>RJWH01000084.1:1518710-1657371 GCA_004363575.1 Solenodon paradoxus
AAAAAAAAAAAAAAAAAAAAAAAAAAAAAAAAAAAAAATGAAGACACACTCAGAGAACTATCTGACACCATCGGGAAAGGCAACATTAGAATATTGGGTTTCCCAGAAGGTGAAGATAAAAAGAGAGGAACAGGAAATAATGGCTGAAAACTTCCAAAATCTAGAACAAGTAATGAAAATATAGGTCAATGAAGCAAACAGAACACACAACTGCATAAGTTCTAAAAAACTACACCAAGACACATAATCATGAAACTATCAAAAATCCAAGGCAAAGAAAGAATTCTATAGGTAATCAGGAAAAAAAAGCAGATAACATATAAAGACACTCCTATCAGACTAACCTCAGACTTGTCAGCAGAAACTCTAAAGGCTAGAAGAGCATGGAATGATGTCTTCAAAATACTTCAGGACAAAAAATGCCAGCCAAGAGTACTACAACCTGCAAAACACTTTTTCAAATTTAAGGGAGAAATTAAGGTTTTTCCCAACAAACAAAAGCTAAGAGAGTTTGCAACCATGAGCCCTCCTCTACAAGAACTGTTAAAAAAGGCCCTACTAGCTAAACCAAAGAGGTTTAGCTAAACCTCACAAAAAATATAGCAAAGTAACAAATAGATCAACATAACCAGAAAACAAAAATCAAAATGGCAGGAGCAAGTTCTCAAATGTCAATAATTACTGTAAATGTAAATGGACTGAACTCATCAATCAAAAGACACAGAGTTGCTGAATGAATTAAGAAACATAACTCAACTCTATGTTGTCTACAAGAAACTCATCTTAGGTCGAGAGACCAGCAACAGCTTAAAGTGGATGGATGGAAATTGATACTCCAAACTAATGCTGAATCTGAAAAAGCAGAAACAGCTATACTTACATCATATAAGGTAGCCTTTCAAACAAAGAAATTAAAAAAGATAAACATGACATTATATAATGATAAAGGGAATAATACAACAAAAAGACTTAACACTTATTAACATTTATGCACCCAACAAAGGAGCACCCAAACATATTAAGCAAATATTAACAGCTCTAAATAAGGATATTGACAGCAGCACAATAATAGTATGGGACATAAATAATCCTCTTCAGCAAAAGACAGAGCATCCAGACAGAAAATCAACAAACAAGATCTTTAAATGACAAAGTAGAAGAGCTGGAAGTAATAGACATATATAGAGTATTTCACCAAAAACTGTAGACTACACATTCTTCTCAAGTGCTCATGGAACATTCTCAAGGATAGACCATATTTTGGGACACAAAACAAGTCTCAGTAAATTTTCAAAGATTGATATCATATCTGGTATATTTTCAGATCAACCAAAAGGAGAGAGAACTGCAAAAGATCGGAGTATAAACAATGTATTGTTGAGCAACTAATGGGTAAAGAGGAAATTAAGGAAGACATTTAAAAGTATCTGAAATCAAATGAAAATGAAGAAACAATGTATCAGAATCTATGAGATGCAGCAAAACCAGTAATAAGAGGGAAATTTATAGTGATACAATCCTACCTCAGAAACAGGAAGAATCACAAAAAACCTAAGCCATCAACTAAAGGAACTAGAAAAATCAGAAAAACAAAAGCCTATTTCCAACAGAAGGAAGGAAATAATAAATATTATATCAGAAATCAATGAAATACAAATCAGAAAGACTTCAAAAAATCAATTAATCCAAAAGTTGGTTTTTTGAAAGAATAAACAAAATATATGGGCCACTAGCCAGACTCACAAAAAGGAGGTGAGAGAAACACATATAAGTATAATCACAACTGAAAAAAGAAAAATCACAACAGATACAATAGAAATACAGAAAACTATAAGAGAATACTACGTACAACTATATGGCAACAAACAGAAAAACCTAGAAGAAACTGACACATTTCTGGAGACGTACAGTATCCCAAAACTAAACAGAAAAAACTAGAAATCATGAACAAATCAATCACAAGCAAGTAAATTGAAGCTGTGATTAAAAAAACCTTCCCAAAAGCAAATACTTTTTATGATACCAATATTATGTGGATTCCAAAACCAGACAAAGACTGCACTGAAAAGAAAACTATAGCCCAATATCCTTAATGAATACTGACACAAAAATTCTCAACAAAATACTAGCAAGTCAAATTCAACAACATATTAAAAGAATTATACACCATGATCAGATGGAATTTATTCCAGGGATGCAGGAATGGTTCAACATATGCAAATAATCAACAAAAGTGATACACAATATCAATAAAAAGGGACAAAACCACAGGATCATCTCAATAGATACAGAAAAAGCATTTGACAAGATTCAAAACTCTTTTATGATAAAAACTCTCCAAAATAGGTATAGAAAGAACATACTTCAATATAATAAAGGCTATATATGACAAGTCCACAGCCAACACTGTTCTCAACGGAGAAAAACTGAAAACTTTTTCCCTAAGATCAGAGAGAAGACAAGGATGTCCACTCTCACCATTACTATTTAATACAGTGCTGGAGATCCTGGCCAATGCAATTAGACAAGAAAGATATAAAAGGTATCCAAATAGGAAAAGAAGAAGTGAACCTATCACTTTTAGCAGATGTCCTGATAATATTCACAGAGAACCCCAAATAATCAAGCAAAAAGCTACTAGAAATAGTAAACAAATATAGTAAAGTGGTAGGCTACAATATTAATATTAAAAAATCTGTAGCATGTCTGTATGCCAACAATGAAAATACAGAAAGAGAACTGAAGAAAACAATACCATTTACAATTGCACCAAAAGAATGAAATACCTTGGAATAAACCTAACCAAAGAGGTGAAGGGGCTATACAATGAGAACTATAGGACATTACTAAAAGAAATAGAAGATGATACAAGAAAAGGAAAGATATTCCATGCTCATGGATTGGAAGAATCAACGTAATCAAAATGGCCATACTGCCCAAGGCAATATATAGATTCAGTGTTATCCCCATCAAAATTCTAAAGACATTCTTCACAGACATAGAACACAAAATAATGAAATTTATCTGGAACAACAAACAATCCAGGATAGCAAAAACAATCCTCAATAAAAAACCAACAATGGAGGAGTCATGCTCCCTGACTTCAAATTCTACTACAAAGCAATAATTAAAACAGCATGCTACTGGTATAAAAACAGATACAGATCAATGGAACAGAACTGAAAGTCCAGAAGTAAATCCACATATATAGACGTCTAATTTTTGACAAAAGAACCAAAAACTTACAATAGGGCAAGGACAACTTCTTTAATAAATGGTGCTAGGAGAACTGATCAGTCACATGTAAAAGGTTAAAACTAGATTAGCTAACACCATACACAAAAATGAACTCAAAATGGATTAACAACCTATACATTAGACCATAAACCATCAAACACATAGAAGAGAATGGAGGCAAAACATTATTAGACACAGACCTAAGAGATATCTTGGCAACTCAACTCCCATTGCAAGGTAAATCAAATCCAAAATAAACAAGTGGGAATTACATAAAACTAAAAATTTCTACTCAGCAAAAGAAACTCACGTAAAAACAAATAGCCTTCCAACTTAGTGGGAAAAGATACTTACCTTTCACACCTAAGGGGTTAATAATATCTAAGATATATATAGAACTCCAAAAATTGAACAAAAATACCAGCAATCCAAATAAAAAATGGAATGATGACCTTAACAGACACCTCTCCAAGCAAGACATACAAATTGCCAAGAAGTTCATGAAAAGATGCTCTATGTCTCTTACCATCAGGGAAAGGCAAATCAAAACAATGATGAGACATCACCTTATGCTAGTAAGAATGGCTTTTATCCAAAAAAATGGAAATAAGTGCTGAAGAGAATGTAGAGAAAGGGGAACTCTAATGTACTGTTGGTGGGAATACAAAGTGGTACATTCTGGAAAGCAATATGGAGAGTCCTCAAAGAATTGAGAATGGAAATTCCATATGATCCAGTTATTCCTCTACTCAGCATTTATCCCAAAGATATAAAAACACTTACCTGAAGAGATATATGAACTCCCATGCTCATTGTAGCACAATTCATAATAGCTAAGAGCTTGAAACTACCTAAATGTCTATCAATAGAGGAGTGGTTGAAGAAGATGTAGTACATATATACTAAGGAATACTATGTAGTCATCAAAAAGGGAGAGATCCTGCCATTTGCAACAATATGGATGAACTTGGAGAGAATTATTCTTAGTGAGATAAGCCAGAAGGAAAAGAACAGACATCATATGATAGCACTCATATGATGGGTAAAGAGAAAACAAATAAATGTCATAAATTAAACAACACTAAAAACAAGGAGGGGAGAGAGAGACAGAGAGAGAGAAAGGAAGAGAGGGTGAGAGAGAAAGAGAGAGGGGATTGGGGGGAGGGAGAACATTACTCCAAACAACTATGGACTCTTAGATATGAGAGACAAAAAGGCAAATCAGGAGGTACCAAAGTGATGGGGGAGGGAGAAGGGGAATGGGATGAAGGTAATTAACTGTAAACAAAGGGATAAAAAAGCGGGGAATATTAGTAAATCTACTATGCTATTTGTAAATGTAAAAATACCACTATGTGTACCTCAAAATAAGTCATTGTCAAAATGCAATATCCCTTTAATAATAATAGATGATAAAATAAAATAATTTTTAAAAATACAGGGTCATCTTTAACACAAGACAAAATGGACAGCTGAGTTGCCCCAGGGACAGTCTGTGCAGTGGGGCCCAAAAGCAGCTGCCCCTTATGCCCCATGTTAAAGATGGCCCTTCAATTAC
Source organism: Solenodon paradoxus (assembly GCA_004363575.1). NCBI lineage: Eukaryota > Metazoa > Chordata > Mammalia > Eulipotyphla > Solenodontidae > Solenodon > Solenodon paradoxus. Next base: position 1,523,506 of record RJWH01000084.1, read on the forward strand.
AATTAATTTTAATTAATTTATTTTAATTCCTTCTTGTCTGGTTGTTCTGGCAAAGACTTTCAGAACTATGCTGAACAGCAATGTTGAGAGTGGGCATCCTTGTATTCTAGAACTTAGTGAAAAAGATTTCCATTTTTTGACATTGAGTATGATGCTAGCTCCAGAGTTGTCATAAACTGTTTTATTATACTGCAGTATGTTCCTTCTATTCTCAGATCAGTGATTTATTTATCGTGAATGTGTGTAGAATCTTGTCAAATGTTTTCTCTACATCTATTGATATAAAATTGATATGATTTTGTGATTTCATTTTTCCCTTTGTTGATGTGGTATATTATACTGATTGCATTATACTGACTGATTTGCATATGTTAAACCACCCTTGCATTACTGGAATAAGTCCCTCTTGCAAAATGAGGATGAATCACTTTTTTTAATGTTCTGTTGAATTCAGTTTGCCATGATTTTTTTGATAATTTCTGCATCTATATTATCAGAGATATTGGTCTTTTATTTTCTGCTTTGGTGCCGTCCTTGCCTAATTCTGGAATCAGGGTAATAGTGGCATCATAGGCTGCATTTGGAAACTTTCTCTCCTCTTTGATTTTGTGAAAGAGCTTAAGGAGGACAGGAGTTAGCTCTTTTAATTTTTGGTAGAATCTTCTAGTGAAGCCATCTGATCTTGGCTTCTTTTATGTTTTGTTGTGGTGTTTCTTAATACAATATTTATTACAGTGCTAATTTACAAAATAATATAAACCCATATATGGAGGTTCACCATTCATCAAATATATGAGAACACATGCCAAATTAGCTCTTTGGAGGAGAAGCTTTTGATTATTGCTTCAATTTCTGTACTGTGATTTGTCTATTCAAGCAATCTATGTCTTCCTGAATCAGTTTTGGAAAGTCAAAGAACCCTAGAAATCTATTTTTTTAAAGACTGGTGAATGTGTTGTATAGAGGTATTAATAGCAATGTCCTAAAATTTTCTGTATTTCTGGAATGTCTGATGCAATAACCCCTTTCTTTTCTGATTCTTGTTATTAAGGTTTCTCTCATTTTTCTTAATGTTTTTCAAAGAATGAGTTTCGTCTTATCGATCTTTAGTTTTGCTTATAGTCTTCTTGTTTTTTATTTCCTTTATTTCTGCTCAAAATTGTATTATGTCCTCCCTTATACTGATTTTCAGTTACTCTTTGTTTAATTCCTTCATTTTTTTGGTTATATATTCAATGTGAGATGTCTCTTTGTTTTTGGTATGCACTTGTATCACTGTAAACTTTCCTCTTAGAACTGTTTTTGCTGCATTCCCACATGTTTTGATATCTCATTTATTCATTTTCACTTGTTTCCAGATAATTGTTTTGTCTTTAATTCCTCCTTGATCCAGGAATTGTTCAGAAGCATGTTATTTGATTTCCACCTTTGTGTTTTTCATTCACATTTAGCAAGTTTGTTGATAAGTCAGGCTTTATTGCCATCATTTGAGCCTTTGTCTTCTGTTTGTTTTTTATTTCTGTTGCTCCTTTTTCCATTTATTTGTGTTTTCCTTTGGATGGTTTTTAATTTTGATACTCTGTTTTGTTATTTTCCCAGCTAAGTATTTTTATAAGATTAGATTTTGTGACAGCCTTTTGTTTTGTCTATAACTCAAACCATCTATTGTAGTCTTTCTGAACTATCTTCATAACTTCCATGTTTTTCTCTCCCTCATTAGTGTATTTTGGTTCTCTCCTGAGGGTCCTATCTTTACTTCTGAATCTATATCACTGATTTTCATCATTCACATGGGTTGGTGGTTCTTTGTTTTTCCTCCTGTTGTAGTGTTACTTTTCAACATTTCTTTAAAGATAGGTTTGGTTATGGAAAAATGTGTTAGCTTTGTTTATTGCTGAAGACCTTTATTTCTCTATATTTGGATAATTTTGCAAGGTAGAGTATTCTTGACTTATAGTTACTGTGTTATTACTTTTAATATGCCCCACTCTCTACTAATCTATAGGGCTTCTACTGAGAAGTCTAACAATAATCTAATGGGTATAACATTGTAGGTTATGTTTCTCATTTATCTCAAAGCCCTTGGATCGTCTTTATAATTCTCTTGCTAGTTTTACTAAGATATGTCTAGATGTAGGGTGTTTTTTTTTCTTACGTTAAGAAACTTGGGTGGTCTATTGATTTCTTGGATTTCCATACTTATTTTTTGTGACAGGTATGGAAACTTCCTTGCTATTACTTCTTTAAATATATTTTCTGTTCCTTTGTCCCTCTCTTCACCTTGAGATATGTCAATTATTCTTATATTTGTTCTTCTCATGGTATCTGATATTTGTCAGAGTTTGTTTTTCACTATATTGCTACTCCTCTTCCATGAATTTCACCTCTGTGTTGCCTTCAATTTCTGAGATTTGTTCCTCTGTGAAATTGACCCTGTTTATTGTACTTACCATGATTTTCTTCAGTTCACTGATTATATTTTTCTAATCTAGCAATTCTGTTTGGCAGTTGTTTATTACCTCTGTCTCTTTAGTGAAGCAGCCTTTAAATGTATTACTTCTTTCCTGAGGACATAGATTTGCCTTTGGGTAGTTAACTGCACATCCTTTTTTATACCTATCACTCTGAATTCTTTATCTGACAGGTTTTCCTGTTCATTGTCATTAGATTTCTACTCTAGGAAGTTCCTAGAGCTTCCTCTCTTTAAGCCACCATGTTTTATTTTAAGGAGGATTTGGGTTTTGTCATGTTTCATTTTCTTTGCCCTATATTTGGTGCTGAAGATTTAAACAAATCTTGATTAAAAACTAAAATGCATAAAATTCGAAGATTTAAGATGTGTAATTGTATGACAAGAATATTCATCTTCTTATTTATATGTTTTGTGAATTTTTTGTTTAAATGTATACGTAGGGCTTTTTACCCCCTCTCATAAAAATGGAACAAAACCGAGCTTGTTCTTAATATTACAAGGTTTTAATGCATATTTCCCTTTTGCCTAGAAATCTGATTAAGCCACAAAACTAGAGAGTAGGACTTAATATATCTTAACTGAGCTGTCAAACCATTTATATCGAGCTTGCCTACATAAGTTCTACACTCATTTATTAATCTCCTACCATCACCTTATCTGTTGAAGTTGAAAACAATGGAAAGAGGACTTTGGTGCCAGGTAGGATGGCTTCAAGGACCCCAGCACAGGCCTGCAGTAGAGGGAGATCTTGAGAGAGACTGGTCATCTCTCCCAAAACTAAAAAGTTACAGATACGACTTTCTGACTATCACCTGAAATCTCAGTTGACTCTGATGGAGGGTGGAATGTTTCCTAAAATGAAGCCTCCTCAGGACCCACAAAAGTGACCTATGGGAAGAAGAGCATTTGGCATCTATGTGCAGGGACATCAGCACCAGCTTGGTCTGTTTAGACTCATTTGTCCCTTTCTCTCTCCACCCTCTTTCCCATTCTCACCTGAGAAGAACTATAAACCACCTCCAGGAAGTAAAAAATCTAAGGAGGGTAATCAAAGGGCAAACTGTGCTTTCGTTCTCTGCTATGGCTTCCAAGCCTGGATCAGGAGAAAGCTGGGAAGGGGTACATTTTAATGTAATAAGAGATAAGCATTTGAATTTAGATAAGACTGTACTTTCTAATGTCTGAAAATGACACTGTCTCTAATTCCTAAAAATGCTTAGAAAACTATGAGAATTATCCAAGGTAGCTTTCTGGGGTGGAGAAGGGAGGAAGGTATGAAGGACAAGGACACGGAAGAAGGAATGAAGGAAGGAAGAAAGAGAGGCAGAGAGCAAAGGAGTTGCTTTCTGCCTGCATACCTACAATGAAATGATTACATGGTGACATTTCTGGATCCAGCACATAATGGCTACATTCTTTGGGACACATGCATTTCTCCTTTAATCCCACCAATACCCTGGAGGTAGGTTTTATTTTTATGCACAGGCCAGGAAGTCAAATTCAGCTCTTCTCTGTGTCCCCTGCTTCACTGACTAGGACTGACTAAAAACCTAGTAAGCCAAAGGAAAGCTTAATGTAAGAACTCTCCTACTTCTGTGTATCGTTCAGGAAGGCAAATGTCTCCTATGTACCCTAAGAAAGAAATAAAATGTATTTTAGATCTAACACTTACTTTTATTTTCATATCAGGAACAGGTAGTTGCAACAAAATAACAGGATAGAGTATATTTTACTCTATTCGTAGCTCAAAATTACTTGATTTATACCAACAGTTACTCTGTTGTTTTAAAAATACTCTTTTTCTCTGTTTAAAGCTGTTGGACACAAATTCTTGGGTTTTAGCCTAATGTAAAATTAACCACCAAGCATATCTCTACTGCCAAGAATAAAAACTTAGAACTATAAAATGCGGTTGGTTTACTGTGCCATAGTTAGCTTTATAGTTAGTATTGCTAGATTTCCTCCTAAGGAAGTATACAATATTAGGCATGGGGCATATCACTCAGTGTGAGGCAGTAACATAGAAACATATTTCCAAGATTCATTGAAACTTTACTATCTGGAGAGGAAGAATGGATAGTAACAGCACATTAAGTACACAAATTATACAAGTCAGAAAGACAATGGCGTAAATAGGAAGATAATAATCCTGGTTTTCTTGGAGCAGTCTAAAATGTATTTGTAAATCTTAGTTATGGTGGCACTGAAATCTACAACACTCTCACTTATCACATCCACTATTTACTTTTAGCTATGAGGCAAGGTTATGTTCTGCTCTGCTTCAACAAATAAATGTAATTTATTTTCTATTTTCTAGGTTATGTCTTAATTAAGGAATTCTTCTAAATAGAGATTTAAGTCAATTCTTAGAAATTGATTTTATAACCAAACCAATGTCACCTCCACCCTTAAACTGAGCTTGTTTTCAGTAAAATATATTCTGTATCCAAATCTTTTGTTCCCTGGATGTCAGGATTTATTTTCTGGCTCATAAGCACATAAGAAATAGAGTCATACTTTTGCTGTTAAGGAACTGGCTTTCAGGGTGGGCAATGGGAAAAATAAAGGATTAAGAAAAACCTAACGGAATCAAGAAATTGTCAGATTTCTTAAACACTTTAACATTTTGGAGTTTGTTTGTGTTATTACCCCATTCCTTTTCCTCTTAGGATGATTAACTGTTAAACAATTAAAGTTAAGAGAACCTGTGATCTGACTTTGAATACAGAAGACGAAGGAGTATAGAAGAACTCATTGGAATCCTAAGTCAGAATAATGGAAAGAGAAAATATACATGCAAGCATGCAAACACACACACACACACACACACACACACACACACACAGCCTGTAGTAATAGCATTAAACAAGAAAGGAATTCAGGCTCAGCTGGAAAGAACTTCCATGAGTCCAGGCTAAAAGGCAGCTGAGGTCATGTATGCCTTACAAGCAACCTTTCTCCGTTGAAACAATATGGGGAGTCCCACAGCACTCCAGAAAATTAGGGAACAATAGCAACTGCATTGAAGAGGTCACTTGAAGAATCACATGCATCTGAGTGACTGAAGGTAGATTGAGAGAGATGTGCATGGTGGTGATCTTAGGACAGTGGCAGCTGTGCTACCGAGGCAGTCATGCAATGGATTTAACCAGGCAACAAGCAGAGCCTCCAGTCCCGGGGAGAAAAGAATGAAGACTGTGTGGTGACACATGCTTGGCTTGAGTGAAGCCAAAGAGGAGGGGTAGAGGTTGGGGTCTCAATTCCCACACTATTCAGAAACCCAGCAAAAAATCACAAAGGAGAGGACTGCACTCTTCTTCACCCCTCTCAGGTCTATTCTCCAACAGTGGAAAGCACCAACCCCACAGCAGATAGACTGCCTGACCCAGATATTGGAACATTAAGTGGAGGGTTGACCCTGGTCAGCCCACATGAACTAACTCCTCCATCCTCCTGTAGCCCACAACAACAGTTTGCCTCACACCTCACATGACCCTTCCCAATCCAACAACCATCCACCACCTCCCTAATTCAGCAAGTGATCCTTACTAAATTGCAATGGTCAAAAATACATAATAAAACTGGAGTATCACCTGCTGGCAAAAGAAAAAATAAGCATCTCAGCTCCAATTTTCCCAGAGAAAATGGAGAGTACAAATCTCTCTAACACCTCAAAAAATTATGGCATCACAAGGAGACAACACCTCATGAGAAAACAAATTTGAAGACACGGATGATTATCTCTTTCTAGAAGATAAAAAATTCAAAGTAGCAATCATAAAGAAATTCAAAGAGATTTTTAAAACTCAAAAAAAGCGATAAAAGAAGAACAAGAAGATGCGGCAAAAACAAGTTAACAAGCTCAAAAATAAAATTAGTAAGCAGAAGACAGAAATTGAAGTTTTAGAAAAGTAACAGGGGAGGCAAAGAATGCAATAAATGAGATCACGTGTACTATAGAAAGGTATGAAAACAGAATTGACCAAATGGAGGAAAGGATCAGTGTGTTGGAGTATAGAAACATACAAAAGAACCAAGTAGAAGGGAGAGAAAAAATAAATATAAAAAAGCAAAGAAACACTATGACAGCTGACTCCATATTTAGCATAACTGGTACCCCATGAAGTGAAGAGGGAGAGAAGGGAACAGAGAAGATATTGGGGGAAAAACAGCTGAAAAAAAATAGCTGAACTCAGGGGAAAGAACTGAATAGACAAGTCAATGGAACCAACAGAACTCCTAGTCATTTAAATGTAAAAAGATGAGATCCTGAAATCTGGAGCAACATAGATGGAGCTAGAAGACATTTTGCTTAGTGAGATAAGCCACAAGGAGAAAGACAGATATCATATGATTTCACTCGCATGTGATCTCTAGAGACAACCAGACAAAAAATGAATGAAATCAAACAAAAGTAAGACTTTTAGTCAATGAAATCAAATTATTAGTTGCAGGAATAGAAGATGGGGGGAGGGGGAGGGTCCGTTGGGTAAAAGGGATTAACAGCATAGTGAAGGAAGAACTGAAATGGTGGTGAACTTAGTGTGTTATATTACAATGATGCACACCTTAAAGCTATGAGGCAATGTTTCTTCAACAGAATTAATTTTTTAAAAACTGAAAAACTTCAAAGAGCCCCAGATCCTTAAGAACAGATATGGACCAAGATAGGGTGAGCACAAGCTACTTCACAGCAGTTACAAGTGCACAAGCTAAATGACTAGCATTCTTTGTTCTGCTTTCCCATTTGGAGGGAGAGAAAATGTGGATGGTTTTTCAATTAGGTAAAACACAATGCCACAAAGAGAAAAGGAATAATTATTTGTGTACTTTGCATATATTTAGGTATATTTCAATATATTTGGGACATCTTTTGAAAGCTTCAACAAATTACGACAGAAATCTGGATAAATACTGCAATTTTAAAAGTAATACTCCTTCCAAACCAATCTCAAGGACAAGAGTATAGTACTGAAAGGAATAATTCATCAGTACACAAAAATAATTAATTCTGTCTTATGAAAGGGGGTGACACTTATATATTACAAGAAACAATGAAAAAAATCTCTATTTCTGAAGCATTTATGGTCTAGTATTTATACAGATACGTTTTATTCCCTTTTAAATCTAAGTAATACAGTGTTATCTAAATTATGACCTCTTTTTAACTTTTGCTTCCTTGACCACTAGAATCAAATCCCCAAAGATCAACGTCCCCTAAGGTCAACATCAAAGAGCAGATTATCTCTTTTGTTCTATACATTTTGTAGTTTCTGATCTTACATGCATGTCTTTAATCCATTATTAATTAATTTTTGTGTATAGTGTCAAGGAGTAATCTAGTTTCTTATTTTGCATGTGGCTATCCAGTTTTCCCAGTACCATTTGTTGAGAAGACTTATTTCTCCATTATATGCTCTTGACTCTTTGATAATAAATTAGTTATCCTTGTATGTGTGGGTTTATTTCTGAGTTCTCAATTCTGTTTCATTGATCTGTGTGTCTGTTTTCATCTCAGTACCATTTTATTTGATTACTACTGCTTTATGGCATAGTTTGAAATCAGGGAGTGTGATACCTTCATTTTTGCTCTTTTTTTCTCAAGCTTGTTTTTATTATGTGATGCCTTTTATAAATCCAAATAAATTTCATGTTTTTATGTGCCCATCCAGACAGATAAGTGGATAAAGAAGTGACACACACACACACACACACATAGACACACACACACACACACTGGAATGTTACTCATAATCTACTATTCTAAAAAAACACAACTATGAAATCCCTGCCACTTAAATAACATGTATGAACCCAGCTTACTGAAATAAGTCAGGTGGGGAAAGATAAAACACCATATGATTTCAATCATATGTGGTATACAGAGAAACCAAACAAGCAAATCAACTGATTAAAACCAAAAAAACAGACTTTCAGTCTCTAAGACCAAATTAGTGGTTACCAGAAGGCAAAGGAAAAAAAGACAAGTCAGTAAAAGAGATAAGTTACCCTGTGAAGGAGAGAACTGGACTGTTAGTGGTGAAATTAATGTTGTATATACAGATAATTGATTTATAATGAGGCATACCTGAAACCTATATACTGTTATGACTCAATGTTAATGTCAATAAAAAATTATTTTACAAAAACAGTGAAGAACTAGGAAAAAATAAATACAGACTCTTTTTCTTTGTCACATTTTTCTTACGTCACTTTTGCTCTTGGATCAACATTAATGCTTCTACACAAAAACTCACTCATGCTAATAAGGACAGTTTCCTTACTATGAGTTTCTTCTCTGTTGTGGATTAATTCCTATTATATTTACCATAAAGAGCAGGTGAGTCAGATTTATTTTCATGGAAATATAACAAGAATTTTGAAAAATTTTATAATCAGTCCCAGATGTTCTGTTTGTCTACATTAATAAAGCAGGAAGGGAATTTCAAGAGATAATTGAAGGTTTTAGAAATGGAATTTTATACAATCTGATGTTATTTACTGATTTTCCAGAAGGACAATTTGCCTGAGAAAATGTGTAGTTTCCCTTGACCCCAAGAGTCCTCACTATAAGACTGAGCCCACTTTGGTGTAAGAGAATATACAGTTTACAGATAAAGGGAATTCTGATGTCACTCTTGTTACAGTGCCAGAAAGCAAGTCAAAGACACCATAGAACACCTTAAAAATTCTGGTATCAAGAGAAATCAATGATACAGAATTCCAAGCTAAAGTAAAAGCATAAAAATAGCTATGAAGGATGTAAAATCAGTCATTATTATTTCTTAAATGTACTAGAGATGCAATATGTAATATAAAATAAAATATGATGAGTGTCTGTTTTCTGCCTTGTGAATCTACAAGGAATGATCCTGCTAAATTACTGTTAAGTTAAGAAGTTATTTTTTTTTGGCTTGGTCTTCCAAATATTGTTTCCCTTGAGGAGAACAAAAAAGTTCCCAGTCATTTGGACAAGTCTCTACTGTTCAGGTGGACAAAATAAAATCATCCAAAATAGATGTTTGTTCCTTTCATTTTAATCCTCTTTACAAACCATGAATAACCTCATTGTGTTAAAAATGCTTCCCATATATAAATTTACTAGGCAACCCACTATAGTGAGAATAACTCTTTCCATGGCAGAAGTTAGATTTTTTTCACTGATAAATAATTGACAATGCAAGGCAGGGAGCAAAGAAACAGCTGTGAAGTAAAAAATAGAATATCATGAGCACATGGCACATAGCGGTAATTCCCAAATCTTGGTGAGAACTGGAATCACCAGAAGGGCTCATTGAATAGAGTGATGAATCCACTCCCATTTCTAATTCAGTAAGCCTGGTGAAATAAAATGTCTGAAAGTTTCCATTGCTAAAAGTGTTCTAGTGATGGTGATGCTGCTTATCCAGGGGCTGTGTTTTGAAAACCATTGGCCTACATTATTTGCTCCTGCAAAAAGCCTGAGTTTCCTGAGACACAGGAATGTACACAACATAACCAAAAAAAAAAAAAAATCTCAGGAAAAAGTTTACTTTCATTTCTCCTAAGGACAATTTTCATATAGCATAAGGATTAAGTCTGTAACCATTCATTTCCTTACTGACTAAACTAATTTCTTTAATCCAAAAAGACCCCAAATAGCTACAACCCAGACTAGAGTATCATCTCCCTAGACATTTATATTTCAAGAAGGAATGGCTCCAGAGTTCAGAAACATCTCTTGGTTTTAAAACACTGACAAATGGCATTCTGGCTTCTAGAGAGACTTTATTTATAAACCAAAGAGCTGGAGTAAAGATTCAGGCTCATTATGTTTCCAAGGAGACCCTTTCAGGAGGGGAGATTGACAGTTGCTTCATGACTCATTTTAAGAAGAGAAAAATAATTTTCCTTTTCTCTCATCCCAAGTAGGACAGTTGGCCTGACATTTATTACATGGTATCAGAGATGAGTTTTGGGGCAAGGGAATTGATGCACTTAAGGAATCTCTCCATGATCCAGAATATTTTGTGTATGCATTCAGGATAAAATTAATTTAAAATATAATTAAAACTGCAGCAGCATCCCAGCTGTAAATCAGTTCCACTATAACTAGCATGTCTAGCATCTCCGTGTAAGAGTAACGAATTCTACAGTTAATTCTGTAGCAGGCATATTAAAACAGTTTATCCAAATTATTTCTGTCTCGTCTAAATGATAACCCCATATATACCCATTTATTGCATTTTAGGCTTTAACTAGTTTCCAATCTAATTTAGCAATCACATTTTAGCATTCCCTTACTGAGTTTCTTATAAAGCCAAGTTTCTTAGAATGTTCTTGGAATCAGCTTCCATCTTAATGTTTCCCTCAGTAATTAATGAGATGAGTAAAGTCATTGACTTTTTGTCAACATTGGCATATTGTCATTTATTTATTTGTATGAATTACACTTTTAACTTCTGAAAGTATACTAATATGAGGATCCAACAGAGTCTGTAGCCACTGGACCTGCCCCTGGCCTGTGCTATTGTTGCACCTCTACTACTTTTTCATGGAAGTACTATCTCTTCCCTTGATAAAAAACATCTCAGCTTATATGAACAAGTCCCTCATCAAAGTCAAGTTGCACTTTGCCTTGCCCAAAATAGGGGAAAACTTTAACCCTTACATCTGCTCTTGCCAAAAGATCCTCTTGGGTCTAGTGGCCCAATCTCAGGCATCCTCATGCATTCACATAAAATTCCATTTAAATGATATACAGATATGTTTTAATGATCCTTCTTGTGCTTCCAAGAGCCAGTGGAATTGATCAGAACCAACCAATTTGCATAACTCCAAGGGCATCATTTAAATGCGCTAAGAATACCATTCATTACATGACATAATGCCACCTCCATTAAGACTATGGGGAACATCTTTATCTCTGGAGGAACAATATTTGTGTACCATATATAACTGATACCAAATGTCCCTTCTCTAAATGACTTCTAGGAACTCGGGTTCAAATTTGAAGTTTTGTGGATCTTACTATTTGTCATATTTTAAAATTAATGTCATTTCTTCTTCCAGTTCAATATTCATGACTTTGTGTTGTTTTCTTCTCTTTTATTTTAAAATATATTATTTTGCTTTCCTTTACTCTGTCTCATTCTGTGTCTTTCTCTCTCTGCATACACACATACATATATAGACATACATACATTTGTAAACATAAGATCCTTAGGGAACAATAGAGACAGTAGAAGAAATTATTATAAAGAAAGAAATTCTCTAAGTTCAGGATTCAGTATTCTAGTCACTTGGTAACTTACACCATCATGATTCCAACATTATTCATCTATGATATCCCTACCCTGTATTTCCAATCTTTTCTCCCTACTTTTATCATGAGCACTAATCAGCTTGTCCAATATTAGTAAATTTTTAAGAAATGCAGTTCTTGATAAAAGGTTATTATTTCAATGTTTTCAAGAAACTGGGAGATATCAGTCAATGGCAATCATTTGGAAAAAGTGGTTTATGTTTTTTTAGCTTTCTACACATTTAAGATATTTATTTAAGTTCTCATGAAATTTTCATTTATTTTTATCTCATTCATTTGCAATACTATTTGTGTTTCAGGAAAATAGAATCATTCCTCATTGAATGTGTATGTCACACTCCATCCACCACCAGAGTTCTAGTGCCCTGTCACCACTACTATTTTTACTCTTTCAACCCCAGGTTCCCTCTACTTGTCCCACTCCTACACTCTGGTAACCAGTCTGGCATCAGAGTCCTAAAAATATTGTTGTGCTTTGTTAGCTCATTCATTTTGTTTGTCTATATTCCACATATGAATAAAGCCAACTTTTAATTTTATTGTTATTTCTGAATTAGTGCCTCAGTTTCACAGAGATTGAATGACTTATTGCTTCAGTTTCACAATTTCATCTTCGTTTTAATAACAGAGTAAAAAAGGAAGTGGTTTTTTAATTAGTGGGCAGTAATTTTGTATTCAAGTCTCCGTGAAGCAAAATCAAAATTTATTACTGTAGAATATGATTCTGATTGTGTTTTAAACTTTCACTGACCACCAACAGTATACGAAACACCAAAAACAACAGCATTTGACCTAATTAGATCACTGGGCATGCTGCCTAAAATGGTCATTTTCTTCCTCTGCCTAATATAATTCTATTTGTTTGACTTATTCAGTCAGCTTAGGTTTTGTTTGTCATTTCTTATTTGTCATTCTCTTTAGAGGCCTATATCTATCACTAAAAGTTCCCAGACTTTTCTTCTTTCATATGAAGAAAAAATTCTAATTTGTGGAGAATAATTGAGTCTCAACTTTGCTATAAAATCCGAAATTTATTTCTTCAAAATTATCAAAACAACTTGAACAATAGTCTTTTAATTGGTTTTAATGTTGTAAGTTCTAGATAGAAAACTTTTTCATTTTCTTATTATTTCCAAGAAATCAAGGATATTGGAAGTTATTCCATTTAAGTACATACTTAACCAATACATTGTCATTTCTTGTGATTACTTATATAATGCAGACAGAATAAATGTTACACTTTCCTCCAGAAAAAGCTATGGGACTGAGTTTTACACTTTGTGATTGCTATCTAAACATTTGACTGTGACTCACTTCATCATTCAGTCTTTCAGCTGGTCCCCTGAAGCTCACACTGTGCTGCCACAGCTCCCACTGACCCGAAGCAGTCCTCCTTTCTAGCTTTTGTGATCTCTGCTCACATTCAGGTAGCATAAGTGGGGAAGCATCATTAATATAAAACATGAGAAAAGGTGGGAAAGTGGCCATTTCTCTTCCTTTATTTACACTTCCTGTTTGTATGAAGGTTCACAAAACAGGCATATAGAAAGAAATAAAATGACTCAAACAGATAACTGTAGAGTCCTTTACACCAAAGCAATAATATAAAATATAAAACATGACTCACCCCTTCTCTTCTCCCCCAAACCTGGTGATATTACAAACTCTTCAAAGCTCCCTGGCTAGATCAAGAATGTATCTTGACTTTGGCTATTTCTGAATCTCCTTGATAAGCTAGAGCCACTTGGACATGCTTCCTTTCTTGAGACTCCAAAAAGGGAGTGACTAGAAGACTGAAATCTAGGACACATCCTCCCTGCCCCCAGAGACATCGAAGTCACTCCAAAACACTGAAACAGTTTTTTCCTGGCAAAATCTCCATTCTCCCCTCTTTTCCTTATCTCTGTATCAACAAGAAATTTGTTTAAAAGTTTCTGATTATATCTAGTATATAAAGACCACATGAATTTACCTAGACTACCTCTTAAAATCCATTAAAATGACACAGAAGAATGAAAAAACTATGCTTTGCGCAAATTTCCTAAAACTGATCTAGCAAGTTACCACAAACTTCGTGATTTAAAACAACAGAAATTAATTATTTTACAAATATAAGGCTGTAAGCTCAAAATCAGTCTCATTGGATCCATTCCAAGATGCTGAACTGGCAGGATTTTCCCATAAGCACAATAAAAAGTAGAACTATTTAAGAGCTATGGCCTGTGAAAAAGAACATATAATTAGGATACCAGTATCGCCAAAATGAAATGTGATAGAAGACATCAAAGAGGTTAGGAAAGGTCAAGACATCATCTCCACAAAAATGCCACTTGGTACCAAGAATCTTAGGTTGAAAGGGACCGTTGACACAGAACCCTTTCCCAAGACTAAAGGGCTTACTCCAACAGGTGCCCCCACAACTAGGAACTGCATCAAAGAGGAGGCCATGTATATCCTTGTATGGAAAACAGAGGGGCTTTCCTTCAGAGTACAATAAACTCTGGGGAGCAAAGAATACAGGGCAAAGACCATAGGGAGTCAATAGATAAAGCATGCACAAGTCTAACAGAATTATTTTTATTTGTTAAAGCAAAAATTTCAGTATGAGGAATAAGAAAGAGGAAAACAATCCTTGTGAACATAGATACTGCTGAATTTCCTCTCCAGGCTCTCTTTTATCTATGTAGTACTAAACTGATGGAAGTCATATTGCAGGACTCCAAGAATAAAAAGTCCCATCTCTCTGACATCAGTGGCTTTTGATGTCAGATAGCTTGTTCTTCTGGATACCATTCTCAAGGCTGTCAAGACTGCGTGCCCCCTCCCCGCTGCACCCCACCCTGTCCCCGCCCAGCATGGGTAACTGGCAGTTTTCTATAAACCTTGGTTTATGGAAGTTTTGACAGCTCTAGCAAGAAAGATCAAGAGAAGCTCCAACAATCCCATGAAGTAGCTGCACCTCCCTCACCAGGTACTACTACTAAACAGCTTTTGCATATCTACCTGCTACTTGCACCATAAAATAAATAGACACCCCATCCTGGGTCCTGGAGCTTTGGATATATCTCCCTGCTCCATCTAGAAGGCTTGAAAACATTTATGTCAGGAGCATGTTTTGTTGCTCTTGAGGGTCTTGGGAGGCACCTGACCCCTTCTCACCAGTTGCCTCTATTGAGATTGTGGCCTGAACCCATATATACAGGGCCTCTTTCCTCATGCCACTCTCCTCATGCCTGTGATTCTGGTGGAAAAAATTGCTTGAGAACAAAATTAAGATGACAGTTTGACTGCAGCTGAGGCAAGAATTACAGTCCAAGACTATTAGAAAAACTCTAAGGCAACCTCTTCATATACACTGCTCCCACTCCAACACCGAAGAGAGGTCTGAGTCCTCACTGAGTTCTGGTTCTATACCTCCAGTCATTCTGACTGATGGAGAGACTTCACCTATGCAACAATAGAAAGACCAGCACCCTAATCAACACCCTATGTCTATACTCTGCAACATCATACACTAACACAAAGACTATAAAGGCAGAGAAGAAAGCCTTTTAGCCTAATCAATAGAGATAAAGAGAATTAAAGAAGATACGGATAAATATAGCACAAATGATAGACTAAAGTAAAACTCCAGGGGGAAATCTGAATGTAACAGAATGAACTAAAATCTCTGAAGATGTCAAAGCGATATGCTTAGTGATGCGCACTAAAATCAGAACAATAGAGGAACAAAGTAAGAACTACAACAAAGATAAAATATGAGGCAGTTCCCAACAGAATTCATAGAACTGGATAAAATAATAGTAGAGTTAAAGAACATAACAGAAGGCTTAACAGTAAACTAGAAGAAGCTTCCAACCAAATAAGTAAATTAGAAGATAGGGCAGTGGAATCTACCAATGTAGACCAGAATGAAAACTCATCAAGTCACAGAAGGACTCACGAGATTAGAAAAGTTGTTATACTCATGGTTATATTTTATTACAACAGGAAGATACATACTGAAATCAACAAAATGAAAAGGTACATGATTGAAGTCCAAGAAAAACCAGGTACAAACTCCCAGGTGTCCCTTCCCATAGGGATGCACTTAATTCTGCCAGCAATTATATTGACACATGTACAGTTTACCAACCAGGGAAACTCACTTGAGTCTTGGTGAGTTTTCATTGGGTGTTTGTCATGTATTAAAGCAATACTTACATAACCTACCTCAGTTGCTCAGACTTCAGCTTCCCTCCATCAGAGAAAACCTCACGTCTACTATAAATCATATTTTAGCATAAAATATCAAATAAAACTGGTATAGTATGATCCACCACTTCAGGCATACAAAATCAATCATATTAGGTAAAATATTTTAAAAGTTCAGAATTTATCTCCCAGGAGCCAGCAAAAGGTCTATAGAAGGCAGGAGTTTCTCTGAAATGTGCAGGGTTTAAGCCATCCAAGTTAACCCTGTCCTTATGCTTCCAACATTAAAAAGAATAAAAAGCACTGAAAGGACCATAGAATAGAAAGACACAAAATAAAAGCAAATAAAACAAAACTAAATTATAAGTAATAACTTGAGTGAGCTAAGACACTGGATTCATAAACAATATGAGGAGGCAGTACAATAATTACAAGATAAGAAAGAACTCTTGGAAAGTATCCATCATAAAACATCCAAAATACAGAACTCAATCAAATGGCTGAAAGTTTGAAAAAAGAAATCATGGAAAAAGTGGTACAGAAAATTGAAGAGTCAGAAAATATGATAGTATACATAAACAACAAAAATTCCTTTGGAATTAATGCAGGGTGGCCAACAGAAAAAGAAGTACTAAAAAAGAGAATGAGGAGTCTAACAGAGAGAAATAGTTTGAGTAAGTAATACAAGAAATTTTCCTGAGTTGAAAGATAAGCATCTATACTTGGAAAGGTCAGTCAAGTGACTAGAGCAATGAAAGAACATGCATCATTTTAAATTTCAGAATTCCAGAAATAATGAGAAGATCTTAAAAGCTTCCAAAGAAAGTAAGCCTGACAATACAAAGGAATGAGAATGAGAATGGCACCAGATTTCACAAAGCTACACTGAATGCTCTAGAAGGCAATAGAGCAATACTTAAAAATCTAGAGGAAAATACATTTTCTACTTAAAATTCTGTTCTAAGCCAAAATATCAATCAAATGTGAAGATAAAATAGAGAACTTAGACATAAATGAATGTTCAAATGGATATCCCTATGCACACTTTTGAAGGATATGCTTCAGCAAAAAGGAAATCAGTCAAGAAAGAAATTCGTGCACTCCAGTCTCCAATGAAGGAGAGTCTGGGTGTTAAAGAAAGGCCCAGAATTGATCCCATGCATCACCATGTCTTCTATACAAGTAGGATGACCACAAGACCTGTCTGCTAGAACAGTACCAATTTATTCCATTTGGTCATAAAACCTCCATTAACTCTCAAAAGGACCAAGTTTGACAATAAGTTATACAGTCAGTTTAATTATTTGCCCTTGTATCAGACAGTTTAGCAAATTATGCTCAGTAACAAATGACCTAAAATTTGAATGACTGACAATATCATGAGTAGGATTCTGTTCTCCACATGGTGTTTCTTCTGCATATCCTCATTACAGGATCAAGGCCAAAGGAGTATTCTCCAACTTGGACATGTCAGTTTTACAGCAGAAAGAAAAGAATGATGGAAAATCATGTTATAGTTCTTAAAGTCTCTACCCAAAAGTGATTTCCTTTTGCATGTTATTGGCCAAAGAAAACTACATAGCCAAATCTGACACCACTGAGTTTAGCACTAAAATCTTCCTGTAGCATAAGACTTAGTAAAGAGAAATCAGTCAGGGTTAGTAGGAGTAAGTTATTTTTTAATAGTAGTTTACTTTACCATAGGTATTTAAAATTATTCAAAACTCTGACATGTTTCACTTCAAACTAATTTTAAAGTAGTAACTCATGAAAAACCCTGATCTTGTCTAGAGAGCAATTGCTCCGACAGTGGTGTGTTAAATCATGGCATTATTATTCAATATAGATTTAATGCTTTTTTAGGGAAGATGTAAGCAGCACAAGACTAATCAAAGTGAACAGCATAGACAAGTAGGTAAGATTCATGACTTATGACATCACAGGCATAAGCTTTCATCATCACCATGCTGAGAAAAATTGACCTACTTGCTTATTCATTTCTTCAATTGGCACACATACACAGTACACTAGAAATCAAAACTCAGTAAGATTATATAAACACCTTCTAGGAACCCTAAATTTCTTGGAAGAAAATTATGCAAAAATACTAATAATACAACGAGATGTGTTCGTTAAAGTTAGCATAATATTTTGTAAGGCACTGTTGAGTTTACCTTATTCATTGGTCTGTATCTTACTATCTCACTCCTGCTGTAAGCTAGTTGAGTTACTTTTAACAATTTGGTAATTTTTTAACTATATGGCATTTTATAAAGTAATTAGATGTGCAAATATGTTAGAGTAACGCAGTTTTTCTTAAGTTCCCTGCCAAATAACCATCTCATGCTATCTGCCCAGAGCATCTTTCTTTGCATTGACTGTCATGGTCTATAGCACAAAGAAAACGACAATAACACAAAACCACTGCTGTAGGAAATGCTATTTCCCAAAGAAATTCTGATTCCAATTAGATCTACTTCTATATAAATTCTGATTTTTATTGTAATTTTTACTGAGCGTTTCATTTATCTTCTCAAAAGATCCATTGTAGTATTTTTTAAATCTCCATTTTACCATGAAAACATTGTGAGCCAGAAACCTTAATGCTTTGCTGAAGTTCACATTTATAATAGTCTATATCATATATTATATAACATATATAAAATATGTAAATATATTATATATTATACTAATTATATCATTTGCTATACATCATATAATATACTGTTTCACCAGTAAAAAGTCCAATTCTATCTTTTGCTGTATAATTGACACCTTTCATGCATTTTAACCTCCTTTACTTCTGGCAAACACTAATTTGCTCTTATAGACAAAGTTTATGAGTGAAGTCATGCAGTGTCTTTCTCTGTCTGACTTATTTCATCAAGCATCCATGTTATTGCAAATAGTAGTATTTCATCTTTTTTTATTCCTAAGTAGTATTTGTCACTGTATGTATATATATATATATATATATATATATATATATATATATATATATATATATATACCACATCTTCTTTACTTTTTATAGGCAGGACTGAAGGTGAGTAGTCAAGCAGGCAGGAAGAAAAAGAAGGAAGAGGACTTTATTTTTATTTAGTTGTTCACATTGTTTTTCCCCCGTTTCCCAAGATCTTAAACCCAGGACCTTGGGATGCAAGTGGAACTGCTCACAAGTGTACTACACCACTAGGCCACCAGTGTGCACACTACCCAATCATCTTTTGATACACAGATGTTTCCAGCTCCCAGGTATTGTAACTAATGCTGCAATAAACAAAAGGGTGCATCCATCTCCTCAAATTAGTGTTTTTGGTAGTCTTCAGATAAATGCCCAGAAAAGGCATAGCTAGATAATTTATAACTTCTGTTTTTAATTTTATGAGGAATCTCCATACTGCTTTCCATAATGGCTGTACTAATTTATATTCCCACCATCAGTACATAAGTGTTCATTTCTGTCCACATCCTTGCCAGCATTTGCTGTTTCTCAACTTTTGGGCAATAGCCTTTCTCACGGGTATGTTGTAATATTGCATTATGTTTTACATTTGTATTTCCCAAGTTATAAGAATGATTAGCATCCTTTCATATGCCTGTTGTCCATTTCTATGTCTTTGTTAGAGAAATGTCTATTCAGATTCACTGCCCATTTTTTAATTAGTTTGATTTTTGTGGTTGAATTTTATGAGTTCTCTATGTATGTTGGATATTAACTTCTTGTCAGACAATGTACAAATGTGTCCTCCCATTTAGTATCTGTTTGTTTTGATGCTAGTTTATTTTTTCTGTATATAATCTCTTAGTTTGATGTAGTTCCATCTGTTTATTTTGACTCAATCATGTTTTCCTTGCTGTTGGAATCAAATTCCCAAAGATACCTCTAAGGTCAAGGAGTGTATTGCCAGTATTTTCTTCAATGTACTTTTTAAAGGAAAAGTGCAGGCAGGAATGAAAGGTGAATAGAGGCAAGCAGACATGCAGGAAAAAGAGAGGAGGAAGAAACTCTTTCTCATTTTATTTATATTTTATTTAGTTGTTCATCCTAGTTGATCCCCCAAGCCTTAGGTCACAAACCCAGGGTCCCAGGATGCATATGGACTATACCAGCCAGACCTTCAGTCTTAACCACTAAGTCACCAGAGAATGCCTCTTCTATGTATTTTGTGGTTTCAGGTCTTACATACAAGTCTTTCATCTATTTTGCATTGTTTTTATGTATAGTGATTATAAAAATATTTCTGTTTAGTTGGAATTTGAATAACATGCTTACACAAAATTAAAACAAAAATTGTCTTAATTTGCCATCATATTTTATAGAATTGTTTACTTAAATTTTCACCTAGTGGTGTGAACTGACAGACCTTTCAACATAGACAATAAATAAATACTAAACATTACAAAATGTCACATGCAAAGAATAAGTACACATACTCTCCCATGGTGAGTAATGGCAAGCTTACTACAGTACATTTTAAGAGAGCATTACAATATGCAAAACTGCTAAGAGTGCAAGCTTAGCTTCTGCCCACAGACACAACCAAACTACACCAATTTAACAACTTTTGAAAAAGAATGGTATCTGCATCTCCACAAAGAACAGGGACACATGTCTTTTTAAAGGACAGGAGAAGACAATCAGTCTAGGAACGAGTGCTACCTGGTAGCAAGATCCTGGGAGTTATGGAGAAGGGTCATCTTCCCAGGACTGCAGTAACTGCAGTACCCCGACACCTGGGAACTGATCCAGGAGCACATGCAACCTGGCATGAAAAATAGAAGGACTTTTCTTTGGAGAAAAAACAAGACTCTGGAGAGCAGAATGGAACTAAGAGAGGACTGTGGTAAGTGAAATAAGTCAGAAGGAGAAAGGCAAATATCAGATCTCAGTATATGTGGAATATAAATAAATGAACCTATAAAACGAAAACTTAACTGTGGACACTGACAACAGAACTGAGATCATCAGAAGGGAAGGGGGTGTGGGTGCAAAGGGCAGTCATTGGACAGTGGTGGAGGGCTATTACAAACTTGGTGGTAGGCTTGATATATTGTTACATATTTAAAAAGAATGAACATCAAAACATATTATTTTGTAAATAAAAGTTACCTCAATTAAAAAAAGAGAGCTAACACAATTGAGAACAGCAAAGCTGCTGTTCTTTCCAATCAATCCTCATAATACTTCAAGATCTCTTGAATAGAAACAGACTATGAAATAGACAAAGCTTTAAAACTAATCTGTCTTTATTTTGAGACCCTTTTCTCATTTTAGAATTCTCTGTTCATATATTTAAGACTGATTAAGAGATCAAGCTTCATTATTCCCATACTTAACAACTGACTGTGGTTAATGGATACTTTGGTGATATTATTTCTGAAAGAGGAGTGATGAACAAGATCAGTGAGCTGCTGCTTTCCACAAATAAACATTCCTATTCAATGAGCTTTAAACATTTGAATGTTTTGAATTTGAATATTTTAAAGGGCACTGTGGGGAAGTTGGTGAATTAGAGACTTCTTAAAGTTCAGTTCAGTTTTACATTGGAAAATACAATAATCATATAAACAGCAATTTAGCAACATCACAATGATACTGGGCTGATCAAGTTATCAAATCACAAGTCAGAATATAAGTACACTGTGTTTTCTGATAAATGGTTGTTTTATCTAATAAGAAAAACAAATCACATCTCACTAAATATTCCCAACAGGTAGTAAACACAAAATCATTCTTCAAGACACAGGTAACATGAGAAATTAGGTGATAAGGTGCTCTCATTGTATAGATGTGTGGCAATATGTTCCTTTTACATATGTGTAAACAATCTACATTGTGATTGGGTGTCAGTTTTTACCAAAAGGTTTTCATACCTATCTGAAAAAATGGAATTAGGAATCAAGAGAAAATTATTAAGTTTCTATTCATCTAACTTGATAATGAAGCAGTAATATAAATTTTTTTTAAAACTAAAAATAAGACAAATTGAACTCTAAATATTTTACTCATTTGTGGTTATTTAGATAATAGTCATCTACAGGTTTCATAGAAATTTAAA
The DNA here is from genome assembly GCA_004363575.1 of Solenodon paradoxus. Taxonomy (NCBI): domain Eukaryota; kingdom Metazoa; phylum Chordata; class Mammalia; order Eulipotyphla; family Solenodontidae; genus Solenodon; species Solenodon paradoxus. The sequence continues at coordinate 1,545,539 of RJWH01000084.1, forward strand.
AGTTACCTGATTTTTTTTTAATGGGTTATCTCATGAGGCCCTTTAATTCATTTCAGGCATTGACTAAGTCTTAGGTTTTCCATGGAAACACATATTGTGGGGAGCAGAAGAATTAACCAAATAGTATGAGAGAGGACCAACCACAATAGCCCAGATCTGTCAGAGTTGAGCCTTTTTTGGTGTCTACCTAATCCCACCACTAGTCCCTCCAAGTTTCACTCCAGCAAAACAGATCTACTCATTGGTCCTTCTTCTGCAGGTCTATACATCTCAAAGAAAATATTTTTTCTCAGCGTTCTATTTCTAACCCGGATTGGTTTTATTGGTCCAATGTCTTAACTTTCTTGGAAAAGAAATTTCTCCTGGATAGAACATGTTGACTAGAGACAAGTTATCTTTGATTTCTAATGTATTTGGAGAGAACAAATACTAACAATTAAGCACTAAACATCAATTTATCTTTTGTTTTATACTTTCAAGATTAAAAAATCATGTGAAAATAAGAAAATAACTTGATTAAAAACTGAGCCAAGACCTTAACAGACACCTCACAATAAATGATATAAAGATTGCAAATAAGGATAAAGAGAACCTCCACCTCATCAGTCACCAAGGAAATGCAAATTAAAACAAGATACTACTACACACGTACTGAGTGGCCAGAATCCAGAAGGCTGACAACACTGATTATGGTGATAATATGTTGCACCAAGGCCTCTCCTTCATCACTGGTGAAAATGTGAAATGGTATAGCCACTTTCGAATACAGTTTGTCTGCGTCTTACCAAATCAGACATACACTGACTGAACAAAATAACAATTGTGTTCTCCAGTATTTATCCAAAAGAGTTGAAACCTTATCTCCACACAAAAACTTGCACACAAATGTTTATAGCAGTTTTATTAATAATTGATAAACTTGAAAGTAACCAAGATGTCCTTCAGTAGATGAACACAATAAGCTGTGGTACATCCAGAAAATGGGATATTATTCAATGCCAAAAGAAATGAGCTAGCAAACCACAGAAATACTCTGAGGAAACCTAAGTGCATATTGCTAAGTAAAAAAAGGTAATTTGAGAAGAACAAGCTGTATTATTACATGATTATATGAGCAATTCTTAAAAAAGGTAAAACTAAGGAGAGAGCAAAAACACTTTGTGCTCTGTCTAAATTCATCCCTCCCCACATTTTGGGGTACAGAGGATTTTTTAGGGCACTGAAAACATTCTGTATATTATAATGATGCATATGTCATTACATATTAGTCCAAACTCATAGCATGAACCAAGAGTAAACCCTGAGTTAAATGATGGGCTTCAGGTGAATATGTCAGTGTAGATTTATACTTAAAAAAAAATGTGTTACTTCTATAAGCTATTTGTAGTGGAGTAGGTTATGCATATGAAGGCACTGTTGTATGTGAAATCTCCATTTCATCCTCTCAGTTTTATTAAAAATCTAAAACTTCCCTTAAAAATTAAACGCTTAATAAAAAAGAAAAATAGTAATAAGCTGAATAATTTATCAAACATCAAGATGTGTTTTTTATTTTCCTGTCCATAGGCATTTTCCCCTTCAATACCATCCCAAGGAGATTTTTTTAATTTACATGTTCCCTTGCCTTGTCTCAAATGTTTTTGTGTACAAATATTTAAAATAACTATTGGATACCTAAAAGATAACACCCACTCCTAGTTTTTTTATTCAAAATCTTAAACTCATGGAAGGGATTACCAGGTCATTCCAGAGTAAGAGAGAAGAAATTGAAGGCTTTGAGCTAGAGAGTAGAGGAAGTAGGAGAGCTTCTCTTGAAGAGTTGGGAAAATATAGGTCATCTCCACACAGACAGAATTCATACATCCTCTCACCAAAAGGTGACTGACCCTCTAATGGGTCTCAAAAGTGGCATATGGAAGAATGATGGGCATAAGAATCATGTACATGAACACCTTAGGGAAAGATCTTGTGCTCAGTCTTGGCATTGAAGTGACAATGCTGCTATGTGGCTTAGAAAATGAGCAGTCAAGACAAAATACTGAAGAAACACCATGCTCTGGACTAGAGCGGACCTTAAAATCTTGAGTGATTAAGGAGGCAGGGAAAGAATATCAGTAATGTTTGAGACTGAATTTGGGAGCAGTCAGTCCAACAAGACGGCAGCTAAGGGAAAATGTAACAGAAAAATAAAGGAGATACAACAGTTTCTTATTCCTTCATGCTATAAAATAAACACTAAATTTTCTACAGTAATATTTGGTAGAAAATGTTCCTATATTCCCTGTAGAAAAAAGTACCTTATATTTCAGTTCAAGTTTAGATGACCAGACATTTCCAGAAAGCCACTCATCAATGCTTTTAATTTGAGAAAATTCACCCATAGAACCATCAAGACAGTTGATGCAACAGCCGCAGCAGAAAGATGTAGTGTATGTAATAGAGAATAAAGTATAATAAATTGATCTGAGTTACACATAAAAGTAAATCACTTGTTCTCACAATGGAATAAAAGAAATGAATTATAAAGATGTCACTCTGCTTATAACAGCATCTTGTAACTAGTACCAGATAAAAATATAAAGTGCACTTAGGAAGCGAAGAAAAAAGAGTCACCCTAGATGAATTCTGTTAACCCACAATGCAATTATGATTCAAGTATGTTTTTCCCCTTCTTTTGAATATAGAACTTGGGAAGATTTCTGGATTAATCTCATTGATGGGGCTAAAGTAGATTAAAGTGTTTTAAGAGTATTCAAGTATTTTACAAATTAATAAAGAAAACTAAAAAAACTAAATAATCTGAAACTCTCTCCCACTCTAATGCATCTCAATCACTTCCTGTTTTCCCTTAAAATTACTCAGTTGAGTAAACTTTAAGATATAAACTTTTGAAAAATATATTCTTTCTCATATAGTATGCCAACTTCATCCAAGGTGGGCTGTCCTAACCCACCCCACATGGAATGGAGAAATCTTTTTACAATTTTACTCTGAATTTCTCCTTTATTGAAAGAATTGCTTTTTCACTGAAGAGCACATGTGAATTTAAAATATTTGAAGTTATCGCAAAAGGGAAACCTCTGTGTCTTTGATCAATCACTCATATAAATCATCTCTGACTTGAACAGACCCTTGTCTGACCCCCTCACAAATTCCTATTTCCTGTTACATGGTAACAAGCACCATCTATAGAAGAAAATTTCAACAGATAATTTAGGCTAATGAGTGAGGCCAGTAACTATGAACTGTCTCTGAGTGGCAGGAGGGGAAGAAGTAATCTAACTATGCAGGAAACCTTGGGCTTGACTAGAACTATTGAGGTATATCAAGAGGACATAAAGTCCCCTTAATGTCATATTGGATTTTTTTTACAACTAATCAGATTTTTTGTATACTAATTAGACTCCAAAATTCTAATGAGAAAATCACGACCACCAAAAAAGTGTAAAAAATATTCATTACTTTAAATACTGGATTTGTCCTGAGAATTGCATTAACAAAAAAGCAGTTGAGACTATGAAACATGGATTATTCTTGGGATCAAAAGTCACACCCTCATAAGATTACAACGAAGACCCTACAAGTTGTCTCTGATACTTCACCTGAAAAATTAGCATAATAGCTCCAAATCTATTTCCCATACACACAATGAAATACTTAGATAGTTATGGAAATAGGAAAGACTTTCTTATTAACACAAAAAACTCAGGCTCACTTTAATTCTTTTATTTATTTATTTTTATCTCAGTGTTTATTTCACATCACACCCACTACCAGAGTTGGAGTGTTCCTTATCCACCACCATTTTCCCTCTTCCTTCCTCCTCCCCCTGCTAACCAATCCTGAATCCTACTGTTTTTGTTGGAATATTTATGTTCATTTATTTGTTTCATTATATTCCACATATGAGTAAAACCATCCTGTATTTCTCTTTTTCTTTCTGACTTATGTCATTCACCATGATCCCCTCCAGTTCCATCCAGATTGTGCAAATGGCATAACTTCATCTTTTTTAATAACAGCATAAAATTCCATTGAGTATATGTGTCAGAGTTTCTTTATCCAGACAGCCACTGATGGGCATTTAGGTTGTTTCCATATCTTAGCTATTGAGAATTGTGCTGTTGTGAACATAGTGGTGCAGATGGTTTTTAATTAGAGATTTTGTATCCTCTGGGTACATGTCCAGGAATGGGATTGCTGGATAAAATGGGAGACAATCTTTATTTGTTTGAGGAATCTCCACACTGTTTTCCACAGAGGTTGCAGCAATTTATATTCCCACCAACAGTGTAGTAGGGTTCCTTTTTCTCCACACCCTCTCCAACACCTGTTATTTCTTTCTAGTCTTTTAGATATAGGCCATTCTCACTGGTGCAAGATGGTATTTCATTCCAGTTTGTATTTGCATTTCTCTGATGATGAGTGATGTAAAATACTTTTTCAGGGTCTGTAATCTATTTGTGTGTCTTCTTTAGATAGGCGTCCATATAGTTTTTTTGCCCATTTGTTGAGTAGATCATTTGCTTTTTTATTGTTGAGTTATATGAGCTCTTTGTATATTTTGGAGATTAAGCTCTTACCTGACGTATGCTATGTGAATCTTCTCTAGTTCTGCATGTTGTCTCTTCACTTTAGTGGTTTCCTCTGCTATGCATAAGCTTTTTAGTTTAGTTTTGCTTTAGTTTCTTTAGCTGTTGCTGCTTCTCCCCCAAAGACCTCTTTTAGGTTGAGGTCATGGAGTGTTTTCCCCACATTTTCTTCTAAATATTTTATGGATTCAGGTCTTATGTCCTGATTTTTTATCCATGTTGAGTCAAATTTTGTGCAGTAATCTTATTTCTTTTTTTTTTTTTGGCAGATGTCCTTCCATTTTTCCCAGCACCATTTGTTGAATAGATTTTCCTTCCTCCATTGTATGCTCTTGGCACCTTTGTGATAGACTAACTGTCCATATAGGTGTTCCTTTATTCCTGAGCTCTTGATTTGATTCCATTCATTAGTATGTTTGCTTTTGTTCTAGCACCTAGCAGTTTTGATGACAACTACTATGCATTATAGTTTTGAGTCAAGAAGTGTGATACCTTCACTGTTTCTCTTAGGATAGTTTTGTCTATCCAAGGCCTTTTGTTGCTCCTTCAGTATTATTTGTTGCATTCCTTGAAATTTTTCACTGGGGTTTTCATGGAAATTGCAATGAACCTATATATTGCTTTGGGTAGAATGACCATTTTTACTGTTGATTCTCCAAATTCATGAACATGGACTTATTTTCCATCTCTTTATGTCCTCTTCTATTTCTTTTGTTAAGTTCCTATAGTTGCATTAGAGAGATTTTTCACCTCTTCTTTGGTGCTATTCTGAATGGGATTTGCTTCTTAATTTCTTGCTTCTCTACCTCACTGATGGCATATAGGAATGCTACTGACTTTATGTGTTGATTTTATATCCTATCACTTTGCTGTATTCATTTACTATTTCTAGCAGTTTTTTCATGGAGATTTTAGGGTTTTCTAGGTATAGTAGCATGTCATCTACAAAAAATAATGATAGTTTTATTTCTTTTCCAATTTCGATTCCTTTAATAAACTTTTCTTGCCTTATTGCTTTGGCCAGGACTTCCAGAACTATGTTCAATAGTAGTAGTGATAGTGGGCACACTTGTCTTATTCCAGATCTTAGTGGAAAGTCTCTCAGCTTTTCACCATTAATTATGATGCTCGCTGTAGGTTTGTCATATATTCCTTTTATTATGTTGAGCTTTGTGCCTTTTATTCCTATTTTGGCAAGAGTTTTTATCATGAATGGGTGTTGAATCTTGTCAAATGTTTTTTTCTGTGTCTATTGAGATGATCATGTTGTTTTTTTATTTTCACTTTGTTGATGTGGTGCATTACATTGAGTGATTTGCATCCCTGAAATAAATCTCACTTTATTGTGGTGTATAATATCTTTGAAGTGCTGCTGAATTTTGTTTTCCAAAGAGGTTGCAGCAATTTATATTCCTACCAACAGTATAGTAGGGTTCCTTTTACTCCACACCCTCTCCAACACCTGTTATTTCTATTTTATTGAGGATTTTTACATCTATATTCCTTGGCAATATTGGCCTATAGTTTTCTTTTTTGATTCTCTCTTTGTCTAATTTTGAAATAAGGGTAATATTGGCTTCATAGAACGTATTTGGGACTTTTCCCTCTTCTTCAACTTTGTGGAAGAGTTTAAGGAAGATGAGAATTACCTTTTCTTTGAATGTTTGGTAGAATTCACCAGCAAGCCATCTGACCCTTGGCTCCTGTTTTGGGGGTGATTTTGTTATTACTGCTTCAATTTATGCCCCTGTAATTGATTTGTCTAAGTAGTCTGTGTCTTCCTGGTTCAGTTTTGGTAGGTTGCAGTATTCTAGAAATCTATGCATTTCTTCATGATTGACAAATTTGTTAGCATATACATATTCATAATATTATCTTATGATCCTTTGTATTTCTGTGATGTCAGTTGTGTTCTAACCTCTTTCATTTTTTATTTTTGTTATTGGTTTCTCTCTTTTTATGAGGCTTGTGAGATGTTTATAAATTTTGTTTATTTGTTTAAAGAAAAAGCTGTTGAATTCACTGATCACTTGGTCTTTTTGTTTTCTCTTTGATTTATTTCTACTCTGACTTTTATTATTTCCTATCTTCTGCTGATTTTTGGGTTTAATTCTTCCCTTTCTAGTTCCCTCAGGTGCGTGGTTAAATATTTAATTTGCGCTCTCTCTTGGCTTTTGATGTGTACTTACATGGCTATAAACTTTCCTCTGAGAACTGTTTTTGCCACATTCCATAAATTCTGATAGCTCGTCTCTGAATTTGTTTCCAGATAAGACTTAATTTCATCTTTAATTCATCGAAGATCCAGGAATTTTTCAGAAGCCTATAATTCAATCAACACATTTTTTGTACTTCTAGTTTTGTTTCGTTGATTCATTTGTAGTCTCAACCCCTTGTGATTAGAGAAGATACTTTCTATAACGTGAATTCTGCTACCTTTGCTGAGCTTTGCTTTCTGTCCCAATATGTAGTCTGTCCTTGAAAATGCTCCATGTACATTTGTGAAGAATGAATATTATTTTTTGCTGGGTTAGAACACCATATAGATGTGGTCGGTTTATCTGTTCTATTGTTTCATTTAGGGCCTTTATTTCTTTGTTTTCTGCCTGGATATTCTGTCTATTGATGTAAGTGGAATGTTAAAGCCCCATACTATTATTGTATTGCTGTCAATGTCTGCCTTTAGATCTGTCAGTATTTGTTAATATACTTAGATGGTCCTGTATTGGGTGCATATTTTTTGATGATTGTTATTTCTTCTTGATGATTACCCGCTTGACCATAATATAGTGTCCATCCTAGCCTCATGATACCATTTTAGTTAGAATTTTGTTTTGTCTGGTATTAGTATTGCCTGATTTCCTTTCATCATTGTTCCTTTGATATATTTTTCCATAGCCCTTGACTTTCAACCTACGTTTATCTTTAGATCTGATATGAGTTTCTTATAGGCATAATATCGATGGGTCCTGTGTTTTGATCCAGTTAGTCGCTCTATGTTTTTTGATTGGTGAGTTCAGTCCATTCACATTAGGGTGGTAACTAAAATGTAGGGCTTTATTACTGTCATTTGGGTCTTTGTTTTCTGTTGGTTTTCTCTGCCTGTTACATAATTTCTGTTTGTTTAGGTTTACTTTTTTCCTTTGGATGGTATTCAGTGTCTGTTCTGTCAGTTTTGTCTACTTCCCAGCTATATATCTCTTTAGATTTTCATTTCATACCTGTCCCATGGATTGTCTCTAACTGTATTGCTCTATGGTTTTCTTTTATGAGCTGATGCCATATCATATTTATATATTTGTATAGGATACTTTTTTTTCCTCTCCTCTTTATCTCAACCTTTTTCCTGCTTTTGGTTTCCTGTTTATCACCATTCTCAAGACTTGGACAATATTTGTTTTTGTTTTCCCAGTTATAGGACTCTTTTAAAGATTTCTTGAATCGCAGGCTTGGTGACAGAAAAATCCATTACCTTTTTTTCTTTTCATCGAGACCCTTATTTCTCTATCATATTTACATTATAATTTTGCAGGATTGAGTGTTCTTGGCTGATAGTTTTTGCTTTTAGTATTTTGAAGACATCATTCCACTCTCTCCTGGCCTTAGGTTGTCTGTTGGGAAGTCTGATGACATCCTGATAGGTGTGACTTTGTAGGTTATGTTTTGTTTTTCTCTAGCGGCCTTGAGTAGTTTGCCTTTGTCATTAACTTTTGCTAATTTTACTGTGATGTGACTCAGAATAAATCTGTTTACATTTAAAAATTTAGGTGCTCTCTAGTTTTTTTGAAACTCCATGATTACTCTTTTGACATGTGTATAAAATTTTTGCTATTACTTCTTTAAATAGGTTTTCTGCAACTTTCTCACTCACCTCTCCTTTCAGAATGCCTGTGATTCTTTTGTTTGTTCTTCTCATAGTGCCTGAATTTCTCATAGGGTATCATTATTTTTCCTCAGTCTTGTTTCTCACTCCTCTTCTGTGACAGACTCCCCTGTTATCTTGTCTTCCATTCTGATATTCATTCTTCTACAAGGTTGGGTCGGTTTATGGAGCATTCCATGTTTATCTTCAATTACTTGACCATATTTTTCATTTCTGGCATTTCTCTAGGACTTTCTTCATGTCCTCAGTCTCTTTAGTGACATGTTCCCTTTGATCTGTCATTTCTTTTCTGAGGTCTTTCAATCACATTTGGATAGCTGTGTATGGCTCCTGAATCTCATTTAGTTTTTTTATTGCTATTTTTTAATTCTTTATCTGTTAAGTTGCCCCAGTCTATACCCATAGAGTTCTTCTTTAGTGAGCTCTTGGCATCTTCCCCTCTTGGAGCCAGTCATGCTTTCTTTAGCAACTTGGTTTTAGCATAACTTTCTTTCTGCCTTGACTTCAATACCACAGTTCTCTTTTTTCTTTTACTTCTGATTTCTTCCTACTTTAGATTAGGGTGATGGAGCACACTTTCTACCCTTTAGGTGGGGTGAGGGAAGAGCACTTTCCCTTTCATCCCCTTAGGAAGGATGCAAGTAGTGGACTTTCCTTTCAGGCAGGGGCACAGGTAGTACATTTTCCTCTCAGGTGGGTAAGGGCACACAAGTACTTGCAGTCTCTGGGCTGACTGTGGGGTGTGCACATGGTGGGGCACAGGTCACACCCTTTCTCCTCAAGTGAGGAGAAAGTACACACATAACCTCTTTTTAATTATTTATAGTCCTGCTTAAGTACCCAACAGGTCATTTCATGAGTTATTGAAACATAGATCTCTCAAGGGATTCAAATCCTAACTTGATTAAGGATATTCAGTGACTCTCTTTACTTACATTTTACCAAACAAGGATCATAAGATCCACATATTTTCTCTCATTTTCAAGTAGAATTATATAGTAGATTTACCTTGAAAGTTTTGTTAAGTAACACCCACCTTTTATAAAGTAATATGTGTATATGTGTATAAATTTCCTAGCCCAGTCCTTAGAAGGGTCTCATTTCAGTGACATAGCAGTAGGAAGGAGTACATCTGGTACCCAGATCTTAATTTCTAAATGCTATTTTCCATTCCAGGAAACAGAACTTTGGGGAGAAATAGTTAATTCAAGGGAAAATACAAAATGAGCTTAGAATATCCTATTGTTTCCAAAAGTAAGAAGTGCTCAAAATATGATTAAAATAGGGATAGTTTGAGCATTCATATAAATAATACTATCACCAGGTTATAATCCATTAGATAAAGTAAGAATTTATGATTTCATATTGAAGTCAAGAAATAAGGCAGGTAGGGTGGGATGAATGGGATGCCAAAACCTTTTTGACAGTAGAATGCCAACTAATAATAGCAGAAAAAAAGATGGAGTTAGAAAAACCCCTATTTTTTAAACATAATGGGAATAACTGATAGATGCATTTCTGAAAAGGGCATAAGAGGCCCACTTTCTTCCTCTCCCCTTAAAAATGGATGATGAAGATTATAATTCTGAACATAATTGGTAGTGAAATCATAATATTTTATAATGCTTCAACATCCTTTTAATATCTCCACCTTGAAAGAAATATGGAACCTAGAAGATGGAATAGGAAAATGGTTAAAGATGGATGGATTAACGATGGATGATGAAGATTATAATTCTGAACACAACTGGCAGTGAAATTGTAATATTTTATAATGCTTCAACATCCTTTTCATATCACCACCTTGAAAGGAATATGAAAGATGGAATAGGAAAATGGTGGGGAAATGGTTTCCAAAACAATTCTGAGTTGGTAAATCACTAATTTAACTGTCCTAACTCATGATTTTAGTTACATAAACCATTCAATCTTCTTTATTCCTCTCTTCTGATTCTTATTACCTGCGATCAAGGAACATTTACTGATACAGACTTGTGATAGTAATTGTGTCAAAATATAATTCTAAATGGTGTTCCCAAATGCCCAAAAGTTTTCTTTTTCTCTTTTTTCCAAAAGAGATACATCCATAGGTGACTTTGAAACTCAGTCATCCCAAATGTGTATGTGCGTGTGTGTGTGTGTGTGTGTGTGTGCGTGTGTGTGTGTGTGTGTGTATACTGGTGTGCTGCTTTATTGTGGAAAAGAAATAAGGAAGTATATCAATGGCTTCTGGTTTTTCCCAACAGTTGCACTCTGCTCGGAATGAACACTACAATTTTACCTCCTATACATTTCCTTCTTTTTTCCTCTCCTTGTCTCTTCATCTTTACTGTACATTCTTCTTTCCTGTGATATTTTGGGTCCCTCAACGTTTTTCATAAATATCTTTGAGGATTATGATTCCTAGAGCAAATTAATTCTCTCAGTGCCAATTATAAATATGTCTTCAATTCAAATTCTCCCTTTGTGGTTTAAAAATATGATAAGCAATAGAATATGAGGATGATCTATCTGGGATTAGACATCATTAAAGAATGAAAGAACAAATAAATTAGGAAAATTATGTGTTTACTCCAAAATCCTGGTTCTAAAAATCAGCTACTGAAATAAGGATAAATTAATTCATTTTTTAAATTTAGCTAGCATGAAATGTTTCTGTATAAAGAATGAAAGAAAACAGCAAGCAGGTCTTTACATTTTAAAAAGAAATTTTTCTTTCAAAAACAAACAAGGGAAAATTATTACCCCCATTCTTTTGATTTACTTATTTTGTTAAAATAAATATACTAGTAGACTATGCTTTAAAAACTAAGTGATAAGCTCCTCTGAGTAAATAAATGAACTCCTAAGCAAGAATTAACTGGATTTTATATTTATTTTGCCTTTTTAAAAAGAATTTCTCCCTTTGTCTTTAAAAGCTCTTTGTTCCAAGTTTGGTTTGAAGGAAACTAAAGAAAATGAAAACTATTTTATTATATTTTAATAGAATATAATTTTGTTATTTTCTGTATATATATATATGAATACGAATTTTGTTAACAAGAATACAATTTCACATTTCAATATAAATTTTATGAATTCAAGAGCATAGCAAAATGTCCAATTTAGTCAATTCAAATATATAGCAGTCCCAAATTAGTTCAATAAATAGGAAAAGAGGGAGCGATAGAAGGATGGAGAGATGAAAGAGGGAGGAAGGAAGACAGATAGAAAAAGACGTAGGAAAGAAGAAAGGAGGAAAAACAACTAGGCAGCAAAATCCATTGATGATATTTATAGTAAAATTGATAAGATAGTTCCGTAACATCCAAAGAAAAGGATAAGCCACCAACATCCATAAGAGATCTGCAGGTAATCATCATGGGGAGAAGGACTGGTAATAATGGAGTAGGTAAGACCTTGAGAATGGGAGAACTCAAAAATAAATAAATAAATAAATAAATAAATATTCATTGGAAAGCATTGTGGACCAATTTGAGAATGGCAGTTGAAACTGGCAACATTCTAAATCTAAAGCAGGTAAGAAAAAGAAGTATATGGCAATCTCCAAAGAGAATGGAGCAGTCTAAGAACTTTCAGTAGTGATTAGAGAAAATTCTTTTCCAGAACAGAGCCCCACCCCTACCCCTACTCCACCAAACACACACAGTGAGAAGACACTGTTGGCAATAGATGAAAATTGAGTAGGATGGTGATAACAGAGGCAAAAGAAGAGAGAGGCCTTATAGGAAAAAGTCAACACAGTTTAAAAATACTGAATATAGTCAATACTGAGTACAGAATAAGAAGATCCCATACAGATAACAAAAGTATTTGGAAAAAAGGAAAATCTAAGTAAAGTTTGAGAATATTTGCTAAAAACTATAAATTTAGTAAACTTGGAGGTCAAGAAGAAGTTTGCAGAAGCTCCAGGCATATGTATGCAGGCCAGCACTAGGAAAGATGCTAAGATTTAAGAAACTCGAGAAGTTACAGTCTAAGATGTTAACGGAGTATGCTGTTTCACTTCTAAGAGAAACAACCAGCCAATCTCCACTGCAGTGACACTACTGGGGAGCTCCACAGCATGGTACTGCAGTCTAGGTAAACCAGCAAGTAGGGAAAAAACAGGGACTACATTGGAGAGATTACGTAAGGAACTCCACCCATCTTTGTGACTGAAGATTGGTGGAGAGAGACATGTAACTGTGGTGAGAGCAGTGTCTGAGACAGCAGGTATAATGGAGATAGGACAGTAGAATCAACTCAGGTCTTGGATAAAGAATAGTGAATATTGTGTGATAGCACACACACTTGAAGAGGGGCTGAGGTCAGTACTGCAATCTCCAGATTGATCAGTAATCCAGCAAGTATCACCAAAGAGAGCAGTACACTCACCAACCCCCACCCCTTAAGTTTCCATTCAAGCATGAAGAGCATCAACACCACAGTAAATATTGTGCCAAGATCCAGGTCTGGGATACCAGAGAGCAGAGCTGGCTTAGGTGTTGCCCACACCAACAAACAACCCACATGAAGCCCACAACAACAGCTACTCCTCCTACTCTGCTTGCCCATCTCTCACCAAGTAGTAGCCATCCACACTGCTGACTCAGCAAGTAATCTTTCTTTTTTTTTTTTTTTTTTTTTTTTTTCTTTTTTTAGAAAAGGTACAGGCAGAAATGCAGGTTAGCAGAAGGCATGAATAGAGAGAAAGAAGAAGCACTTTATTTGTTTTATTTAGTGTTCATCTGGTTGTTACCACCAGTCACAGGATGTGAACCCAGGACTTTAGGATATATGTGAACTGTGCCCAACCCCAATTACATCACATGAAATACCTCAGAAGCTGATCTTCTAGGGCTGTCAACAGTGAGCTTGAGAACAAATCCTTCAGCTCAACCACAGAAAAGATCTTGAGCCATAAGCCCCCAGTGATGCACACCCAGATTCCTAATACATGGAAACTGTAAGATAGTTATTTGCTATATTAAGCTAATAAATGTGGAGGTAGTTTATTAAGCACTAGTAGAAAACTCATACACAATGATTTATAACAAAGATAAGAGTCTTTCCTAAACGGACTTACAGTTGAGTGGGTAAGATGAATAATAAATACATAGATCGTTTAAGTTTGTATAACTTTAAACACTATGGAAAAATTAAAGTAATAGGATAGAGGGTGACTCCACAGTGGAATGAAAGGAAGACCTCTCTGCAGAGCCCTGAGTGAATGCACCTGAGCACTCAAAGCAAAGGGTATGTGCTATTGCAATAGTTTTTTTAAAAAAGTAACCCTGAGATTCCACATATCTTCTTCTAAGGCAAGAAATTTGCAAAAAATGTAAAGCACTGTCATTCTTTTCAATAATTTCTGGCTTTGAAACAGTTGTTTTCATTTAGAATTGTATGTGTGTTGTGCAAATTATCTTTAAATGAATAATATAAAAAAATTTTATTTTTTGCATTATATATAATAAATATAAAATTAACTTACATAAACAGTCTTTTGAGGATCATCAGTAGCATTTTAAGCCTGCAAAGAAATTCTGAGATCAAAATGAATAAGAACTCTTGGTGTGGAGCATTGTAGGTCGTGGAGTGTGCAACTTATTCTAAGTTGACTGGAACAAAAATCCACTGAAGATTTTTTAAACAGATAATATGACAACTTAAGTTTTTAGAGATTATTTGGAAAATTAACAAGGTAGGAGAGAAATATGGAAATCTGTCTGCACTAGACAAATTATTACCTACAGATGTTTTCGCACGACCTGAAAAAAAGTTCTAAAACTGAGAGTTGAATTTTTCACATTATAAAAGAGTGTGAAAATAGCTGCTATCTCTATTAGGCAACAGAAGATTTGCAATTACATTAATTTTAAAATATAGGAATAAACAAATTCTGATTACCTGCAATGCAACATGTAATGTCTTTCTTACTTGCTCCTCTGATGATTTATTTCAAGACTTGATACTATAATCTGAATTTAACTTAGGCACACCATATAATTTTTAAATAAAACAGTAAAATTATACTTTGCTGACATTTTCTGCAAGACAAAACAATCAGAAAACAAGGTTACCTGCTGGCTGCATTCAGCTCTGCTCTTGCCTTTGCAAAATTCATGTTTCTATAAATTGGCAGTAATAGAATTTCACCTGCCTTACAAATAGCGCTTTCCAACATGGAGAAAATGTTATCTCTCACAGAAATGTGTCACAGAAATAGAAAACAAACAAATCACATCAAAAATTTAAACACAGTTGGATTAAATGTAAGGAGAGGAGAGTAGTTCTGCAAATATCAATCCAAAGAAACAATAGGATCTAGTCTGAAGTTCTATAAAGAAAACATTGCAATTAAACTGAATTATTCTATGTTTATGAAACCTTTATTGAGCTTTTCTGCCAACTCGGAGGAAGACTCAATGCTGGTGATGCCTACGTGCTACTTTGATTCTCTCCCATAAGTAATGTTTCAGGAAATATAGTTAAAATCCTGGCAGGTGGGGTGGAAGAGTATGTCTTTCTGAAGTTTATTAATTTCTGACCTTGTTCTTATCTTCCTTTGTAAGTTAATCAAACTCTGAGGTAAATACCTGCCTTATATAACCTAAATACAATACCACATCATTCACATTAAAATAAACTCTAGCAATTTTATTTTTATGAGTAGAAATGAAGCTGGATGGCATTAAAGAATAAAATGTAGCAGCATAAAAAGAAGTGAAAACCTCCTAAGATGCCTTATTTGAGATGAGAACACTATTTTAGCCTAAATTGCATATCCTGACTTTCAAGATTGAAAAAAACAAGCAGAAATATCAGACTTTTGAAGTCTCTTTGGATCAGTTTCAAGAAAGCAGTATTAATATAGCTATTGACAAGTGGCAGAGCATAAATTATCTTCTTGGACATGGGATTATGAAATCAAATATGGGGTCAGTCTGATCTTAAGGTGTATTGTTCCTATGAAATAAAATTTCATTATTTTTAAGCACTCTGCAACCTAATGGACTTCACCAGAGTGAATATTAAGTAGTATGTTTGAGATAGCTCTTTGCAGAAATTTATTTCATGAAAATTTTCAAAACTGTATTCAAAGTAAAGCAGAATAAGCTCATTAAATTATTTACATGATGGCTATAACAAGGGAACCATGGAAGTCAGTTTAATTTTCTTCTCTTTCTATTCATCCCATCTCCTTTTCTCTCACCTTATTGACAAGATCTCAAGACCCCACTGTTCCTGCTCTGTAGGGTGGTAATTTTAAACAAGAAGTTTTAAACAGAAGAGGCATTAAGTATTCTAGGGTCAAGTGCTTTTTAAAGTTCTAAAATCCTCCTTGACATGCAATTTTTTGCCCACTGACTTATACATAAGAGACAGAAATGAAATGTTCATAGCTTTTAATTGTTGACTGAAGCAAGTAGACTCTTGTTTAAATAACAGTAGCACCTAGGAGAGACAGCATAGCAAGGTTGGAATGGAAGGGGGAAAATGAATTTTATGAGAGTTGTAAGTTTAGTACATTAGTGGGAGTCTGTGAATTAAAGTGGAAAGTTCATCTATCATAAGTACGTGTGTGTGAAATGAAGTAGCATCAGTAAACTGGATTCCTGGTTGATAAGTTATATATTGAGTAAATGTACACACTCTTCATGGGGGGAGATGATTCATTATACTGAAGCAGAAATCCCAAATCTTAAGGCAAAGAGCCAGATGCAAAAAAACTATCAGGAATAGGTCCTAGGAGTTTTGTCCTAAGGGCATCTTAAAGTCATGTAACCTCCCAGTAGATGAAAAAGAATACAAAAGTCCCCACTTATTCAAAATTTCACTTTCCCCAGTTTTGGTTTCCAGGGTCTGAAAATATTACATTAAGATATTTAAGAAACCATATTCACATAACTTTTATTACACTCTAGTTCTATAACTATTCTGATTTACTAATAATGATGTTAATCTTTTACTGTAACTAATTTATAAATTAAACTTTATAGTAGATATGTAGGAAAAAATATAGTCCAGGTAAGATTTCATACAATCCATGTTTTTCGGAATCACTGGGATCTTGGAATAGTCCCCTCTGAATAAGTGGAGACCGCTGCTGTATAACCAGCTTTGTACTCAAACATTTTGAGGTCCTTGTGTGGAAGTGAGGTGGAATTGTCCGACAGATTAGCACGAAGTGTCTGTAGCTTCAAAGACAATATAAGTCTGATGATTTAACATAAAATAACCATTCCTTGATGGAGGATCTTGAGAGGTGATATCATCAGCAAAGTACATTAAAGAAAGCAGGACAGAGGATGTTGCTATAAAGGCCAGGAGTAGGCAGTGGCTGGAAAAAGGAGCACATGAAGGATTTCAGGATGATATAGACAAATAGAGGAAGAAAAGAGTTTAAAAGGAAAGTATGTTGACAACAGTGTCGGCTGCCAGAGGCCAGCAGCAGCGTATTACTCAAATGAGACTGACAACAGCCAGATGGAGGGCAGTGGTGAACTTTTGGTGCCCAGACTCGGTGGGGTGGTAGGAAGCACAGGTTGTTTAAAGAAAATGCAGGCACTGCATAAATAACTCAGTGGCCAGGAAAGGAAATAGAAACCCAAATGGGAGCTCAAGGAAGGAGCAATTTTAAGAGGTTTTTCTCAAGGTAGAGTGGATCTAAAAGAGAAAGTAACTCTATTTCCTCTGGCTCTGAAGGCATTTAGACTGTGAAAGTGAACATATGTAAGCAAGAAGTGTTGAGACCACAGATCCCTCCAGAAAAGGAGAAAATTAGCTCCTCCTCTATAGTGACAAATGCTGGCTTCTCCCCCACATACATTTGCTAAGGAATGAAGGATCTTTCTCAAAATACTCCCCACTCCATTCCTCTGGGATGCTATTTGCTTTTTCTAGCAGTTTTCCCACCCACTGGGGCTGTTTGCTCCTTTCCTACACCAGATTTATTCCAGTCCCTTCTTTTCAACTGAACCATTTACCTGCCTCTAGATCAGGGTTTCTTAATTTCTGCACTATTGTCATATTAAGATCAATAACTTTTTGTTGGGGTGGGGGAGGAGAAGAGTCCTTTGCAATGTTGGGTATTTAGTAGCCCCTCTGGCCTCTCTGTTAGATGTCACCAGTATACTCTCTCCTACAATTCTATCAACAATGTCTCCACATGATGCCAAATGTTCTTCTGGTGACAAAATGCCTCACTCCCACATTATATGGACATGTTTGCCTCCTGACTCTCCCTGAAGGCCAATGCAGATGTTTTTCTCCCACCCTGCTTCTCCCTAACTGCCTGTCTCTGAAACAAGAAAATGACACGTTTTCTTTCCAACAATTCTTCCCTACAGGTAAAAATCAGCAAGGCTTAACTAATATAATCCTTACAACATTCCAGTTTCAAGCATGCTAACAAAGTGGTCATGCCCCCAGATTCCAGAGAAGCATGAAAGGAATGGCAGTTTCCGTGATCCCTCTCTGGACTCCCCTGTTACCTAAGCATGGGATATGACCCAGTTATGGGGAGACTGGATGCTAGGCCCACCTCCTGATTCACAGTCCTTTGCACATAAATGTATATTTACCAGCATTAGGTCAAAGAGGCTGACTTCTTTATTTCAATGTTAAGTATTGGCCTCAGAGTCATCCCTTTTTGCCAAAAATCAGCAAAGTGTCTGCAATTTGTTTTTATTCTACATGTTCTCCCATACCTAGCCTTCAAGCATTCAAATTGCTCAGGGTTTAGTCCAATATTTACTGACCTTGAATCATATTTAGAGACTTGTAATTCCAGACCCGGAATCTAAACCTTCTCTAGGTCCAAGGGTAAGTAATGGCAACTTCCATTCACCATCAAGTCACCCCTGGGCTCTCAGGCTGCCTGCAATGACCTGGATTCACACTCTTACTCCTGGTAGTCAACAGGACTCTGGATGTGTGAACCAGCACTCTGTGGTTCTGTTTTTCTCTGTACTTTTAATTTGCCTAAAACATCTTTTATATGGATTTTGAGACTGGTTTACTTCCTAGACTCCCAATAATTTATTACCTCACATTTCTAGCAATATTGTAGATCCTTATCTCCTTTAAAAAGCAGTAGCAGATGTCTTGAGTCTAATAACTTATTAATAAAATTCTAATTAATTACATTGGTTTTACCTACTTTTCAAAAGCCTCTCTGAGTCATTACTTATGTCCTTTGCCTCATTCCTTTAAGGAAGTTGTTCTTTGCCATCATTTTACAGACTGCCACACAACTGATATTTTATTTGACTTAGGGAAATATCCCGGACCTTGTCATCAGCAAAGACATTAAAACACTTGCTTCTAAACTGATCGTCCCTTTCGTATTGGAAATCTACTTGCATATCTCTTTGCATATCTTCTTTTTGATCGGCTTAGTTGAAATAGAACAATATTGATTGGTCCTATAAAAAGGAAAGAAGTATGGTCTCCTATCTTCCCCATGTTTGTATCATTTTGAGAATAGTTACTGTTCATTAAAACAGTCTATCTTAGCAACAGTCTCTAATTGATTCCCAAATCAATCAGAATACCCATAAATGTTTTACTTTCATACTTCTGCCCTCTCATAATTATCCAGAGGAATTGATGCCTGTTTTTTCAATCACTTTATGGATAATTTATTTATTCTCTGCTCCAAAAAAGAAGCAGACAGTTCCCCTAAGGCTTTCATAGAGAATCCTTTCCAAGTATTATTAATTCTCCTCTCAAATTATATAGACTAACAGTGTCACAGACTCTAACATATGCCTAATTTACTTTTTAAAATTAGAGAAAGAAAAATTACCCCAAAATATCAATACAAGAGCCTAGGAAGCCTACTATCTTACCAAGAACTGAGTATGCACACTCATACACCCACACAAGCACACACCATACACACACACACACACACACACACACACACACACACACACACACACACAATGAGCCCAGTGGTTCTCTTGAAAAATTGAAGAGTATACACATTAAGATGATCTACTTGTATTGTAGACAAACTGAAAAAGAGAGAACTTTTAGATCATTCTACTACCTACCCTGTAAGATGAAGAATTACCACTTACAACAAAACTTTTCCTGGTACCAAAAACTCAATAAAGAACAGTAACTATAACTCCTGGTTTGAAAGCAAACTTTTTATTTAACTAACCTAGGCAAATGAATTAAAATTCCATTGCTGTTATCATTTAACAGCAAGTGAGATGACAGCTCTAAGAATACATATACATCCACTTATTTGAGTCATTTGGAAGGATTATAGAACTAAATGAAATGCACAGCAAAAACAGTCTAAGTGAGAATCGTGGGTGGATGGGAGGGTTGAGTATAAGAGAGGAAACGATAAATTGGGAAAGAAAACAGGCCACAAAAATAACATAGGAAACTAGAAAGAGAGTAGGAAGGTTTTTCCCCTACTTGTTTCCTCCTCCAGGAAATTACTAATACTTTCTGAGAAAAGGGATAAGCTTCCAGATTTTACCCATCAGTGAAGCAGTTATTTCTAGACATAAGCATATTAGTGAGCTTCATATGTTCTTCATAATAGCCCAAGAAATTTCTACTTAGAAAGAAAAGACTTGACAATATTCCCTCATTGGCTCTAAAGTAAACTCACCTTATTTTAAATATAACTATTACAAAGAACAAGTAGGTTAACACATGAAATTCTAAGATCCTGCTAAAAACACTCATGTAAATGTAATTCTTATCCTGAACTAATTGAAGGAAAACAGGCAGCATGCAGAAATGTATGCTTTTTAAGGAGTATTTAAGTTGGAATGTATGATTCGCTGGTCTTTTTGAGAACCTTTGTTAGAAATAGATGAGTGGAGCTAAATTTAGTGTCCCCATTTTCCTCCCAGAATCCTCCTGTGAATGTGAGACTTTGGGGAAAATAGGTCCAGTTCATAGCTCATCCTGGTCTGTCATCCTTAATCCAAAGAGATTCTTGAAGGGAACAGGTCAGATTTCACAGAAGAAGAGGCTGAGACATCTCCCTTCCAGCCTCACTCCCACAGGTGACCTTACTCCTTGAGTTATCCTTAGAATTAACTTGGACGTTCAGCCATCTAAGCAAATACACATATATTTGATCTGGTAAAAATTTCTAGAATGGATCACCAAGCTAACCTCCATCTCTAGAATTTAACCACCCACCAGCTTTTCCCTAAGTTATTTTCACTAAATCATGATGAAAAAACATTGTTATCATACAAACACAATTTTTGATTCAGAATGGAAATAATGACATTAAAAATCTAGATATTTGCAGAACTTCTGAACTCATCCACCTTCTAGTAATATATTATTCTACACATAGTTTTTTTTAACTCCAAAGAAATAGATTCCAATCTACTTGCCCACTTTTTAATTATTGTACAATTTTTAGAATTAGTTAGGGATCTCTTTTCATATTTAAAGATTAGAAAACAGCACAGAAATAGCACTGTTGACACCTACGAAATGGCATTTAGTCAATGCAAGACCAGACTGAAATTTGGGTATGTGAGTATTGGTTTACATGTGTGTGTGTTGTAACCTGAATAAAAATACCTAACACACTAAAAAAAACAAACAAACTGAAGTTGGACAGTTGGACAATGTTTGCTACCATTTGGTATATAAGATCTGGAAGATCTCTTTCCCTATTTCTGTTTTTAGGATCTCCACTATCCACACACTTGCTCACTCAGCTTGCATTGCTTTCTTGACATAGGGGCAGGGTGTCAGGGGGGCCATGACTAAGTTCCACCAGGTTAACATTTTGACTGCTAAAAGACCAATAACTGTTTACATTTCCATTTTTCTTATCTGTATTTTTGAGATCCATGGAATCTCAAGATCTCTGAAATGCTATGTGACATTGAATACATCTATGTTCTTTTCCACTACTATGCACTGAATTGTGTCTCCACAAATTCATACATTAAATTCTTAACCCCAAATGTGACTGTATTCAGATATAAGGTCTTTTTAGAAGTAATTAAGTTAAAATGAGATGATTACTATGGACTCTAATTCACATGACTGGTATCTTTATGAGAAGAGAAAATGTAAGCACTGATATGTTCAGCAGAAAGACAATGTGAGCACAGAGGGAGAAGATAGCCATTCACAAGCCAAGGAGAGAGGCCTAAAACAGATCCTCCCTCATGATCCTCAGTAGCAACAAACCCTGTGAACACCTTGATCTTAGACTTCCAGGCTCCAGAGCTAGGCAATAAAATTTCTGTGGTTTAAGCCACTCAGTCTGTGGTACTTTGTTATGGCAGACCTAGCAGCTAACACACGAAAGGAAGAAGAGTGCAGGAGGTTTAAAAATGCCAAAAGGACAGATTGTAAAACAGTAGGAAATGGGAAGTTCATTAAGATGACAAGTGGGAGCCAACAGGTTACATATGGGCACAACTGTTTTGCATTTTCCATAAGGAAAGGATTAATTTTAGATCCTATCCTGTTGGATTATACAAAAGGTGCAAATTAAAGAAAATTGTCTCTCCAAGTTTAGATTTAAAGAAAAATTAAAAAATAGACATTGAAATATATGAAGATAGAAAGTAGCAAAATTAAATGTTTTATTGAAAGTATATTAGGGTATTGAATCAAAATAAGGAATCCTAACAATACATTAGACGTAATACAAAGACATAAGTCTTTGAAGTTGGACAGTGGCAAGTTCTAGGATTCACTTATATTGCTGAAAAAAAGTCTCACAACCTACTTTTTGACAAATGATAGTAAAAAACAGTTCTTAGATAACTAGAACACTGTGGAAAACTGCCTCAGTATAATTATTTCCAAATTTAACTATTTTAAGTGCTTATAATTTTAAATGCTTATATTTTAAATGCTTATAATTTTCTTCTAATAAACACTGGTACATAAAAAACAACTTGAAAAAAGTCATTAATTAATTTTGGCCTTCTATTTCCCCATTCATAAAATGGAAAATATATGGATTGTAATTGCATAAATATCTGAGACACTCAGATTAAACATTTTATCTTCCTAGATAGGAACCATCAGAAATGACACAAGTAAGAGGTACACAATATATAATAAGTGAAATTTATTTTTATTCCAGTAATCCTCATTGTATCATCCTGCTCACTGGAGCAAAGGAATGAATCATCTAATTTTCACAGAAGAAAAAACATTTATCTGTCTTTTATGTTGTGGAGAAGGTGGAGTCCTCTTTATCACACATTGTGCTTTTTGTGTTAAGCACCAAACTTCCCCTTGGTTTTCTATCCATGAACCAGAACAGGGTGTTGATTATTATCCTACAAGCACACTCTTTGCCAAGATTTACCCTTATTTTTCATTAGTTTCAAATCTGAAGGGAAGAAGATAGACTTTAAAGTGATGGATGGGGTTAAGGGCCCAAGGACGTCATGATTGTATAAGAAGCTACTGCTGGGTGATATATGGACATACTGGAGTAATGCCTGCTAAAAGTGAGGAGGCTGCACGGAGCAACTGGCAGGACAACAGGCAGCCTAAATTACATCATTCATTTAATATGTCCAACATATGATAACCATTAGAGCTCCAAAACCAATGTAAAACTAACCCACCCTCTCACAGAAAAGAAGCTCCCATTCTTAATTTTTTAATTAAAAAAAATACCTCAAGCCAAGTTGCAGCTAATTTCAACACAATAATAATAACATATATTTCTAAATGTAATAATAGCTTATATTTTGTCAAGAAACAAACATTTTTACCTGATAATATGTAAAATACCAAATGTTCTTCCTTTCATCTTTTATAAATTTTTAAGCAACTCTGTAGGAATTCAATTGGATAATTTAATGGTTTTAAGCAGTCATTGAACTCTGAAATATATAAATCAGCTCATAATTATTTTCAGAATGAAATACAAATGCTCTCTTTTAAAGGTGGTGTTTTCTTAAAGCAAGTGAAACGTTCAGTTCTGTCATTTTCCAATTAATCTCATTTTTATTTTGAAAAAAACACAGGAGAAAGTTCCAGTGATCTTTTGAGGATCTAATTTAACCATGTTCTACATGGTTTTTCAGTGTTACCCTAATCATAAAAATAAAAAAACACAAAGAATGAAAGAGCAAAGTAAAACCACTATCACTCTAATAATATCATTAGAAAAATGTTATCAGATTTAAGTAAAGCCCTTCATCTATATGCCAGCTCTTCTAGAGCTATCTTCAAAATCTCTGCCCATCTGTGAACACTCCAGATAGGTAAAGTGTCTCAGATGGATAGATGAATACAAAACATCATTGCACCAAAATTCAGATATGAATGCATAAGTTTATTCTGCATTGTTTATCTCTTAACCCATCCACGTCTTACATCCCCCATCTCCTACCTCTGGTAATCACAAATCACTTCTTCTATAAGCTCACTTTGTTTTGTTTTTAGATAAGCAAAAAAGAGATAATAAGACAAATATATATATTTATCTTTTTCTATTTGACATATTTCACTTAGCAAATATCCATCCATGTTGGTGCAAATAATAAGATTTCATTACTTTATGGCTGAATAATAGTCCACTGTGTATATACCACAACTTATTCATTCATCCATCAATGTACATAGGTTGTTTCATATCTTGCTACTGTAAATAATATTGCAATGATCAATAGAATGATTACATCTTTTTCAGTTTCTGTTTTCATTTCTTTCAGATAAATACCCTGAAGTAGAATTGCTGGATCATATGGAACTACTGTTTTTAATTTTTTGTGGAACTTCTGTATTATTGTCCACAGTGACTGCACTAATTTACATTCCCACCAACAGTGCTATAGAGGTCTTTTTAGTTTAATGTAGTCACTCTTGTTTTTTTTTCACTTTTGTCACTTTTGCTTTTATTGTCAGATTAAAAAATTATCACCAAGACCTGTATCAAGTTGTTTACTGCCTATGCTTTCTCCTAAGAGTTTTATGGTTTCTGGTCTTAAATATGTCTTTAATCCATTTTGAGCTAACTGGTGTATGGTATAAGATGTTAGTCCAGTTTCATTTTTCTAATATAGCTGTCCAGTTTTTCCAACACCATTTATTTCCCTATTGTATATTCTGGACTCCTTTGTCGTAAATTCATTAACCACATATGTATGGATTCTGTCTTCTGCTCCATTGAACTATGAGTTCATTTTGTGTCAATATACATTGTTTAATTAATGTAGTATTCTAATATAGTCTGAAATCAGGGAGTATGATGTCTTCAACTTTGTTCTTCTATCTCAAGATAGCTTTGGTTATTTGGGGTTCTTTGGTTCTATACAAATTTTAGGATTGTTCCATTTTTGTGAAAATTAATCACTAAAATTCTAATAGGAACTGAATTAAAACTGTAGATGACTTTGAGTAGTATATACAGCTTAACATTAACTTCTAATTCATGAGCAAGGATTACCTTTCCATTTGTCTATGACTTCAATTTATTTCATAAATGTCTTATAGGTTTCAGAATAGTCATTCTCTTCCTTGGTTAAATTTATTCCTAGGTGTTTTATTCTTTTTGATTCAATGGTTGCTCCCTTAATTTCTTTTTCTGATAGTGTATTGCTAGTAAACAAAAATGCAACAGACTTTTGTACATTGATTTGATATCAACTTTTTTGACTCTATTTATTAGTTCTAATAGTTTTTTATTTGTCTTTTGGATTGTCTATATATAATATCATGCTATCTGCAAATAGTTTCATTTCTTCCTTTCCAATTTGAATGTCTTTTATTTTTCTTGCTTCGTTACTCTAACTAGGACTACCAATATTTTGTTTATATAAAAGCAGTGAGAGTGGGCATCCTTGTCTTCTTCCTGATCTTATAGGACAAGATTTTTCATCATGGAGTATGATGTTAGTTGTGAACTTGTCATGTATGTCCTTTATTATGTTGAGATGCATTTTCTCTATGTCCATTTCATTGAGAGTTTTTAATTATAAATGATATTGAATTTTACCAAATGCTTTTTCTTCACATATCAATATGATCATATTATTTTGTCCTTCATACTAACTGATTTACAGATGTTGAACCATCCTTGCATCCATGGAATAAAATCTGCTTGATCATGTTGTATAATTCTTTAATCTATTGTTGAATTTGGATTGCCAATATTTTGTTGAGGATTTTTCAGTAATGTTCCTCAAAGATATTGGACTGTAATTTTCTTTTTTTGTTGTGTCCTTGTGTAGTTTTGGCACCAGGTTAATTTCAGTCTCATAAAATGGATTAGAAGAGTTCCATCCTTTTGCATTTTTGCTTAAGTTTGAGAGGGATCAGCTTTAATTGTTTTTGGAATATTTGATAGAATTCACCAGTAAACCCATCTTTGTCTTAGACTTTAATTTTGGGGAGTTTTTTGATTTTACTGAGTCACTATCCTTACTACTAATGGATCAGTTCTGATTTTCTGTTTCATCATGATTCAGCCTTAGTAGGTTGTATGGTTTTAGAAAGTTATCCATTTCTTCTAGTTTATCAAATTTGTTGTCACACTATTGTTCCTATCAGTCTGTTACAATCCTTTGTATTCCTATGGTATTAATTGTAACAGTTTCCACTTCTCTTCTGATTTTGTTTTGAGTGCTCTCTTTTTTCTTGGTAAGCTTCATGATAAATTTGGCAACTTTGCTTATCCTTTCCAGGAACCAACTTTTTTTTGTTTTGTTTATCTTTGCTATTGTCTTTTTAATCTCTAGTCATTTATTTCTACTCTAAACTTTATTTTCTCACTGCTACTGATATTGGGTTTTACTTATTCTTCTGTGTCTAGTGTTTTTGAAGTATAAAGTTTGGTTGTGTAAGACTCCTTGTTTCTTGAGGTAGTAATCTATTACTATGAGCATCCCTCTTTGCTGCATTCCGAAAATGTTGGTATATTTCCATTTTCATGTGCAACAAAGTATTCTTTTTTATTTTTTATTTGACCCATTGATTGTTTCATAGTATGTTGCTAATTTCCATGTTTGTGAATTTTCCAGTTTTCTTTATTTGCTTTCTAGTTTCATACCATTGTGGTCAGAAAAGATTATGTATATGATTTGAGTTCTTTAAAATTAATTAAAACCTGTTCTGTGATCTAAATATCATAGATCGTATGCTCTATCTTAGAAATTTTCCATATGCATTTGAGAAAAATGTATATTCTGTTACTTTGGGATAAAATGTTCTGTATCTGTTCAGTTAATCTGGTCTAATATGACACTTAAAGGACAACATCACCACATTGAATTCCTGTCTGAATGATCAATCCATTGATGTCAGTAGGCTATTAAAGTCCCCTATTATCATTGTATTGTTATCTATCTCTCCCTTTAGGTCTGCTAATATTTACCAAATATATTTACACAGTCCTCTGTTGGGTGCATAACTATTTATAAATTTTTTATCCTGTTGTTTGATTGACTCTTTTATCTTTTATTATCACCATTTTTGCTGTATGGTCTATTTTGTCTGATAGAAGTATAACTGCTCCAAGTTTCTCTTGGTTCCCAGTTGCATAGAATGTGTTTTCTCATTACCTCACATTCAACCTGAGTCCTTACATGTAAAGTGAGTCTCTTGTAGGCAGTATATATATGTGTGTGTGTGTGTGTGTGTGTGTGTGTGTGTGTATGATTTTATATCCATTTAACTTTTCTGTCATTGATTGGAGAAGTTAGCTCATTTTCAAGTAAAATAATTATTGATAGGTATGTATTTAATTTCATTGTTTTGTTTTCTAGCTGTTTTTGTCATTTCTCTAAGTTTCTTTCTTCTTCTCTACCTTTGCCATTTGATGACTTTCTTTGGTGTATGTTTATAGTTTTTTGTCTTTATCTTCTGTATATTTACTATAGACTTTTGCTTTTTGGTTACCACAAGCCTTTCATATAACAACTTATATCTGTAACAATCTATTTTAAATTGATAATGACTTGCTTAATCTTACTCTAAAGTTCAACATTTTTACTCTTCCCCCATTCAGGTTTTATTATTTTGATCTGAAATTTTATAACTTCATATTGCATATCCCTAATTACTGTAGTTATAGTTGATTTTCCTGTTTTTGTCATTTAAATTTAATAAGATCTTTAAAAGTGATTACCCCACTACCTTTACTATACATTTTGCCTGCCTCTGAATTTTGTTTTATTCAGTCATTCCCAGGCATGACCTAAGGTATAATCCTTCCTTGTCCCTTGAATGTAATCTAATCTAGTTTAATCTCTTTAAAAATTTTACTTCTTCCTTCCATTCTACCTCCATTTTACCAATTTTCTAAGATTTTACAGTGCTCACTGTGGGATATCATTCTTCTGTCTAGAAATTTCCAACACTTTTAACTTTAAAAAGAATGTCATTTCTCTATGCAGTATCCATTTATCTTTTTCCAGATTTCATAAGCCTAATTTTCCTCTGGGAAGCCAACTTCTTCCTCATGCTATGAAAGTGCTTATAGTGGAGTTAACTCCACCCTTGCCTCCAGAGGTATTATGGAATTAAAGTATAATTAATCAAATAAATATATTCTATCACACTTTTCTTGTCATTCACCCCCTCTTTATGGGATTGATGAATTTAGGATGGGCATGTGAGTCAATCATACCCATTGAGATTCAGGAAAATATTCTGGAAGAGTTACACAAAAATCTCTGTTTTCTTAAGCATAATCTGAAAGGATGAAGACTTGGAGTGTGGATAGACATTTTCCCAAAACATGAAGCCTAAGAATGAAGCCACAATGAATGATCCAAAGTCAAGAGATGGTATGAAGTCTCTATTGTCATTTACTTCCCACATTTCTGTTTAATTTTTTCATGAGTGGGATTGTATATCCCTTGAGATCAATTTCCTAGATTTTTTATACCTTCAGTAGTGTCTACATAGTTCTATTTTTGTTCTACCAAAAGAGAGAATTCTAATTAATGTAAAAATGTGTATATTTTGACCCAAATTCCATCTCATCACAAACTGAGACTGAGAGAAGTGTTCTTCCCTTGGAGTACCTCTTACAATGTTGACCTCTCACCACACTAAATATGACTCCTAATATAAAGAAATTTTTCAATACAACATAAAAACAAGGTACCTACTTTATATAGAGCTCAACCGAAGATTTAAGAAAGTTTTAGGGTAATTTTCACTGTGAATTTTGCTTTGTTGGTTTCATGATCAAACTCAGTAATATGTGACTTTCCATTTGAACTTAGTATGAACATGATCTGCACTAACCTGTCACACACAGGAAATATTGACGTGGTTATCAGCTCTGTAACAGGAGTTTGATATCATTTATTGAGATCATACTGTAGGACAAATATGTCTACTTCTTAAAGTCTAAATTCTTTGTTTTACTTCAGAAACTCACTTGAAGTGCCAAACTGCTGATTCAAGTTAATTTTGCAAGAGTGACCTGTGGGTCTCTGATCATCATTGATTGTCATGAGTCCGTGGTGGGAGATGGGGTGGTTGCCCACAGAGAATTCCAATATAAGTATTAGAATGTGAAACCTTCGTGATCTTAGAAAGCATACCATTTTTATCTTTTTAAGCAAGTGATTTGTGATTTTCTGAGCTTCAATATGGTTTCTCCTAAGGAGAGCTGATGAGTGAGAACACAAGAATCTGAATAGGAACTGGGCTCTTAGAAAGGCATCAGGGCCTTAGACAGGTAGATCTTGAGGCCTATCTAGGCAGATGGGCCATAGACAGCCTTATGTGGATGGCTGTGTTCTAGCATGGTACATGAGTATAAATACTCCTACCTCATCTTATCTGACACAGAAGAAGCAGAGTTGCCTGCCCAGAAGGAGCCATACAGAGTGCTCAATGTAAAGAATGGAGGTAATATGGAGACCTACATGGACTGACTGATGACCATGGGATGGGTGGGACCTGGTACTGTCTAGAGATCCCAGTGTGAGAAACTGCTATTTCAGGTCCCTGGTGCATAGGAATAGCTAAGAGACTATCCTGGCTTCACTTACTAAGAATTCCATGTATTCATTCCACCAGGTCTGCACTCAGGCATCAGGGTTTAGAGCCCCCTACTACTATGCACCAATGGCTCAATGGTTCACCTTTTCACACTCCAACCCAGGGATCTTTTCCAATCCCATGGAATCCCTATTCTATTCCTCCTCTTTCCTTTAAATATATTGTCCATATTCAAAAATTCTTAGTTCCCTAAAGACTTAGGATTTTTGGAACACAACTCTGGAGAGTCTCTTTCTACATTATCACTTCCCTTCCCTGATGTGATGATTTCAGAGCTAGCCATCTGTTCCAATGGAGAGAGGATAGAAGTGCCAAAGAAAGAAAATAATAAATCTCATTAATATTATTCCACCATTATCTCTTCTAAATTTAATATTTACATTCCATCCCTGAAAAGAAAATTTGCTTCACATGCAGATGTTACTCCTTACCCTCATCAAATAACCCCTTCCAAACATATAGATACTTCATGCAGAACTTCCAAATCCTAGAAAGAAGAGAATTGCTATGCACAAAGTAGCCCCTGACAGTAGGACTTGTATTTTCTCCAGAATTCCAAAGATAAGATAGAAAATAATAGATCACGGATGAGTTATTCCACGTATACATTCCTTATCTGAGGTAACCCACAAAGATAGCCCACCGCCCATCAGTAATACCTTTGCCCTCTGTCTCCCAAACTCATCCATTACTTTCACTGAACTGAGAGGATGCCCTGAAGGGACCCACTTTACTAGAGAAGTGAAAAGCGGTTGTTGATTTAAAGAAGGAAGCAAATGTGTGAGCAGTTTCCTCAACTTGAATTTTCACCACAACTTCTTCATTTTCAGAATCTCTGTTGTAATATCTCCAGTTTTCCAGTGGCCTGGAGAAAGAAGGGATATGGGAGCTTACTGTACCCAGACTTTCGAAAGTATAAAGTGGCTCTATTCTCTGTGTCTTTCAGTTTGCAATATTTTACTCCAACTGTGGTCGAGCGGGTCATAACTCCAGTGTTAGTGACTGAGGGTTTCCTTTAAGGCAAAGTTACCACTGAAATGTTCTCTTTTTTCTAAATTCAAAGAAAAACCACCAAACATTAGTGAGAATAATCTATA
This sequence comes from Solenodon paradoxus, assembly GCA_004363575.1. Taxonomy (NCBI): domain Eukaryota; kingdom Metazoa; phylum Chordata; class Mammalia; order Eulipotyphla; family Solenodontidae; genus Solenodon; species Solenodon paradoxus. The sequence continues at coordinate 1,576,096 of RJWH01000084.1, forward strand.
TCAAAAAGACTAGAAACAAGTTTTGGAGAAGGTGTGGAAAAAAAGGAACATTCTTACACTGTTGGTTGGAATACAAATTAGTGCAACCTCTCTGGAAAAAAAATAAATATGGCGCTACCATTTGACCAAACAATCCCACTCCTAGACATATATTCAGAGATTACAAGAGCTCTAATCAGAAAAAAATATATGCATCCCTATTTTCAGAGCAGCACAGTTCACAATAGCCAACACATGGAAACCACCTAAGTGCCCATCAACAGATGACTGGATAAAGAAGTGGTTGTTTAGATACTCAATGGATTTTTATGCAACTGTTAAAAAAGACAAAACCATGCCCTTTGCAACAACCTGGATAGAACTAGAGGGGATCACACTGCATGAAACAAGTCAGAAAGAAAAAGAGAGGTACAGGGTGTTTTCACTCAGATGTGGAATCAAAGAAACAAACAAGCATAAAACACCAACCAAAATTCACATAAGCTGTTGTTACCAGGGTGGTGGAAGAAGGGAGGGAACGAAGGAAGGAACAAGGTGGTAGTGAAGGGCACTAGAACTCTGATGGTGGGTGTGGTGTGAAATACTCATAAAATGAAATAAATTTCATTATCCTAAAATGAATAAAGCAATAGAAATAAAGAAAAGATATTTTTTAATCTTACTTTGTTCTACAAACTGAACAAGATAGAGGCTTGTACTTCACCAGAATCTTGTAATGTCCACCTTCTAATGCAGAGCAGTGCCCTCTAGAGTCTTGGTCAGGAGTTCTCTCCTTCCCCAGGTGAGTGACTGATTCTGTCTACCACATTCATCCATAGTATAAGGGGACACCCGTTTGGCATGGTACCAGAATCCTTCTCCCTTGGAAGCTACCTTACAAACTGCTAATCAGGACATCCTCAAACAGCTGCTATGATGTGTCTTTGTTGTCTGGCTGCCCTGACCTGAACCTGCTAGAATCACTTCTCCAGAATTCACTCTCTAAATTCAGATGCTAGGAAAGAGACCTGGAAAAGCACATCCCAAGTACTTGCCTCTTCAACTACCTGACAGGTTCAAAGGAAATAATTCCACCCACAATTTATTAAGATTCCATGTGTCCTTGCTTCCTTCTGGTCATCACTCTCAGGCTGCTCCAAAACCTTAAAGCAGTTTTGTAGAACTTTTCCAACTTACCTCACTATAGTCCACTGTTTTTCTTAAAATCGTTGGTGTCTTCTGAGCATTGACATTGTCTCTACACAGGACCACAAGCATTGGCTCCCAAAAGGCTTGACTCTAATACTAGAATATGTCAGCACTATAGTTGCCAGATAAGGAACTGCAGATAGGTTTCCATGTGTATCGGACACAAATCTCAGCCCTCAAAATAAGTGCGCTACCAACATATTATTTTTCATACTTCAGCCTAGCTTTTATCTCAAGCTCCATTTCACTGGAGAGGTTAAAAAAACGTGTAATGATTCAGTCTGGAATTCTTCCTTTTCCACTCTCCTTTCCCTGGGTTGTATCCAAGTCCCCCAGGATTCCCAGTGTCCTACTATTGGTCACCTACTAAGGCATTTGATGTTCTGTCTTGTCCTCTCTCATTATTACTATTAAGACCTTCCTCATTCTTGCTGATGAGTCCAGTGACTCTCTCCTCTGCTTCTGAGTCCTGCTAGAGGGACCCATACTTCTTTGTGGTTATGCAGCAGTTCCATTCTTCGCCTGGATCCTTCTTCATAGTTGCTTCTGGAGAGCCAGCAGGGAGCCCTACTCTCCTGGGTCCTGCAAACTTATCTGAGATTTCTCATTCTCCTGAATGTCTGAAATTAAGTCTCAGAAGCATTGTTCATTCTCTTTTGAGTGCTTGGTTTGAAAGATCATGTAGGGTAGTCATTTTCCACCCATGCATGGAGAAGCAAAGAAAGCGTGTGTGAAAAAAGAAAAGAATAAAACCAGTCCCACTAGGGACAGAACACAGACTAAACCATATAACAGCTTAAATACACCATTTCCTTTAAGAAGGAAGGACTACCTCTCCACTGAGGAAGTCCCACCCTTTTCATGGGAAATCCCATCCTTCTCATGGGAATCCCCATCCTTCTCATGGGAATCCCATGAATCTCATAAATAAATCTGATGCAATTAATAATAATGGTGTTTCCACAAAACCACCTGGTGCCCTACTGCAGAATGAATCTCTTTCGTCTCTCTTTCTCTCTCAGAGCACAACCACATGCATGTCTCGTGTACAGTTTTTTGCCTTGTAATGGATTCACATTTTGCTGATAGGTGTAATGTTATGGAAAGTGAAGAAAATCACCTAAGTAAAACTACCCTTAAAATACATTGCTTAAGCAACAGTATGCTTTTTTTTTTTTTTACAATTCTGCAAGATGATGATTTCATTGGTTCCCCTAATTTATCACTTGTAAATATTTCACCATTGACTTCAATTTATTGCTCAATTTATGCTTCAAGAATGCAGGTGAACTATCACCACTAACTTACTGATTACCTGCACAATAAATGTCTCTCCATTGTCAATGAGAAGAATGATTTGAAAAGAAAAACATTCATATGTTTCTTCCATAGTTTTTTAACTAAGTAGCATTACTGAAACTCTCTTTCAATCTCTTTTTCTCTCTTTCTCTCATTCTTCACTGGGAAATTTTTGAAGCTAGATATGCATATGATAGAATCCTATTGTACTTGCAAACAAGCCATAGACATAGACTCTACATTTAGGGCAACTTCTACAGTTTTCCAATGAAGAAACTAAGGCCCAGAGAGTTGAAGTATTCAAAGTCATTGAAATGGCCCCAAGTGTTTGCTCCTTCCTTGTATTCATGCCCTTATATAATCTTCTCCCCTTAAATTAGGAATGGACCAGTGACTCACCAGTAATAAATATAACATGACATAAGTAAGAGTGTGTCAATCACAAGATAAGGTTACAAAAAATTTATTTCCATCTTTCACACCCGCTCTCATTCTCTCACTCTGAAGCCTACATGGCAAGGAACTGATATCTCCAACCAGCAGTCAGCAAGAACCTGAGTGTTATCAACAACCACGTGGTGAGTCTGGAGTAGGAGATATTCTCCAAGCTTGAGAAGTTGGGGCTTTGTATGATAGCTTGACTGCAATCTTGTGAGGGAATGAAAATATTCACTTAAGCCAAAACCAGATTTCTGACACATAGAAAATGTAAAATAATAATGTTTGTTATTTTAAGTCACTAAGTTTTGAGATAACTTGATCTGTAGCAATGCACAATACATTCTGGAACAAAGAGCAAGAGTAAATACCATAAAACAAAATTCTAAAAAATAGCAAAAAATCCAACTAAGATGATGGCTGAAGTCATTCCCTTCTCTAGTTCTGAAATATACAATTAACATTTCTCCACTGAAGTGGTGATAGGAAGGAGCCCCACAGACCCCAGCAACTCAGAAGCAACAACCACAGCATTGAAGAAATTGCCTGAGGAATGGGTCAAAGGAATGTACACAGCTGTTGCAGCAGGGTGGTGAGGCAATCAATGCAATGGACTTAACAGGTCAACAGGTCCAGTCTCAAGTTCTAGGGAGAAAACAGACAAGATTGTTGGTGACACACACACTTGACTTAAGAGAAGACCAAAGAGTAAGGGTTGAGGTCAACCGCCAGTCCCCAAATGGGTCAGAAACACAGTAAAGAGCACAAAGGAGAATATTGCACTACCCCACCCCCACCACTGATCAGCACTCTAGCAATGAAGAACTCCAAGAAAACTGGATAGATAGCCAGGCCCAGGTCTGGGATCCCTAAGAGGAGAATTGACTCTAGGGTCACCCACATAAACAAGATCTCCCTGAAACCCACAACAGCTACCCACACACTCCACATGACACTCTACAACCCAGCTGTCATCCTCCACCTCCTGAATTGAGCAAGAGATCCTTACTACAGAAGCTTATAAGGGTCAGAAATTTTAAAATAAATCCAGAGTACCACTTACTGTTTAAAAAAAAAAAGAGCAGTTCAGCTACAAGTTCCCCACTTGGAGAGAGAGAGAGAGAGAGAGAGAGAGAGAGCGCAAAAGATCCTTCCAAACTTCAAGGTATTATGGCATCGCAAGTAGATAACAGCTAAAAGACCTGGATGATACATCTTTTCAAAAGAATGTAAAGTAGTAAGCATAAAGAAACTCAGAGATGAAAAAAAACTCAGAGAAACAGATCAAAGACTACAAGAAATTCTCCAAAACATATCAATAAGCTCTAAAAGAAAATTAACAAACTGAAACAGAAAAAGCTTTCAAGAGGTGAAGAATGCAATAAACAAGATCAATAGTATAGAAAGCTATGAAAAACAGAATTTACTTGTTAAAGAATGAATCAGTCAACTGGAGGATAAAAATGTAGAAAGGAACCAGGTGGAAGAGATAAATTAAATATTAGAAAAAGGAAGAAACACTCCAAGAGCTATCTATTGGGAAAAGCAATATAAGAATAGTGGATATCCTGGAAGATGCAAAGGTAGAGAAGGATATAGAGAACATAGTCAAAGAAATAATAGCTGAAAATTTCCCAAACCTGGGGAAGGAACTGAATATATAAGTCAATGAAACCAACAGAACTCCTGGTCATTTAAATGCAAAAAGACTTACACAAAGACACATACTTGTGAAACTAAAGTCTAAGACAATGCGAGATTGAAATCATGTCTAGCATCTTTTCAGATGAGAAGGGCATGAAAACAAGAAAACAAACAAAAGAGAAAAAAGGAGGAAAACACAAAGGAGTGGAGAATAAACAAACAAGTTATTGAACAACTATTGGGTCAATGAGGAAATCAAAGGTGACATAAAAATGCCTGTAATCAAATAAAAATTAAGAAATTACATCAGAACCAATGCAATGCAGAAAAAAATTAAAAAGTATTAAGCAGGAAATTTATCACAATAAAATCCCACTTTAAAAAACAAACAAACAAAAAAAAACCCAAAAACCCTAAGCCTACACCTGAAAGAATAAGAAAAAATGGAAACAAAAGTTGATAGAAGGAAGGAATTAATAAAGTTAAAGTAGAAATAAACAAAATAAGAATCAAAAAGACTATTCAAAAATCAATAAAACCAAGAACTGGCTCTCAGAAAAGAAAAACAAAGTAGACAAAACACTAGCCAAACTTACAAAGAAAAATAAAGAGAAAACACAAATAAAATCAGAAATTAAAGAAGATACAATAAATACTAAAGAAATACAGTAGATCATAAGAGAATATTATAAACACATTTATGACACCAAATCAGATGGACAAAATCTTATAAACACAACATTCTAATACTATATGAAGAAGAAATAGAAAGCCTAACTGATCAATCGTGAGCAATGAAATTAAAACAGCAATAAAAAACTCCAGTGAATACACCAGTGAATTCTACCAAATCATCCAAGAAAAATTAATACCAATCTTTCTCAAACTGTTGTAAAAAATTGAAGAAGGCAAGTTTCCAAATATTTTTATGGTGCCAAAATCACTGATTCCACAACCAAAGTTACAGACCAATAACTATGATGAATATTACTGCAAGGCCTCAACAAAATACTAGCCAATTGAGTTCAACAACACATTAAAAGTATCATATACCCCAGTGAAGTAAGATTTATTCTAGGATACAAGAATGGTTCAACATATGCAAATCAATGTGACATACTACATCAACAAAAGGAAGGACAAAACTATACAATCATCTCAAAAGACATAGATAAATCATTTGATAAGATTCAACATACTTTTATGTTAAAAACTTAAAAAATGGGTATATATGAAGAGTACCTCAGCATAATAAAGACCATAAATGACACACCCATGGCCAACATAATACTGAATGGGGAAAACTGAAATACTTTCTCTAAGATAAGGAACAAGGCAAGAATGCCCACTCTCTGCACTATTATTTGATATAGAGTGTTAGAAGTCCTGACCAGTATAATTAGACAAAAGGTAATAAAAGATATCCAAACTGGAAAGAAATAAATGAAACTATCACTATTTAAGATGACATGACAGTGATAATATATAGCAAGAACCCCGAAGACTCCAGTAAATAGCTACGCAAAACAAAAGTGAATAAAATAAAGTGAAAGGCTATAAAATTAATATTCAAAACTCTATTGCATGTATATAAGCAAATAACAAACCAGCAAAAAGAGAATACAGGAAAGCAATCCCATTTTTTTCATCAAAAAGAAAAAATATGTTGAAATAAATTTAACAAAAGAAGTAAAAAAAGTATACTCTAAAACAAGAAATAAAAAGAAGAAATAGAAGAAGACACAAAGAAATGGAAAGATATCCCATGTTTATGGATTAGAAGAATTAATATTCTTAAAATGGTATCTTCCCTAAAGCAACATAAAGATTTAATGCAATCCCCAAGAAAATCATAAAGAAATCCTTCCCAGAAATAGAACAAAATATCATGAAATGTATTTGGAACTACAAAAGATCCTGAATAACAAAAAACATTCTGAGAAAAATGAACAAAAATGGAAGTATAATGCTCCCTGACTTCAAACTATACTACAAAGCAATAGGAATCAAATCCTCATGGCATTGGGAGAGATAAAGAGAGAGACAGTCAGATAACTAAAATAGAACTGAGGATCTGGAAATAAACTCATACATATATGGACAACAAATTTAAAGCAAAGGATATACAATGATGCAAGGACAGCCCCTTCAATAAATGATACTGGGTAACTGAACAGCCACATGCAAAAAGGTTGAGACTAGATCACTACCTAATGCCATAGACAAAAATTAATTCAAAATAGATTTAAAACTTGGATGTAAGGCCTGAAACCATTAAATACATATTGTAAAACAGAGGCAAAACAACTTTTTACATTGCCCTAAATGATATCTTTGGGAACTCCAATGTCAAGGGAAAAATTTAAAAAATTGACCACATCAAATGAAAAGATTTTATGCACAGTGAAAAAAATTATCATTAAACAAAAAGACATCTTGCTAAATGAGAAAGATCTTAGCACATCATACGTATGACAAGGGGTTAATATCTAACCTATACAAAGAACTTATAAAACTCAGCAATAGAAAAACAAACAATCCAGCTTTTTAAATGGACAAAGATTGTAACAAACACTTCTCTAAATAAGACATACAGATCTCCACTGGAACATGAAAAGATGTTCTACCTCTCTAGGGCACATCTTGGTGGCCTAGTGGTCTAGTACACCTGGGACCAGTCCCACATACATCCCAAGGCCCCGAGTTCAAGATCCAGGATTGGGGGAATAAATAATGTGAACAGTTATGTAAAAAATAAATAAAGAGCTTCTTCCTCCTCTCTGCCTGCCTCCCTACTTGTCTTCACTCCTGCCTGTACATTTTCTGCACATTTCCTTAAAAAAAAAATTCTTCCTCTCTTGTTACTAGGTAAATACAAATCAAAATAATATATTCTCACACCTGAAACAATGGCTATTATCAAAACATTTAGAAGTAACAAGGGTTGGCAAGGAATTATCCTTAGTGAGATAAGAGAGAAACTTAAGACATCTTAAGATTTCACTCATATGTTGTATGTAGAAAAAAACGAAGCAATGAACCAAATAAAACAAAAACAGACATCTTGTCAATAAAATCAAATGAATGGCTGCAAATGGGAAGGGGAAGGGAAGCCAGATAAATTAGGTCGAGGTTATCAGTTATATAGTGAAGGCAGAACTAGAATCGTGGAGGTGAGCTTAATATATTATATATAGATGTTAATTTACAATCATATACAACTTACCCCTATGTAATATTATGATGCAATGTTCTTTCAGTAAAACTAATTTTAAAAAATAAAAAATGATATATAAATATAAACAACAAAGGAGAGCAACAACTAAAATGAAAATACATCTGAACATATATTTGAATATATCTCATACAGCATATAAATATATCTGTCACCAAAAGTTCAGGATTCTATATATGCCTTATCAAAATTTTTTATTTTAATTGAGAAAACTATAAGTGGAATAAAAGCTAGAACAACTGTGAGAACAAAATAAATAGTATTGTATTAGATCATGCTGTAGAACTGGATTATAAAATAAATATATATGCAGAGGTACTGGGGAGAAAGGACAGAAGGGAGGGTGGGAAAAGGGAAGGAAATCAAGCAAAGTAAAAGTGTTTTCTTAGAGAAAAATTCCAAATAATAAGCAGTTTTCTACCCTGTTCCAAACTGGTATAACTTAATTTTCCACCTTCTTGAATGTAGACTAGACAGACTTAAAGACTTGCTTCCAAAGAATAAAGTATGGAAAGTATAAATAGTCACTTCTTATAATGAAGAAAATTGGAAAACTCTACCTTATCTAAGTGATCTTGATCTTGACCACTTAGATCCCATCAGCAGGGATTAGTCATGTCAATATATATTTTTACGATCGGATGAGCAGGGCACTGCACCTCTGTGGTTTTATTCCGCAGGACTCAAAACCCAGTTTAATCATGAGAAATATAGCAGATAAACCCTTAGTGAGGTGTAATCTACAAAATACTTGACCAATGCTCTTCAAGATTACCAGGTAATGAAAAAAAGACTGAGAAACTGTCACTCTCACTGGAGCCTATGGATACTTGACAGTTAAATGTAAGGCAGTAACCCGGATTGAACCTTAAAACAGGAAACAGAATTCAGTAGAAAAGCAAGCCTTTTATCCCTGTGTTTCTGTCCAGTGTATGTTGGATACAAGACCTATCAGATAATAAAGAAAATCTTACCTTGAGATGCTTAGCTTAATTACATTTACCAGACTTTTCCAAATAAGGTAACATTCACAGATTCTGGAGGTTAAGATGTGACCAGATATTTGAGAAAACAGATGTTAACATTAGTGAGATAGATGAAGTGAATATGGGAATTTGCTATATTCTCTTTGAAACTTACATATAAAAAGGATTCCAAAATAAAAATGATTTTCAAAAGTTGACATATTTAAGCAAAGCTGATTTATGACATCAAAATTCAAAGATTAACACAGAAAAAAGAACATCCATAACATAGTGCAGCATATACAGATGATGATGTAGTGCTGCACACTTTAAACCTAGATTGTGTGATTGGCAATACTCCTTCAATAAATGTTTAAAAATAGATATCCCTTTGTAGACAGCAAAATTGGTAGATGCTGTTATCTATAAATTTTTAAAGAATAATAATACTCTAGAAAACACTTAGATTATATTTTGTTTTGTAAGCATGTCCAACTTACCAAAGATGGAAAACCAGCTTAACTTTCAAATACTGTCCACCATAACTTGGAGATGAAGAATGTGAAATGGCTTTAATATATGGTTAATTTTCCTCCACTTTTAAATTTCAGAGTTAGAAGGGGTCAATAACTGGAAAAAAGGATAGAGATATAGAAAGATAGATAAAGAGATGATAGATATGTTGCAGTCTCAACAGCTCTTTGATTTTCTTTGAATGCTTGTCATATCACAGTAAATTTCCAAACTCTACGAAATTTGTTCTAATTTAGTGCTTTGAACAAATGCAAGTAAATGGTTCCAATGGCTGATACTGCTCTGTGGTTATCAACAAAGACCTTCCTACAGCAGCTCATAGCTGTGTTCTAAAAACTTAAAATGATAACATGGAACTGCTCTATGGAACTGCTTTGTCTCCTTTTTGAGGTACATTTCTAACTAGTAGGCATTGATCTTTTGGCTTGTTTTTCTTAATATTATAAAATTTGATATATTGTTCAAATGGTTCATGTTAAAGAGTTATTTCAGACCTATGTGATTTTGCTCTTGGGATAAGAACGCTGTACCTTTTCAGTGTAAGGAAAGGAGTCTGTAGTTAGATAACAGTCAGAGAGAGAAAAAAGTCTCAGACATGGAGTGTAGGAGTGTCAGGCCCCTATCCTGGGCTCCACCCTTGACTGCAGGGAAAACTTGTCTGATGTAGGCAGAATGACCACCACCAATTTAGAGTCATTCAGGACCAGAATGCAGATGGCAGTCAGTAAACAAGAGAGGAAATTGATTCTCTAAATCCAACGCTCTCTATGCTTCTGAACACAGAATGTACACCTTCTTAAATGAACTAATTAGGAAGCATATTAGGAAGCATGTGATCTCTTGTTCTACTGAGAAGAATGTACTTCAGTTCTCATACTCCCACTGGATCTCAAAATCAAAAACTATTCTTGTGTTTAAAGTTGTTTTATTTACCAGTGTAGTGAAAAGAACCTGAAGATATAAGATATAATGGTGTTTCAAAACTACATATATCAACATACCCTGGAGACTTAGTTGCAAAGCTGGAGACTAGGGTAGATCACAAAGTCCAATGACCCAGTTTTGTGACCCCAGGCAAAGAAAACAACCAAAAATAAATAAGCAAATAAATAAATGTGTTTTTTTTTCTTCCTTCATTCCTTAAAAAAAAAATGCTTCTTTTCTTCTTCCTTCCTCTCTAAATAATAAATAAATAAACATCTAACCAAAATAAAAATGTATCACTTTTCCCCCTACTATTAATCATATAACTCAAAAACTATCTGCTTCCCTTACCAGCACATAGATATCCTTCTACTTGTCCTTTTTTCCCTCCTCTTATCTCATCTGAACCATTTAAACACCTTCCTTTCTCCTGCCTATGTCCCATATGTGAGTTTACTGCCAACACCTCAAACCAAATGTTCTCTGAAGTGCTCCCAAGGGTTAGGCTCTTCTCCCCTGGTGCTACATTCTGAGAGAAGTCCTTGCTTCCATTACAGGAAGAAAGTCCCTGGCAGTTTTCTACTTCATTTTCTAGGATCAGTTTCTTTCCATACCATTCTGATCTACCATTCTTCATGCAACTCATAACTTTTAATTATTGAATTGCATGAGGTAAAGTTACCTATAGCAGCTGCCAGCAACATCCTGAGAACTGTTCTAGAGAGCAACTATAATGCTCAGACTTTTAAGCTACACATGCAGTAAAGGTCTGAACTAACTTATTTCGGTAGAGACACAGTGTTGGGGATCTGGGTCTTGAAGCACACTACCAGGTTCTGTGTGCATAGTCTCTGTTCCCCATATATTACCATTCTGAGGCTCCTTGGAATGGCATGGCTCTGGAATATACATGGAGTCTTTTACCATAGGCTACAAGATTTCTCAAATGACAGATACTGTCATTACTCTCAAGTGACTCATACAGGATTGAGATCCACTGCATCTCTTTCTTCATTTTAGTTGACAGTTTTCTTCCCAGTTTACAGCTCTACCTTCCAGATGTTGATTTGCCTGAAATCACAGTTTCTGTACTACCACCAAGTATCATTTAAGAATTTACTAGATACTGGCGCACCCTGGTGGTTAGGTCAATCTCCTCCAAAGGAGCAGGCCACATTCCCCTGGGTCTAGGGGCAAACAGCTTTTGTGATCAACTAAACAAAAATAAAATAAAAATATTTCTCCCTCCTCTCTCTTCCTGTCTACCTTATTCACCTTCATTTCTATCTATACCTTTCCTTTAAAAACTTTTTTTACTAGATACTGAAAGTTTTCTCTATTGTCTTTAAATAACACCTAGTATTTCAAACCCCACTTGTGATGCAAGATGAAACTCTAAACTTCATTTTGTTGTGGTTATGGACTTGAATAAAACTGCCTCTAATTGTCGCTCAAGAATAACCTATTCATAGAAAGTTAATGCCTTTATTATTATAAAGAATTCTCCATAATAACTTAAAAGTCATTCAAAAATGATCTAAGACTAGGACTTAAGAAACTAATTAAGTTGTGGCCACTGGACTTCATAGATCAATCAGCAAACTGGAGAGAAATGCTGAAAGAGAGTGAAATTTTCATTCAGAAGATTAAGGCTCAAATCCTATCTCCGCTGCTTACTAGCCATCTGAGATCTATGCACATAATACCTTCTTTAGTAAATTAGTTCTGCCCCCATTTATTCATGCCTTCCTATTTTCATTTTTTTAAACTTTCAGATCCTCCAGTAAGAGTGGAGAGTATTTTCTCAGTCCTGAAATCAAGGTTAGCCTTGTTCTTTGGCCAGTAGGATGCAGCAGAGATAGAGGTATGCTGCTGCCTAGCCTGAGTCTTGAGGGGACTTCCTGTCTCCACTAATTCTCTTGGAACCTTACAGTATCCATATGAACAAGCCCAGTATAGGCTATAGAAACAGAATGTATAGTTAGCCCTGTGGACCCAGTGTAAAGGTCACCCACCTCCAGACCTCTAAATGAGACCACCCTAGTCAGTTCCCAGAAATCTGCCAAGTGACTGCAGACTCATGAGTGAGTCCACTTAAAATCAACTGACCCTGGTCTAAACCAGAAAATCACCCACTCAAGACACAGACTTGTGATTTAAATTCTTATTGTTTTGGCACAACTTGGTGGAACAGTAGTTTGATCAACTGTCTCTAACCAAAGCACAAGCCACATATATCCCAAAGCCCCAGATTTGCATCCTGGCAGATGTACAACTAAAGTTAAAAAAAATTTAAAACCTTCCTTTTACCTGCCTGCTGACTCTACTCATTCCTACCTGTAGCTTTTCTTTAAAAGAAAATTCTTATTGTTTCAAGCCACTAAGTTTTGGGATAGTTACCCAGACACAGCAATAGCTGATGCAGGTACTACACAGATTGTTATATAATCTTTACTATGTATTTCAAAAATGAAATTAAAAAGTTAAAAAACATAGTGTAAGTATTATAGTATACCTAGCAGAGTAAATTTTTAATAAATTTTGATTTATATTATTATCATAGGCTGACCATATTTCCTTGAGACAAAAACAGGACATTGGAATGGCAAAAGTGGGATGGGTTATGTACTGGTGACTAAGGGGAGGGGAGGAAGCAGAGCAATCTGAGCAAGAACAGAGCAGACAGTTCAGCAGCAATAAAGTACTGTGTGATGTTGATGTGTGATCACATAATAACATTTGGTTCAGTGCGATTTCATACAAACAGCCAGGGTCAGTGCAAGGAATTTTGGCACCTTAGGTGAAACCAAATTTTGCTCCCCTATAAGACCCACTCCAAATATCCTGCCTAAAACACAAGCTGCTTTAACCATCCCAGTGCCAGAAATACCCAATAATCCCCAAGTGCCAGAGATAACCCCCAAAGTGCAAGAAATAACCCCCATTGTATTTACCTGCAGGTCAACGATGCTGTAGTGTTCTGCTCCTTTTGAGAAAAAAAAAAAAAAAAACAGGTGTGAATAGAATTCCTTGAAACTTCTGTTTTCTCACAGTGGGTGGGAACAGCAGTAGTGGCCATGGTCCATCCCAGTCAGTGCTGGCAAGGGCCATCTCTAGCATAGGGCAAAAGGGGAAACTGCTTTTGGGCCCTCTCAGCAGACGGGGCATGGAACAACTCAACTGTCTCTTTTGTTACGTTAGAGACAGGCCTGATTTATTAAATACAGGACAAAATTGACATTTATATTAAAACATCAGGATGGTCTGGAAGCATAAAAAAAAAAAAAAAGGTACTGCCCTGCTTAAAATGGTACTTATGTTCAGCTTATATTACCATTAACAAAGTCATCTGTATTTTAATGAAATAATATTTTATAAAAGGTCTTTTTCTAATATTTCTGTTTGAAGTCTCTATTAGGATATAAAGGAGAGAAATATAAATCAACATACACACGACAGAAAAAAGAATGTCTATGAGAACTAACATCAAATAGAACTAGATCCAGATTTCAAACATCATTATTTCCCATCTCTTCTCTGTCTCTCTACATATGCCTCATTCTGACAATTGCAGATAGGCTTTCTCCATGAGATGATAAAGTTACCTGTCTTCAGCTATCCTTCCAGTTTCAGGGACATAGAAGCAAACGTTGTTTTCCCTATTGACTACACTATAGGACATTCTAGAGAAGGATGACTCCATTGGCCATGCCCAGGTAACATGTCATAGCTGAATCCATTACAGTAGCAGGTAGATGGGACTCTCTGAGCCCATTCGGTCCTGTGCTGATCCTTAAAGAGAGGCAGCAGAGTCTGCACCTCTACTCTAAAAAACAGAAAAGGAGAGAAAATGAGCTGTGTTGCACAAATAATACCAGATGCCTGGAATAATAAATTATGCTGCTGCCGCCCTCCATTCTATTACATAGATACTCTCTCCTCATTATCGCTAGACTAGATCCTTGGACTTGGGGTCTGCAGTCAAGTAAGGCAGAAAATAAACTGCCCTCAGAAACAGAAATCAGGGTTCTGTGCTTATCTCTAATCACTATAATCCTCTTAACCACGATGATATAGAGCAGTTCTGGGAACATAAGAAAAATTATACTAATATACAGGTTCTTCTAAGAAATGCACTTTATTATACTTGACTTTCCATTCTCTTATCAACACATAAATATTCTCACTGCATTCTAACAGAATTCTTTAGTGTTCTGGAGATTGAAATTTTAGAGACTTAAGTTGCCATGACTGAATTTATACCTAAGCCTTAAATGATGTCTCTTATGAAGTAAATCATATGATTGTAGGGAGAGAAAAAGATTCAGACATCTAATCCAAAATGGGTGAATATAGAGAAGACATCATAAACTTTGGGGACATGATGCAGCGATTGTTGTTACTGCTGTTATAGTTCAGTATGTGACACAGATGCTGTGTATAAATATGTGGCCCACATACAATGTCAGACTGCAAATGCTTTATTCAGTATTGTGACAAAGATATAATGCCTCATAATACTTAAAATTAATAAATATACACTCTATCAAAATTTATACAAATAATTACTGTTGCTTAAGAAAACAAGCCAGAAATTAGGAATTCCAGAAAAGAACTGAGGAGATGAAGTTTTATGTCACCCACTCATTCTGTCTAGCTTATGATTTTCTAATCAGTGTCTCATTTACATGTGAACTGAAATGCACACTTTACTGTATAATTTTAAATAGTTAAATTAGTTTAAGGACTTATTTGATTGTGCTAACCCTTTCTGGGGCATGTCAGGTTCTGGCAGGAATTTATAGATAATTACATTACATTAGACAGTAGTTGTGTTATGGAAAGACTTAAAATTCAAGGGCAAACTTGAATTACATTTATTTTTGTTGCATATATGAGTAAGAAAATGAAGAACTATTTCATTAATTCCAGGAGGTCTGAGGAAATCTTTAATATTTAGTTGGAATTAATTGACCATACTTGGACTTTGAATTTAGTTTTCCTGTGAGTTTCACCTATAAAATGTGAAAATCACATCTAAATTCAGTCAGCAGAACTATACAGGTAAGACTTAAAATACATGAGCTCACAATGCAATATCTTATTAAAGTTTATCTATAGAATGCTTAGTGGAGAGAGAAACTATGGAGAAGCACAGAAGATAACCTTAACACTATGTTTAGGCACAAAATACAGTCAGTATGTCAATAGAAAATATGGCAGTTCAGTTGATTAAATGCTTTCTGGAAAAAAAACAAAAATGTAAATAAATATTTATAAATACTAAATTATATGTATGTGTGTATAATTTAAATATAAAATTTGTGGGAAAAAAAACAAAAGTGTAAATAAATATTTATAAATACTAAATTATATGTATGTGTGTATAATTTAAATATAAAATTTGTATTTATATCATATATCTGTATAAGTATATATCTGTATATGTGCATGTACATGTGTATATACATACGTTTGTATATATGTATGTGTGTGTGTATATATATGTATGTGTATGTATACATATATATGTTCCTCTGATATGTTTTCCTATAATGTAGGCAGGAGTGTGTGAGGGCTTACGATCTTCCACTCTCTTGTTCCCTCTTTCCCAAACCACCCACCCCGCCTGTCATGGTCACGCAGCAAATGGAGCCAAGATTTAAACCCATATAGTCTGGCTCTAGTCAGTTATCTTATGTCTTCTTGGCCTCCTTTCATGGTCTGTTGTGATCTCTCCATCAACCCCTGAATGGTGGCAGTCCACCCAGTTAGGCAACCCTGTTGGGCAAGCTGTCTTGCAAAATGACCCCATTCTGGTCTAGAAGCAAGTACCTTTGCCACACCCCTTTGGTGTTAGTAGGGGTTTTCCCCTAGCAAAACCTCCTCTCTTTTGAGCCACTGCCCGGAATGGGCAGCTCTAGCTACAGTCTGTTTTAGCGGGCAGTCCTGGTGTCTTCCAAACTGCAGGGGATACACATCAACTTCTCTCAGCTGTGCCCCTGGTGGGAGAGGTGACTCCAACACACCAGTGACTCTTTTCCAAACAGTATGCCTCATCAACTTTTCAGCTCCAACCCCAGAGGAAAGCAAATGATTGATACAAGCAGAAGTGGTTACCCAATCATTTCACTCAACCTGCTTAGGTCATCTCTTTAGGATACGGAGGTATTTGGTATCTACTGTGTTGCTTGTGGCCTGCGGCTTTGATTGTGTCTCTGAGACAACAGGAATATAAGTTACATTTTAAATCCTGATACTGTCACTTCCAAGGAAAAAACAATTTCCAATAAAAGAAAAAAAACACATTAGGATTATCGAAATAAATTAATATTGAGAAATTTTCAAAGATGCTACTTCTTAAGGATTCGTGTTAGCTTAATAATGGCTTAAAAACATTATCATAAACTTTTAGAATTAGAAGCGACTTTTAAATCCATACAACTATCAATTGCTAAAGCATTTCCAAGTTGTCCGTGCTTGAACATTCTAATGATGAAGATATCATCTTCTGAAATAGTTTCCATCTGGGACTACTTCCAACCATCAGAAAGTTAAGAAACTCAACTCTTTCTCTTAATTGGATCATTTGGGAAAACTCAAAACAAGGTTAATCCCTTCTCTTGAGGCAAATTTCCAAAAATGAGAAACCAGTGTGGTTCCATCTTCTAATGCCGCATTTTCTAACACCCCGTTCCTTCAGCTACTCCCATCATAACAGCTTCTGTTGCTCTTGTTATCTTGTCTCTTCCCTGAACAGTTGAGCCTGCCTATGCCTCATTTGAGGTATAGCACCCAGAGTTGAAGAGGGGGTAGCCCAGACAGTAGAAGGGGGATATCATCCCTCTCCTTCACCATGCCACAGTTTTTATTAATAAAACCTAAGTTAACATTACTCTGTTGATAGTCAAGGAACATGGCCTATTTACACATTCACCACTATTCACATTTCTTTTAGTCTTTTCCAGGTGGACTGTAGCTAAATTATCACTTGCCCTGTATATACACTGTTGATTTTAGGATGCGGGAAGTGAACTCTATGTACTTTCTCTTTAGTCATTCTTCTAGGTGTGTCCTAGTGGAATAGCAGGGACGCAGGTTTGTGTGCTGGGACTGGGAGAAACAACCAGGATGTACAACTAAATAAAATAAATGCTGCTTCCTCATCTCTCTCCCTGCCTGCCTACTTCCACTCACCTTCATTTCTGGCTGTCCCTTTCCCTTCAAAAGAAAATAAGAGGCATTCTTCAAACACAAGTTCACATAGTCTGAAATTTTGTGACTCTGATCAGATCATTTATTTTGTTTAACTTCTTATCTCAAATTTGCTGCATGCCTTCGACATCTTCATCCAAATCACCAATAAAAAGGATTAAAGAAGAAAGACCGAAGACTGAGGACATCCCTAAAAAGATCCTTCCATGTCACATGAATCTATCAAAGAACACCTTTTGGGTAGCTATTAAGTTAATTGTCAATTTACATGTTGCTATTTCTCACTTCATCCAAAGGTGAGAATCAAGAGCCTTGTTCAAAGTTGTATTTCCAGGTTCTCTGCCCTTGGCTCTGGAGGCCTGGATACTTTGGAAGTTGGCTCTGATGAGTGGCGAACTAATTCTGGTTTGTCAGGAGTTAGTAATGTGGCTTCCAAAGACTCATCAATCATTTATTTGATAGTATATTAGTATTATGATTATGTTTGTTATTATGAACATCAAGCTTCTCCCTGCTCCCAGTCCTTAGAGGATTTCTTGTGATTCCCACAGATTCCTGTTGGGGTGCTCAACTTCACGCAGCCTCCTACTCAAGGATTCTACATTTTCAGATTTCAAATTTAACTTCAAATCTCTTAATGAAGCAGCTAACAAATATTAGCATTAATACAACTAAAGTTACTCATTAGAAACCTAGTTTGGGGTTTTAGCTATTCTATGTCCCATAGAAGAATCTCTCTCACAGACAACTTCCCAAGGCTGTCTGCTCCTCCCAAATAAAGACTCTACACCATGAAACAGAAAAGTTACTGACATGAAAAACAGATGTTTCTAAAAATCTTCTTAGAAACGTATGGCTAGGAAAAACAAGTCATATATACTTAATTATAAGAATACCTTTATACATTTTTATCTAGCAGCTATTTCAAGACATGATTTATAACTGTACTAAAGTCATACCTAACTAAAGACAGATTGAGCTGTCTAACCTATAAAAAAAAGTGTCTATGAATAATTCAACCTCAACCCCAACCATTCTGTAACATTTGCCGGCAAGCTGGTTCCTGACTACAGCACCAGCTTATCTTCTGGATGGGCTTACTTCTTACAGTTTGTGTCACAGGGCATTTTACCAAAGACATCATTCTCGTCTGGTCTGATGCACATAGATATTCTTTGGAGTTACTCAAAACAACATATTAAAGCAAGTCTTTCCTGTGCAACCTGGCCAGATTTAAAGAAAGAAAAATCAAAGCCACACCTGTGAAAAATTAGTATAAAAGTGCGTTCTGGTGGCCTAGTGGTCTAGCACACTTGGGAGCAGTTGCACATACATGCCAAGGTCCCGGGTTCAAGCTTTGGGCCCCAGGGAACAGCCAATGTGAAGAACGAAATAAATAAATAAAACTCTTCCTTGTCCTCTCTCTTTCTTCCTGCTTACCTACCCACTTTCATTCCTGCCTGTACTTTTTCTTAAAAAAAAAAAAAAAAAAAAAAGGTTTAAAAATCGCCAAAACAGATGAGGTGATTCTACTCCATATGCAAATTCAATTGCTAATTTCATTCCAATTAAAATTTAACTGAGAGGCGCATCTAAGTTGAGACTTTTGTGCTTGGCCTGTATTGCCACCTGGTGGTTTCTTGCCTGCACTAACATCAACCCCAACAAATTTCTTGAACTAGCATTCATTTAGCTGTCTCTTTGCTTATCACTGCCATTGACAAGTCAATGCTTCCTGTAAGATTTCTAAAATGGTGGTGCAGAAGGAGATGGTAAGCCTTTATTAATCAAGTTAAGACAAACCATATCTCATTCAAACACATCATATATATATGAACACATTAAGTATGATTAGTAAATTCATAATGAAAAATATTTACAAAAAAGCCAGTCACACCCCAAAATACGAACAAACTTAGAGGTCTATAAACATAGACTTGCCTAGCTTTTTATTTAAAACTCGACATATAAATATCTGAAAAACAATTTAGAAAAAAAGAGATTAAATAATATTACAAATGTGTTACAAATATTTTATCGGATTTCTTAAGATATTAAAACTTCTCAGTATGTTTTAGAATTCATGTTTCTCTTTTGTGAAATATATCTCTTTTGTTTTGCTTGCCTGTGTTTTCCGTGTTTCTATGGATTAATATTAGTATTATTACCAAAAATTATAGTCATTGTAATATTTAGTATAAGTGGTCAGTTGTTATAGAGAACTTCTCTTTAATTATTAGATAAAAGACAGAGAAGTTTAAATTTTTTACAAGTTAAGATTATCAATTACTTTCTAATTCCTTCCATTTATTTTTTAATAAATTTTATTTATTATTTTCAAAGGTAATAATTTCTCAAAGATAAGAAAGGTTTTTACTATTTAATTATTCATTGTAGCCAGTTTATTGCCAAAAACATATTGATTTTTTTAAGTTTGGTAAGTTATTTCTATAATTAAACACATTTTTATCTAGCCTTTCTATAATTTCATCTTTTTTCATTTAGCTCTTTAAACTACTTAGACCTCATTTTGCTTTAAATATCAAGTAAAACTTCTTTTTCAAAATAACAAATCACTTTTGTCAGAAATGTTTGGGCTAAGTCCTCACTTCTCTGATGATCTGGGATGTTTGCTTTAAGATAAATTAAGATTTAACATATTCCAAGAACTGTTTATGAGTTATCTCTTTCATTCCATTCATAAGTGAATATCTATGCCATTATCATGCTGATTTAACTCTCCTATAAAGTTTAGAATATGTTTAAATATGTAACATTGTTATGTTTAATATTTATGTTTATGTTTTATATTTAATATTAAGGAAGGAGTTACTACTACCTTCATTACCCTTCTTTTTCTAAATATTTCTGGCTATTCTCACCAAATGAACTTCATAATAAATTTGTCAAATTCACAAAGAATTCGATCCAGTTAATTTTAAAAAGAAACTTTGTAAAAGAAAAAAAGAAACTGTGAGAATTGCTCTAAACTATTAAGTATTTGGGGAAGAATTTTGTTACCTTTATCCATAGGTTATTCACAGAAAAACAAGTTTAATGATAAGTCCTTCTGATATCCTTAAGCTGGATGGGTTTTCAAGGGACAACTTAAAGAAACTCAAAAGGTTTTTTGTGTCTATAATAAAACAGAAAGATATTCAGAGAAATCATCTGATTCTGAATAATTAAGTATACTGGATAATCTATTTTAAAATATTGTTCTAAATACATGGTTGACTTGGTTGAAAAACAATGGAAGTCCTCAGAAGTCACAAACAAAAGGTAGCATGAATCCAGGGAGCGTTCTGGAGCTGACATCTGCCTATCCTTGGTGATTTAGAGCTTAGGTTTCATAGAGCCAAGTGAAAATTAGGGGATAAGACCTGTGGCCTGAGTCAGATGAGAAGCAGGGCTAATAACACACTTGAAGTTGTATCCCCTGAAAGGTGACATTTTCAGTACGTGAACTGGGGTATTGGGTTGGGGAATCACCCTACAGAGGGAAATGGTAGAGTTTATTATTCTATGTATTATAAAGAGGGAGAAAAAATTTATCTTGAAAATTACTACTACCAGCTCTCCAGCATGTATGATAGGGCACATCCTATATGGAGTGGAAAAGATGATCTGCAAGTGGCCCCAAGTTCGTGGTGCCCCAAGTATCCAACAATAAAAAACATAAATCCTTTCTGGAGGAACAAACTCAAATGGTTATCACAACTTAATTTCCAAAGAACAAATGCTCATAGTCCAAAAAAAGAAAATTACAAACATCTGCAAAAATGCTAGAAACAGGGCTAGCTAGCTATGCTAATTTTGACCTATAGAAGAATCTCAAATGAATGTATCTATTCTAGAAATAAAGATTTTTATTTATAAAGAATAAAAGATATCACAGATAACTTCCATCTTTGAAAAAGAACTAAAGAGAAATCCTAGAAAATAATAGATGATAATTAACATTAGAAATTCAGTGTTAGTATCTATTTCAAGATGGTGAAATAAAAGGCTCTGGACCTCACCTGCTCTCATGGACACTGAAACTACAGCTACATATAGAGCAAATCTTTCTGAAAGAAATACAGAAACTAGCTCAGTGACTCCTAAATATAAAGCAAATAAGTGAAAAAAAATCTCACCATAAACCCCAGCTACAGTACAATGATACATAACTGAAGGAAATTCACAACTTTCACCTTCTCCCTGAGTAGTGAAAGGTTGGGCCCACCCTGGAAATCCAACTATTTAAGACATGGGCCCTCCGAGATATCTATCATTGAAAGTCAGTTGATTTCCAGACCATGAGACCCACAAGGCTAAAACTAAGACAGTTCTTAAAAACTACACAAGACTCACAGTGGCTAACCTCATCAGGGACCAGCCCAGAAGTAGCAGATTTTTTCCGTGTAAAGGTTTATTAGTTTATTTTAATAACTAGGCTAGTGTGAGAGCTTCCAAACATAATGGAGCCTCAATCCAAGTTCTCATATCCTGCATGTAAGATTAGCACACAAGACACAGCAGACAAAAGGACAAGCAGGAAATTTATTTGAGCAAGCAAGAGAGACAGTGTGAGTTTATTCAAATGAAAGTCAACACCTTCTTGCCCAATTAGCACATACATCGGGGCATAGGGGAGGTCTTTCCTGTAATCCTTCCCATCTCTACCCTAAAGGCACCAAAGTACCAATCAATAGAGCTAGATTGGCAATGTTTCCTTTGGAGCAGGCGGTTATTTCTAACCCTTGAAGCACTGCAGGAATGTGAGGTTTCTTTTGTTGTTATTGTTTTTGTTGGTTTTGTTTGTTTGGTAATTGTTGATTAGCCCATTCACATAGTTATCCTTTCTTCCTTTGTCCAGCCTCTTGCCCCATCCCTCTAGGTTATATCACCTAACAGCTATTGCCTGAGGAGTGGGCTGCTAATTTCACACAGATCTAAAGGCTGACTGCAACACTCTCCAGAGACTTGGGAACCCATTCAGCACCATCTTTTCATTCTTGTCTATCCCACACCAGGTCACCAGTATCTCCAGGAAAGGAGCATGTGCACGCATCTGGGGTCCCAATTTTAAGAGTTGCTGTCCAGGGGATACCCCTGAATTGCCTAACTCTGATGGCTACAGGGTCATACATTTGAGATCCCACAGGACTGTAACAACAGAAACAGTTCTTTACCAGCTATCTCCGCCCTCCCTCACCAGGACACATTGCAGAGATAGCAGACAGAAATACCAGTCTCCCAGTCTTCCCCTGAAAGAGGTCTACTAACATACTCAAAGTGCAGCTTCTAAAGAATCCAGCTTTCAACCAGCCAGCATTGAGGTGTTGACTGAGATTCTCTCTCTTTGAAATACTGGTATTGGCACACCCCTCAATTACCAGGAGCCACTAAGAACAAAGATGTCTGCTTAAACTATCACACAGGCTTGAAAGACAACCAAGAGCTAAGATAGGACCTGAACAATAGGTTATCACCTACATGAGACCACTTCAACACTGGGAGACATGCTTTTTTATATAATGAATAGAAACCAATATAGAAAATCAAGGAAAATGAAGAAACAGAATACATTACAACTGAAAGAAAAGGATAAACCTCAAAAAAGATCTTAATAAAGCAAAAATAAGTAATTTACTTAATAAAAAATTCAAATTAATAGTAACAAAGATGCTCAACACAATTCACCATATTGTCTCAGCTGGGGTCAAGTTTGGATGCCTGGCACAGTTACTACCCTGAAAGGCCATTCTTCCCTGTTTCTGAATTTCATCATTTCTGTGCCAGAAGCATGAATCTCATCGCTAAGATCTGCCATCACTGCATATCTTGAAACTGCATCCCCTTGTGGACTTTCTCAGTGTCTGTGGCATTTTTGTGATTTTCAACACTAGAGTAGCTTTTCTGCCAAAATGAAACTTTCCTTACTTTCCAACATGAGAGAATTGTGAAATATTCTACATGAATACTTCCCTGATCCTCTTGATTCTTCTCCCATTGTTGGTTTTTCTGAGTTTGACATAGGCCTAGGAGATGTCCTCGTAAGTTTCAGATGGGCCTTTCCTCCTCTCCCGCCCCTGTGAGGCCCTTTTGTTTGAATTCTGTGAATCTCTACCCATCTTACCTTTGAGTGGAACCTGGACAGAACTGAAACTTCTATATCCCTATAACTGGCTGTGTTTTCTGTAAAAATGACAACGAACAGTTTCAGTTTAAAAAACGGCCCCTGAGAAAATGGGTCGAGGAGTTGTGTGTAAAAGAGGGAAGAATGGGTGCTATTGGAGAACTAAGAATTTTTTTCTTTTTAACATTTTTATATTAATAATAAATGCAGTAGAAATGTGAAGAAAAAAAAAGGATGCTCACTGAGCTCAGGAGAATACATGAACAAAGTGAGAATTTCAGCAGAGACAGAAAGTATAAGAAAGTACCAAACTGAAACTACAGAGTTGAAGAATACAATAACTGAACTTAACAATTCAATGGAAAGTTTTAATAGCAGACTATATGAAGTAGAAGAAAAGATCTGTAGCTCAAAGACAAGAAGACAGTGGAATTCATCTAAGTGGGGGAACAAAAAGAAAAACAAATGAAGGTAGCTTAAGGGACTTAGGAGGCACCAATATTTGCATGATGGGGACCCAGAAGAAGAGAGAGGAGGAGAGGGGAAGATAACTTATTTTTTAAAAATAATGGCTGAAAACTTCCCTATCCTGGGGAGGGAAAAAAATTCTAATCCAGAAACCCAGAGAGGTCCAAATAAGAGGAACCCAAAGAGTCCTATAACAAGACACATTACAATAAATTGTCGGAAGTTAAAGACAAGGAGAGAATCTTAAAAGCAGCAAAAGAAAAACTATATTTAGGGCCCCAAAACTCAAAACAATTTTTTTGCTTTTTTAAATTTATTTTTTATTATAGTAATCATTCTACACATTAAAATAATTTCCTATGTATAGGTTCCCCATTTCTTAGTTTTGTTTCAACACACCATGCCCTCCTCCACCACATCATCCAGTGTTCTTCCATACTATCCAGTGGACTCTGCCAGCATTTGCTCCCACCCATCCCATTCCCTTTTGGTAACCTCAGTTCTGTTGCAAATGTTTCAGGGTTGGTTATGTTTCATCTGTTTCTTTGTTTTGTCTATGCACATTTCACCTATGAATGAGGTCATCAGGTATCTATCTTTCTTTTTTTGACTTGTTTCACTTAGTATAAACCCCTCTAGTTCCATCCATAGTGATTCAAATGACAGGGTTTCATCTCTTCTAAGGGCTGTGTAGTATTCCATTGTATATATGTACCACTTCTTCTTTATCCCTTCATCTGATGTTGGGCACTTAGGTAATTTCCAGTTCTTAGCTATTGTGAATAGGGCCACAATAAACATGGGGATACATACATGTCTGTGGATGGGTGCTTTTTATCTTTTGGGTAGATGCCCAGAAGTGAAATGATGGAATCATATGGGATTTCCATCTTCAGTTTTTTAAGGAAACTCCAAACTGTTCTCCATAGGGATTCTTGTACCAATTTGCACTCCCACCAACATTGCAAAAGTGTTCCCTTTTCTCCATATCCTTGCCAGCATTTGTTGTTTCCAGACTTTTAGATAATACCTAGTCTTTCAGGTGTAAGGTGATATCTCACTGTTGTTTTAATTTGCATTTCCCTGATAGCCAGCAAGTGGGAATATCTTTTCATGTGCCTGTTGGCCATTTGTATAACCTCTTCAGAAAAGTGTCTACCAATTCCTCCTCCTATTTTTTGATTAGATGGCCTGTTCTTCTGTTGTTGAGTTTTATGAGTTCTTTGTGTATTTTAGATATTAAGACTTTGTTGGAAATACAGAAGGCAAATATCTTCTCCCAGTTAGTAGGTTTCCTTTTGATTTGGGTGATGTTTTCTTTTGTTGTAAAGAAGCTCCTTAATTTGATATAGTCCCCGTTGTTTTTCTTTTTGTTTCACTTTATGGTGGAGTTGAGTCTCCAAAGGCTTCTCTACAAATGATGTCATGGAGAGTCTTTCCTGTGTTGTCTTCTAAGAACTTTACGGTTTCTAGTCTTATGTCCAAGTCTCTAATCCACTTTGAGTTTTTTGTGAATGGTGTTAGAAGAGTCATCTAGCTTCATTCTTTTGCATATTTTCCCAGCACCATTTGTTGAAGAGACTTTCGCTTTTTCAATTGAATGTTTTTGGTTCCTTTGTCATAGATTAACTGACTATATGTGAGTGTGTTAATTTCTGGTGATTCAGTTCTATTCCACTGATCTATGTCTCTGCTATTATTCCAGTACCATACCATTTTGATCACTATTGCTTTATAATATAGTTCAAAGTCTAGAAGTGTAATTCCTCCAGATTGGTTCTTTTTGATAATGATCGATTTGGCGATTTGGGGTCTTTTGTTGTTTCATACAATTTTAAGATTTTTTTCTCTATTTCCTGAAAATAAGCCCGTGGGATTTTAATGGGCATTGCATTAAACCTATATATTGCTTTGGGTAAGATGCCCATTTTAATGATATTGATTCTTTCCAGCCACGAGCAGGAGATGTCTTTCTATTTCTTTGTGTCCTCATCTATTTCTTTTAAGAAAAACTTGTAATTTTTCATTGTATGGGTTTTTAGTTCCTTCGTTAGGTATATGCCCAAGTATTTCATTTGTTTAACTTCTATTTTAAATGGTGTGATTTCATTTTCTTCTAGCGTGTTGTTTGCATAAAAAAGTGCATTTTGTAGCCTGCCACTTTACTGTATTCATTGATGAGTTCTAGAAGTTTTTTTGATAGAGTTTTTGGGTTTTTCAATATATATAATCATGTCATCTGCAAATAATGAGAGTTTTACTTCCTCCTTTCCAATTTGGATTCCTTTTATATCCTTTTCTTGCCTAATTACTCTAGCTAAGACCTCCGGTACAATATTAAATAGTAGTGGTATCAAAAAACAAAAGGGTATGGTAAAAGTCTTGTTATATTACAATTACTAAAATGTATATGGTAATCAAAAAGCATATCAGTGACAGAGATATTCCACATTCAAAGCTACTGTAACAAAAGAAGCATTAAAGTATTATCCTGGGTATGAATCTGTCACATTTCCACAGTGTCTTTCATACTTCATGTTGCTTTCCCTCCCCCTATTTTATAGAATGAGAACCAAAACTGTTGAGAGGTATTAATGAACTTAATGGAGAAGGAAATAAAGCAAGTAGAAAAGCAATACAAATGAAAAAGAATATCTTGCTCCTGAAAATATAACTAACAACCACATTATTTAGTGATCAGAAGTTATAAACATTATATACAGTATAAAATTATAAACATTTTCAGCCTACTCTTAAATAACATGAGACTGAATAGGTCCACTTATACAGGGATGTGGACATTTTTCTATGAGCAGTTTCCACACTAATTTATTCAGCCAACCTCAGATGTTAGTTGGTAACTCCTCTGATGGGGAACCCACTACATATGGGAAGGCTGACATTAAGTTATGTGCAGATTTTCAGCAGGGATAGAGGTACCTCCACTTAATTCCTATATAGTTCAAGGCTCAACTGTAGTTTATTATTTAATAGAGGCTTGTTTACTTTTTTTGTTACATCTTAGGAGATTAATTAACAAGTAGCCTGTTTTACCACTTTTAATAAAGGGAAATAAAATATTTTGTTTTTGATTGACCTGTCCTTGCCTCCTAAATGATCACTTCCTATGACTGTATTGCCCCTGGTATTAAGTAACTCTAAACCAAGTGGAGCAAGCCCTCCTCTTTTCAACCATAGCCAGGGACCTAGGTCCCTTAACTTTTTGCAATGACACAGAACTCCAGTTAAATGTTTTGGTGTTCTTAGCTTCATCCTTCTCCCCACTTGGCAACACTCATCTTCAGATGTGCCTTGCTTTAAAACATCAGATGTAACTATATAATTTAGGTCTTGTAGTCTCTGTAAAGTTAGGGACCAATGAACCAGTTGCTCTCCCATTGATCCATTTGGATGAGTCTAGCAGAGGCTTTCTGTGTGTGGCCAATAATGTTTAGTCTTCTCCAGCCTGTGAGGCAGTACGTGGATGTGTGCATGAGGATATTTATGTATGTACCTCACTCATGAATGCATGAACTGGAAGAAGTTAATATAGAGAGGGAGAGTTAGCAAGTTCTGCCTACCATGAAGCATTAACAGTCTCCCACCTTTAAAGAATACGTATTTTGAAATATGAAAACTATAATAAATCTTTTGAATATTAAAAAAAATTCCTACAGAGTAAAATTAATGGAGAATGCAAGTTGCCTTGTACTTTTTCCACAATTGTTGCTGCTAACTATCTCTCTAGTTCAGCTATGACCCATGGGCTTTTGGTAGTTGAAGAAAGTTGAGGACCATTCCCAGCTTCCAGAGCTGTTTTATTTAACCTGTGGCCTCTTTCTTCATCTTCAAAACCAGTAAGGAAAGATCGAGTCTCTCCGATGAGTCGCCTCTCCTGCTTTCTCTTCTGCTGCATTGCTAGTAACTCTTCTGTTTTCCTCTTTTTTACCTCATTTCACAGTCCCTAATGTTAATCTCATCATCTGCAATCCCTTTTAATATGTACTGAGATAGTCACAGATTCCTGGGATTAGGGTGGTGGACATCTTTGGGGGAGCTATTATTCTACCTAACATGCAGAAATTGAGTTTGTACCATGTTTGCACTAATGCTGTTGTAGTTTGTACATCCTTTACAATGTCACAGAACTGTCAGGCAGGGGTAGTGGGGAAACTAGGTAGAAAATGGCCCCTTTTTCTTCTGTCTTTTCTGCTTGCCTTTATTTAAATTATTGGGTTTTTCTTAACAGGATGTGTGAGGTTGAAGCAGACAAAGATAAAGTATTTAGAAGTGATTTTCTGACACCAACACTAACACGATAATTGGAACAAATGCCTCTGCCCTACCTACTTATAAACCAATAAAGTTTAGAGGAGCATTAATAGAGAACAGGACAAGGTGGGAACAAAAATGTAAAGCTCTTGCAAGAAAATCAGCACAAATTCCCCTCTTGTTAAGAACTAAAACAGGAAGATTTCATATCCAGGGTGGTCAATAGGAGAAAATGCCTTATTCACAAGTCATTTATTGGATGTCACTATGTACCACAAAGTGCTAGATAATTTTACAAACTTCTCAAGTCTTTATAAACTAACCGATGTGGAATGAGTAAAGACCAATGTCATTTTTACCAAAAGAAAACAAATGTCAGCTAGAGCTAAACCTAGGTCTACTGGATATGCTAGCCCAAAGATAGTTCTTCTGCCTAACTTTCCCTAAAAAGAAGGAAAAACTGCATTTATTGTAATCCCCACCCTTTAGTGTTTTAAATAACACTGTCGTAGGCATATGTCATGACTTCCTATTGCAGATCTAGGGTTATTTGTCTATCTTCCCCATACACCTTCACACATTGCCGACTTCTTCTTTGGTTTGGTCACTGTTCCCACTGCTCTAAAGTTGATATTATTTATCATTCAGGCTAGCCCTAGAGTGAGGACCACAGCACTGTGGGCTTAACTGCTCTTTTTCTTAGATTTTCTTTTCCTTTTTTTTTTTTTTTTTTCCGTTCTTCTTCCCTTCCCCTCCACACCCAACACTAAGCATCAAATAAACAAAGAAAGGTAATGGGATGTGATCTCTAGATGAGTCTCATCAGGGACTTAGAAGAGATCCTCACTTTCAAAGCAGGTCGCATCAGTCTAACCCCTCAAGGAGCTAACAGCAACTAGCAACAATGGTAGCAACAATTCTTTGTTTTGTGTAACAACTCTAAAATGACAGCATAAACTCCTTACTCCACAAGGTCCTGCACAACTCCTTCCAGCCTGTCTCTCCATCATCTTAGGTCATTGATGCCCCCTAGTCACCACTAAGGCCGCTCCTGAGCATAGAAATGGGCTCGTTTGAGTGAAATGTGTCGCAACTATGAAATAGATCCTTTACTTATAAGCCCAGAACGTACACAAGAATACAAAATGCCATTCATAATTTTCAGATTACCCATTGAAATAATCCTTTCGAGTGTATTGTTACAATCAAAATTACAGGGTTTTTTTGTTTTTGTTTTTGTTTTTAACGTTTTATAATGTGGCCTTTTAAAAAGTCTCGCGCTGTACCTCTACGAGAAGGCGAGACACCGCCACTTCCTCTGGGACCTCGAGGTCCCGCTCCCACTCCAGGAGTGAGTCAGCCCGTAATTACTGAGTCAGTGCTCAGTAATAAAACTGAATGAATGGCCCACGCGGTGAGACCATTCTGGGAGAGCAGGCCTCCAACCTCTGGCCAGCCACAGCAGCCCAGCTCTGAGACCCCAGGCAACCGGCAGAGCAGGTGACGTCTCCTCCTCCGCCTTAAGAGCCCGCCTCCCCGCCGCAGAGGGAACACCCTAACCCTCAGCTCCGCCCCGGAGACCCACCCGCAGCCAACCACCGTGCACTTCTCTCTCCCGCCGCTCGGCAAGGTCTCGCGATGGTACAGGCGGTTCTCCCCGCGCGGCGTCTCGCGATGGTACAATCGGCCCTCCCGAGCGGCCTCTCGCGACAGCACGGTTGGTACCCCCCGCGCCCCGTGCAGTGGTTCCTACCGGGCGTACAAAAGCACTGTGGGCCTCCACCGCGGCCTCTTCTGCGCGGGTCGGCCCGGAGGTGTGGGTTGTTTCTCGAGATGGTGGGGTTTCGGCGTGTATCCTGGGGGTTTGCCGGCGTCAGCTGGAGCGACTGGATGCCGGTATTGGGACCCGGCGGACCCCAGGCGCCCCGGCTCGCCCAGCCCGTGGCAGGCAGCGGCCTGGCCTGGGTCGCGTTATACGCGGGGCCCGAGACGGCTCCCAGTTCGCGCTCCCACTCCGGGAAGGTTGGTGTGGGGTCTTTCTCGCGGGAAAGGGAAAGACCGCACCAGTGCCTACCCGCTCACGTGTAAAGTCAACGCAGAAATAAAAGAGACTTTTAAGATTTAGGTCTCACATCTGTTTCAACGTGCAGAATTTGGCGGAAATCGAGTGAGCATTAATTTTGCAGGTGAGTTTTCATACTAGCAAATAAATGACCAGTTGTCCCCCCTAAGTTTTCAAGTTTTAACCATTAAAAACACTTTAATTTTCATTAGTCTTACTTTGGGTCGTAGCAAAATCTAGATTAGTTGTATTCCCTTTTCCATTCTCATCGACGGGACCTTTGTCCCAGCCTCTGGTGCCTTGCACAACCGTCCTCGTGTAGTTTTCCTGTAGCCTTTGTGTTGCCCGTTCACTTTTGGAAACTAGTGAATGTGGTGTCAAAAAAGGCATAAAGTAAACACTTTGCCAGCTTTTCCTGCCCTTGAATTTGGTATCTTTGGCATAGGAACTGCATAAGTGACAGTTGTGCTTTGATTTTTTTTTTTTTTTTTTTTTTGGCACTTGTGATCTTGAGTTTGCAAACTTATTTTAAATGATTTTGTCTAATTTTTGTTCAGGTGAGATGGATTCTTAAAACAGACTGTCTGCTGAAACCTTTTAGGAGCACGAAGTTGACCTAAGGTAAAGTAGTATTGCTGAAAAAGAAATTCTGTCAAGTTATTTGTAGTGGGAATTAACAGCTTTCTCCACTGCAGTGCCTTTTCTCTAGTGGGTGTTAATGGTTTATTAGTACTGCTACATCCATAGTTAACAATGTGGATAAAGTTTAATATGCTATACCTCAGTTTGTTTGATGTTGACATATAAGCCATCTCCAGAAATGCATAACTTAAAACAATGAAAAAAGCATGTAATAGAAAGTTTATTATCAAGTTACTATGATGATGCATTTATTTGCGTATTAATTTTTTTTTTTTTTTTTTCTCCTAGGATGTTTCGTGAAGACCTTGAAAACTTGATCACAGGGGTTCCTTGGATCATTAAAAACTTTCAGGACTAGGGAATACTAAAATTACCTTTAGACAGTCCATAAACATACATTCCAAAGAGCAGGGATATGAATATCTTAATGTTTCTTGCAAGCTTACTTGTTGAGTGATTAACTTCCAGAAAACAATATTCTCTGTCCTGTCTCATTAAACTTCAAGATTGTTAAGATTAACATTCAGTATAGACCTTGTGAAAAAAAATAGGTTTATACTAGGCCTTGTCTTCGTGATGAAGTGAACCAAATCATTGGTTTCTGGGTCACAAGTGTACTTTACATTGTTGGATTTCTTAACCAGATTATAAACTTAAGGCCAGGGTATCCTATTTTGAAGGAAAAAGGTGTACAATCATTTGAAAAATACATTGAAAGAACTACTAGGAGTAGCATAATGGTAAGCAGAACAGTTCTTCATCACAAGTGTAAAAGCCAACTTTGCAAGACAAATCTGGTACACGATAGAATTTGAACAAGTCAGAAAACTAAAGTGTAGGTAACATTTTTGCAAGTTGGAATCGCATATGTAGACACATTGGACTAGAAAAAGGGATATGCTCATGAGGCTAAATAGGCCACTTAAGGTAGTTTAAAAGAGAT
Source organism: Solenodon paradoxus (assembly GCA_004363575.1). NCBI lineage: Eukaryota > Metazoa > Chordata > Mammalia > Eulipotyphla > Solenodontidae > Solenodon > Solenodon paradoxus. Next base: position 1,608,049 of record RJWH01000084.1, read on the forward strand.
AGCTCCTAATATTTGCATGAGAAGGAATGCAGGTGAGTGAACTGGAGAGTACTGAAGTTGTCTAGGCAAGAAATGACCACATTAGACCAATGTGCTACTAACATTACAAGTGATAAACTATAAAGGACAAGGCCTGCAGAACCTGGTAATAGAGGATGTGTCCATAATAACTGAGGTATGTAGTCATGCACATTCAAACGTGGATTTTTGCCTTTTGAGAAATCTGGCCTCTTAGCAGGATTACTGGTCTGTAATCTAAACTGTAGAGATAAACCTTAAGGCCATGGGCATAGTCACCTGGGATAGAAAGCGGGGTGGGGTTTGAGAAACTCCCAGTAATTAGCTGGCAGTGAGAACAAGGTGAGCTGCAAGAGAATATGCTGAACCCTAAAAGTTATCTTTAGGATTTGGTGGCAAGGTGAGGTAGAGCAGTGGGGGAGAATCCACATTTGCGGAGTTTAAGGATTAGGATTTGAGAGTACAGACTACAAATAATTCTGATGAGATTAAGTTCAGATACAGCCTTTTTTTTTTCTGAAAAGAAGACAGGACACTAGAAATTTAAAGCAACATTTACAAACAGCTTTTTACATTTGTTGATAACCCATTGGACTTAATGCCACACAATACAGTATTTTTAAAAAAGAATTAAAAATGCCTGTTATCTAGAAGTGGTGTCTGTCCTCAATTGTGAAGGAATTTTTTAATCCCCCTAGCCAGTTGCAGTCCAGGATTCCAGAACTTTGATCAGAAGCATCTGGTCTTAGTTACGGTAGACATAAAATACTCCCAGTTTCCAAGAAGGAAACTGGCATCAACTGAGTTTTAATAGGACTTCCAGTTACCAAGTAAAAAGACCCTTCAGAAATATATACTGTAGTTGGACCTTTGAAAGAAGCAATAGATTGTTGTGCTAAAACATTTTGCAGGTCCAAGATACTCAAATAATTCACAGTTTCAAAGTAAAGGCTGTTCACACATCCCACTCCCATCCCAAAGTCCTTCACTGGGATCAAGTCTCTGTCTTGAGGCGAGAAGCTTGGAGAGTTTTTACTGTTTTTGCTGTATGTTTTCCAATTAGATTGCTTGTAGATGTCTGAGATTTTTCTTCAATCAGGCTATCTTTAGACCCATTTCTTCTCTGGAAAAATAATTTGAAAGTAAGATTCAGAGAAGTATAAAAATTAAGTCATTTAAGACATCAGGTTCTAAGTTTGCAATATCAAAAACTTTGAATGGCTATACCCTGTAGCAAACATGAAGATTTGTTTATCTGAAGAGTCTTAACAGGTCAAGGTCATGCCCCCACCCAGAGGCACCCTTTCCCTAAAAACTGCTAAACTGACTACTTAGAGAGAGAGAGAGAGAGAGCGAGCAAAAGATCCTTCCAAACTTCAAGGTATTATGGCATCGCCACTTAGAGTCCCAACCTCTTTGTCTTCAGGTAGAAATAATAAAGCTCTGAGCAACTCCTAGGATCAGCTGATGCCTTTATTGGACCTGTACTTCATAGTTAACTCTTGCCTCTGCCTTTACCTATCTGGCCAACGTGTTAATCTTAAAGTAGCTTTCCAGCTTCCTCTACACAAATCTCCATCTCAGAGAATCTATTTATAGGGAACCTAACCTAAACCAGCACAGGCTTTCAAGTCTGACAAAAAATAAGGACAGAGAAAGGGGAATGTGTGATGGCTGACACTGGAGTCAAAGTTCTTAGCTTGTCTGAACTCCCTGAATTTATACACAAAAACTTGAGTTTACATGTACTTTTATGAGACGTGATTTTTTTCAGACCTATGAACAACAAAAAAGGCACTGTAAATAGGCTGATTCTAATCGACTATCATTTTTGCCTATAGAGTGGTTTGACCAGATAGAAATCAGTCTAATAATCCTAATAAAGGCCTTTTTTTCCTCATTAAAAATAAACCATGAGAATGTGACAACCTTGCTGAAATGTTTTCTTCCAGTACATCTAATTCAGCCTAGTGTTACATTGCTAAGGCAGCTAGATGTCTTTGAATCCCATTTTAACCATATTTTTAAAGCATTTCCAGAACGAAAGTAATTCTCTGATGAAGACAAGATACAGGACATGAATAAATCTGTAAGCTATCAGTTACCAGAATATCTGGCCCTTGGGCATCTACTGCTTTTCTCTTGTTCATCTGCATGTTTTGTTTTTCTTTTAAAGCTTTTTACATTTTAATTTTTTGAATACAGGTCACTTTTTGCAAGCTAGGGAACAATTAAACGAAGGCAGTCTAGTGCTCTAGGGATCCAGGCTGAGACGTCTCATCTTCAGTGGCGTTTAAGTCCTTAAAGGCATGATAAACATCTTGTAGAATGACCCAGATTATATACTGGTCAACTTTCGGTGAAACAGATTAGAACTGGCCAAAGTTTGGTGAACAGTTAAAGTATTTAAAATTTGAAAACATGTTCTATAGTTTTAAAAATTCTGGTTACCAGTAAGTTAAAAAATTACAGATGCACCTACACTGATTTTGCCAGGCTTACACTAGAACAGTTTAAGTTAGAGATAAGTATAGAGGATTAGATACTTATTTTCAAAATTACATAGTAATAAATTTGACATACTATATTTCATTTGCCACAATAAAATAACCAACAGGACTATTTAAAAAACAAAACTTCAATTCTAAAAAGGGTGGTGGCAGCAACACTTTCCCCTAAAAGAATACCCTCCTTCCTCCCCAAACAATTAACATTGCTAGTGTTCTTCCATGATATATTCTTGTGGAAAAATTTGGGCTTTTGCCAAGAACAGAAAAATAACATGTCCTAATTAGCTAATTATAAACTCAGTTAAGATCTAGAATGGACTCAAACGCAGGCCATTGTGTTAAACATCTGCAAATTGCAGAATTCCTTAGCCAGTTCCTGCTCATTGTCTTAAAGCTAGCCTCAGTCCCATCTGTGATTATTCCCAGGGCTGAGGTGGGAGCTGGTTATCAAAGTCTGGAACATAGTAACCTCTGTAGCTTTTGGATGCATAGGCAATACGCAGGTGGTAAAACCTGGGCAGAACAGCCCAATCTGCCCCACTCCCCCGACCCTTGCTTTTCTGATATAGCCCACCAGCAGGAGGGAGCCTATGATAATGAGAAAGGTGCCAATCAAGAAAAGCACTGTAGCAAGTGTAGTGGTCTTATATGGGATCTTAGGAGGGCTTTTCTTAAACTGAAGGTCAATGTAGCCATCTGTGCTGGAGAGCCTTGAGTATTTCACTTGACTATTTCAGTGGCCAGCTTAGTAGGAGACAGCATACAATGACACTACAATCCAAGTGCCCTACCAGGCTGCCCACCCACTGACAACTCGCGCAGGAGTAGTGCCCGAGAACTCTTGGCACCTGTTACTGTTTTTAAGTTAGTGAAACTGTCTCTTTCCTCTGGTTCCAATCGTACAATTTTGGTTATCCTTCGCTTTGTCCCAAGTCCCAGATCATTTTAGATCTTCCACTACCTCTCCTCAACTCTTCACAGAATTGTGCCTTGTCTAAGCACCCCTCTTCCATACTTCGATTTTTAAAATACAGTCTCGGAAGAAATGAAAGATTCATTGCCCTACCTCCCCAAAGGAACTTTCAGAAAAATTCTCAAAATTTTCATCAGTACACCTTAAGACCTCTATTACTGATCCACCCTGAAGACTCAGGTGTTAAGTCTCTGGCTAGGGCATAGTACAAATAAAGCCCAAGGACTGGGTTTGTGACCCACGGATTAGAGAGATCAAAAAGCTGAATGAATGCATTAATAAATTAACTCAATCATGCTGCTTTCTCCTCCCTCTCGCTGCCTGCCTGCGTACTTCCTTTTTTTTTTTTTTTTTTAAAAGACTTCACTCTTACTCACCTGATGAACTGTAGAGTCACCAGAACCCTGAGCATCTGATGAACGGGTCACAGGAAGTGGAGGTACAAGGTCGGTTTTTGAACTGTAGGGAATCAGTTACAGAATTAATGATTAGGACAGTACCTAGAATCACAAGTTGAGAAGGAAAAGGAATGATTAACATTCCTATTCAGCAGTACCAAATGCATAAATTTCCATGATCTTTTGAAAATGGATGCATAATTCCATTAAAATTTACTTAAAGTACCTATCATGCAAACTGAAGTACTGTTGTTTAGCTGAAAAGAAAAGGTAATCTGATAACAAACATGATATATCAAATTTGCTGTACTTTATAAAAAAATTGACAATTAAAATTTTAGTTCTTCAGTTAAATACTGACAGATACAGACAGAGCATTTCTGTCACCACAGCAAGTCCTATTGGACTGTGCCATCCTGGAGTCATGATGGTGATGGTCCTGACTTAGGCTTGCCTACTTACTTCACTTCTGAGAGCACAGATCGCTCTCCATCTGAACACTGGGATCGGCGATACTGGCGGTAACTTCGAGGTGAATGAGAGTGCCTGATTCGGATTGGGTCACCTTGAGTCCTGAACAAGTATACCGAGAACATGGAAACAATCACAACAAAAGTGAGGACAGGATAATATGTAGTCCTTAATATTGAAACCACAAAATATTAATGACTTGGAAATTTTAAAAAAGAAATTCGTCTATTGGGCCTAGAAAGCCTATGTGGCTTAAACTTCACAGTTAACAGAACACTGCTCCCTTTACCATACATGAATATGAAAGTATTTGTATATACATGTGTCTGTATATTTCTGACCACCAAATTTTAATGAAATTATTTTTTACAGATTAATTCTGGCTAATAATGTGAAGGAAAAAATCTGCACTGCAGATAAGATGGCATTTTTAGCAGAAAAAGTCTCCTAGCCTACTCACTAGTCTATCAAGAATTTCAGCTTTAGCCTGAAGATGAGATTGGGGCCAAGGATAGAGGGAGGAGAGGGTATGTACCAACCTACAATTTGACCAGAGTGGGAAGGAAACATGGGTTATTCTAGGGAAATAAAGCAATGAATTAGGCACTAGCTTTCTTTTAACTACAGCAGAGCTAAAAACAGTAGTCAGGTCATCTTCCAATGCATATGACACCGAGAGGTAAATGGGAAATCCTGTCATGCAGTCATGAAGTATGCTCAGTGTGCTAGCTCTGTGACAGGAATGGGATTAGGCTTCTATAACGGGGCTTTGTGACTAACATAATTCTGTTGGTGTTGAAATAATATCTCAGTGGATTCATACTTTAAAACAATATAAAAATATCAAAGCCCCCCCCATACCCAACATATACAAATAGGCAGTTAATAGTAATTGTAGAATAACTTTAATACACCTTTTCCGTACCCCCCGCTAGAGTTAGTTTTAGTTTTAGTTAAAATGTAAAGACAAAGTTTTTTATGGACTACCATAAAGAGTAAGAATGGGTACTTGAAAGTACCAACAAAACTTAGGAAAAGATTTTTAAAAACAGACTTACTCTATTTTAGTGTATGGAATCTCTTTTAATTGTTCTTCGGATAATCCAGAAGGATCAACAAGTTCCTTTCTGGAAGAGAACAAGCAATTAAATTAAACTTATGCTACTAGTATGAACACTATTATCTTTCACAATTAGCAGGTGAATTTTCCACTTCTAGTCATGTTGCAAAACAGTAAAACATATATGACAGGAACAAAGATTTAAAAAATCGAGTGTATTCAAGAAAACTGGGAGGGAAACCTTTTTTATAGCCTTGTACCTTCTTCCACATGATCTCCAGCCTCCCCCATTTCCCTACAAAAAGATCTGCTTCTCTCCCATGTATGAGGTGTCTGTCTAATTTCCTTGGTATGTATTTGTAAAATACTGGCTCTGTGAGGCCATTCACAGGAAGGCTAACTGGCTTTAGGATGATGTCAGACTACCTGACAGGGCACCAGTGCTGAGTGCCTGTTCCACATAGTGATGGCAATGAAGGCCATGTGACACCTTCAGCCTGAGCCTGCCTCTTGGTGTCAGTGGTTCTCTTGGTAAATGTCTTAATGCTACAAGGATTTTTAAATAATGGGGGGTAAAGTACTCACTGAATATGCTTCCATAACTCTTCTTTTGCTTGAATATCAGGGCTCCGCCTAAAAACAGAGAAAATGACTGATACTAGGTAACTGATCTACTAGAATTACTGAAAGAAAAGGAAAAAAAAACACATAAAAGCCAACCATGACCAAGTCTTCATTTAATGAGAGACCTTACAGAGCTGCAGAGACAAATCCACACACCCTCTGGTGGTAGTTTTACAATGATGATGATTCAGGACTTCTTTTTCTGGTACTTCTTGCTATTTTTAAGGCAAAAGGACAACTTACCCTGCTTCTGTTAATATGAAAGTGCAAATCTGTGATTACCTAGTAGAAGCAGTAACCACAAAGGAAAAGGAAATAGGGGGCAGCCTGATTGGCAAGAGTGCCAATGACCCATGTTTCACATTACATCTGATATTGGCAAGGTTTCTGGGCCAAAGCATGATCCCAGAAGCACTATTACGTATTTGTACTTTGGGCTTTCACCCTCTATAGGCCCTTCTCCATCCCTAAAGAGCCCACCAATCTCTTATGCTCTGTGAACTACTTGAGTAGAAATGATACTACTACATTTAACTTTCTGGAATGAGAAATTCAAAGTCAGCATTCTTGTGTTCACACTCCCCATAATAGCAATGAATACTAGAAATCCGTTGTCGCCACAGAATAACTTTCTTCCGAGTGAAAAAAATGACACTTTCATTAATCCTTTCAAGTGAATTGAGGTCTTATAATAGGTCCAAGAGAGAACATAGACCCTGCAATTAAAATGCTTGGAGCTGAGCAAAACTACTTACATGCTCTGTCCATTAAATTGTACACTCATGACCTGTATAGCATTCAGTTAACTAAGCGCCAGAGGCATTCTGGTAGGACTTTCTGAGCCCACAATACAAAAGCTACTTTGTAGTAATTAAATTGATTTTTTTCTTTTGTGGAACAAAATCTGAAAAACTTTTAATAACTCAAAAAGAATAAAAACATGGAAGATTAGGGAAGGGATGATGTTGTGGTCGCAGACATAGAAATAAATATTGTTAAATGTAGATTTTGTTTTCAGAATATAATTGTATGCCTAGAAAATCTTGAGAAATGCTTCTTTTGGAAGGATTTCCTATATGGAATCTGCCTTTCCTAAATGTGGCAGATCTAACTCACTAGGCAATATGTAAGAGAACATGCTTATAAACAAAAGCGCTAAGTTATTCTATTTGCAAAGAAATCTGGTTCCATGTATCTATATGCCAGTCCTGATTCTCAAAGAAAGTCACCCAGCAGTCTAAGTTATTTGATAATATTTAGGGTGGGAAGCTATTCTGCTGGCAATCATTTTTAATTTAGGAAGGTACCACAGTGAAGCTATCTTTGAGTTAGAACAGGTTTTTTCGACCATAGCACTAGCGATAGGTTTGATCAGGTAAATTCTTTGTTGTAGGGTGCTGCCCACAATTAATGGCACCCACAACCTCTGCCTACCAGTAGTACTTCTCCAGTGTGATGACCAAAAGCAATTCTGGCAAAACTGCCCTGGACTGAAAAACCACCTGGCAAAGGTATGACCTGGAAGGATGGTGATTAAGGTTGAATGGAAAAACTAAGAGGCCAAGTTATTATAAAGATCTGTTATGCAGATATTGAAATAGCCCTGGAGAATTGACAATGAGGCAGCAATTAAATCTTAAAAGAATGAGGGAAGTAAGCACAGTGGGCACAGTTGATGGCATGAGAGTCAAGTTGAGGTCTTTGAGGAATGAGGAGGAAGAGAATGAGAAAAGCAGTGAGGGGCAAAGAGGATATGCCCCCGCCACTACACTCCTAGTGGGAGAGATGGTGAATATGAGCAACACATAAAAAGTGATAACTGGAGAGGTCTGAGTATTGAAATTGCAGTTAATTTTTTAATTTTCTTGTTTATACTTTCTCTCTTCTGATTATTTCTTAGTTAAGAAAATGCCTTACCTTATTATAATGAAAGAAAAAATTATTTGCATATTTTAAAAAGTACTTTTCATTCCAATCTCAAAAGAATTGGCAGAAATAATATCAAAACTGAATGAGAACATCAGTCCTGGCTATAAATCTTGGTCCTAAAAGTAATTCAGGAATTTAGTCTCCATATTTGTATTCTATAGTACCACAATAGACATGTAACTAGAATAAGCTCCCCAAGTGGCCAGCAAGTTCAAAAAGCTTTAAGGTAGGGAAAATGCTGAAGAGCAATGTGGGGGGTGGGGGAGGAATGCTAATTTCCTCCAATTGCTAGACCACCTGTAAACACACATCAAGCTAATGAGGAATCTATTATTTCTTATGTTTATATCTTTACATGTAATCAATAATTTATACTGAATTCACTATATGCAGCTCAAAATCATTTGTGGATTTAGGAAGTTGTAGAATTTTAACAAGCATTTTTCTTAATTAAAAGGCTCACAAAATTGTGCAGATGTTTTACGTGAACTCTCCAAATAAATCCCTAAGGAAATAGAACCTGAGTTGTCCATAAGTGCAACATGCAAAAAGTAAATGTGCAATCCAATATTCAATATTTTTCAGAAATATCGCTCATCCACATATAGTCTATTTAAATTAATATTCATTTTTCAGAGAAATTAGTTTGGTGAGACATCATTAGATATCATTTTCCTTTCTACCAAAACCCTGAAAATAACTACACAGGGTTGATAACCTACAAAGGTTTTAAAACCCCCTCATTGCATATAGTCATCTTTTACATTTTCCCAATCACTCAAATTATCTAAGAAGTATTATATGCTTTCTATTATAGTATATGCTATATTTTTTATACTATATTTATCATAAAAATAAAATAATTAATATGACAGCATTTGACATTATTATGTGATCTTACTACTGACCACTGCTGTAAAGGGAAATTTAGAATTGAAAATATGTTACTTGGAAAAATGTAATTTTGGGGCATGCCCTCATCTCAGGTGACTGAGATGCTGGTGTGCAGAGCACATAAAACCCAAGGACACAGGTTCACAACCTGGGACTGGGTGAAAAACCAAAATAAACAAAGATGTTTCTTCCTTCTTTCCTTAAGTGTTTCTTCCTCCTTTCCTTTCCTCTCTTTAAAAAAAGAAAAGAAAAAAAAAAAAAGGTTTATCAAACATCTTTACTTAAAGAATTTAAAGCATTTAACAAGTATCTCTAATTCCTCCTCATATTCCTGAGTGGTCAGAATAATTAGGAAATATTTTATTCTTCCCTTTTTCCATCTCCCACACTCAGAATTAAGGTTTGGGAAACCATGCAGCCCAGCAACCTAGGTGTTGAAGATCAGTCAGGAGTCACCTCTGGTGGCTTCATGTTCAATCTTTATCTAATGTACCACACTTCCTTGTGTTTAACTGGGAACATCAATTCATCCACACAACCTCATCTTCCACATGATCGTTGTTTTTCAATGAAGATAGTAAGACTTTATAGCCACGAGGGGGAGCCTTAGCCTTTTCTAGCACAAAAGAGGACCCTAGAATAACTATTGTTTTAGCTTCAGTGTTTCTGCCAGTATCCTAATGAGTAATGTTTCACCCATATAGAAAAGCAGTTTCATGGAAGCTAACTAGTTTTTGAATGAAAAGTAATCATGAATGGCATGGCAATCCAGCTGAAAATCTACTATCTATAGTATCTAGAACTGTACTTCTCATTGTTTCATTAGAGGAGAACCAATCATTTCAGTTGTTTTCTAAGCGAGAAGGACTTTGTATCTCAGACTACTGTATGTCTCATGCATTTAATAATGAATATAACTTTTAGGAAATGTTCAAAGAAGTGCTTCAGAGAAAAGAAAAATTATATAGGTCATAAATTTTAATCTATATCAAGGGAGAGTATTAGATAAATGTAGGTCAAAAATAAATTTTTATATTTTAATTGATCTAACATACAACGCCTTGTTCAAATAATAGCTACTGGAATTCTGGTGGTGGGTGTGGTGGGAAGTGTAGACTTGTAATTTTAATAGTCTAAAAAAAAGAATGGTTTTCTAGATTTTCACTAGGGATTAAAGAAAAACAGAAAGAATCATGATGTATCATCCTGACCCCAAGTAGATAGTTCCATATGGACATTATGGATACACAATAGGAACTGAAGACTATAGGAGTAACTGAGACATAAGTGGCTTACTGTATATCTGAAATGCCAAAATACTTATAAATATATCTGAAGAAAAAGTTTAATTACTCTCCTCAGATGTTGTTCGATCCATGTCATACTCAATGGTAAAAACTGAAAGCTTCCCTCTAATATCAGGAACAAGACAAAGTGTCCTCTCTTACCACTGTGTCTAACATAGTATTGGAGGTCTCAGCTAGATCAATTAGAGGAAAAAAAAAAGGGATCCAAATTGAAAAGGAAGTAGTGGAATTGTCACTATTTGCAGGTAATAGACACAGAAAATTCAAAAGATGCCACTAAAAAACTACTACAAACTACAAATGAGTAAAGTCACTAGTTACAGTATTAGTTTACAAAAATTTTTCTATATGCAAATGAGTAGAAGAAAAATAAAACAATAGTCCCATTTATAATGACATCAAAAGGAAATACCTGAGAATAAATTTAACAAAAGTTAAAGATCTCTCAATGAAAATTATGACATTATTGAAAAGAAGACACGAAAATATGAAATAATGATGGAGGAATTAACTTTGTTAAAATGGTCATTTTACCTACAGCAATATACAGGTTTAATGCAATTCCAATCATATTTCAAGAGATATTTTTCAAGATAATGGAACAAATGATAACTAAAATTTGTGTGTAATCACAAAAGACCATGAATTGTTAAAGCAATTCTGAGAAAAAGAACAACAGAAAAGGCAAGTATTGTGCTCCCTGACTTTATAATACACTACGAAGAGATAGTAATCCAAACAGTATGGTACTGGGGGTGGGTGGGGGGGAGATACATAGACCAACAGAAATTAAGAGACCATATTAAACCCACTCATAAATGGTCAGTTAATTTACAAAAAAGGTGCTATGAGCATACAATGGAGAAAGGAAAGTCTTCAATAAATGGTGCTGGGAAATTGGACAATCACATGAAAAGGAAAAAAACAGCATTTCTAACACAAGACACAAAAACGTATTCAAAATGGATCAAAGGCCAACACATAGGAACAGAAAATATATATAGAAGAAAACATAGGTAATACATATCATGTTATTGTCCATAGAGATGTCTTTGGGGATTCAACTCCAATGACAAAGGAAATAAAAGAAAAAATGAAAAATGGGACTAGGTGAAACTAAAAAAGATTCGTACAGTGAGAGAATTATCACAAAAATGAAAAGACCCTACTACATGAGAAAAAAAATTTGCACAAGATTTCTAAAGAATTTATACACCTCAACAACAAAGAAAAAAACAAATTAATCAACAATTCTGCAGAAGATCTAGATACCTCTATAGAGGATATATAAATGATTAATAGGCACATAAAATACTTTTCATCACGTATTGTTAGAGAAATGTAAATCAAACCACAATAGATATCACAGCCAATAAAAATGGCCTAATACATATTAAAAAGACAAGAAACAAGTGTTGGCATGGGTGTGGAAGGAAAGAAACCCTCATAAAATGAGAAGGTATGATTAAGAATCAACCTAAGTTCATACTGATGGATGAATGGATAAAGAAGATGTGGTATAGATATACAATGGGATACTAATCAGTCACAAAAAGTGAACTCTCGCTATTCAACACAACATGAAGAGAACTTGGTATTTTGCTGAGTGAAATAAGTCAGAAGGAGAAAGACAAATATTGGGAGATTTTACCTGTATCTGGGACATGGAGAAATAATACAAATGAACTGACAGGATAAAATTAGAATAAACCTGTGGATCTTGACAGCAGAACTGGGATTAATTACCACAGGGAGGGGGAATAGGAGATGTGATAATATACTGGGGGGGGGCATATTTATTATTTTATTTTCCCCTTCTTTTTTTAGGAAGAATAAAGGTAGCCAGGAATGAAAGCAGAAAGGCAACAGACAGAAAGTAGGAAGTAGTATTTTATTTAGTTGTTCAATTTAGTTGTTTCTCTTGGTCCTGGGCTGTGAACCTGGGTCCTTGGGCTGTATGTATGTGAACTCTTCCCCAGATATGGACTTAACCCCTGAGTCACCAAGATGCAAGCTTTTTTTTATTGTTTAATTTAATGAAAAAATTAATGTAAATTTTAAAAATATCTTAAGAATAATTACTTTCATCAGCTGTGCCTCTATCTATGTTTTCCTCAGTATAGAAACAGAACAAAACACTGTGGTAGTTCCTAGAGGTTCCTAATTCTCATAAATCCAAAGTCTAATTTTCATGTGAGGTGGCCCCACCCTGTTCTCGCCACTTCTCACCTTTTCCTCATCACAAGAGAAAACAAATACCTTGTAGTGTTTCTAGGTTACTCCAGATTTGGAGAACTTACTAATTATAGTAACTATAATTGAAAATATTTCTGATATCTCAAGTTCTTGACATATGTGATCTGACTTAACACTCAGTAAAATCCCAGGAGGATGGTCTTATCTGTATTGTAAAGATGACGCTGGAAGTTCATGGCGATTAGGCAGTAAGCTAAACTTAGGAGGTCCAGAATGCAGACAGAGAGATCTGACAAGAGTACCCAGCAGATATTATGACTGTCAATAAATCTCAGGTTATTAAAGTCGTAACTCACCCACTTTGTCCTAAATAAAGCAATCCAGCATCCTGTAGAGTTTTAACACTTTTTTCTATTGCTCTACTTGACATTTCCCCTTGATAGTTTACTTGGCTTTTCAAACCTAATAAAACAAATATTTTGACACTCCCCACATACCTCTCACTATCTCAGTAAAACAGCATGGCTACCACTCCATTGACCAGCCCAAATGCTAAAATTCATTCATGATTATTTTCACATTATAAATCCCTCAGCTCTACTACCAAAGTGTATTTTCATCTACTTTGTTTTATTCTCACCAACATCTTTTCTGAGCTAAAGCCATCTCACCCAATCCAGTCTTCTAATTGCTTTTCCTGCTTCCATTCTCTTTCTCAATACACTTTTTACCAAGCTACTAGAGCTACTTCTGAATGAACTGTTTTAGGTTTTTTTTTCTGCACTTGGCCATATCCACTCTTTAGTTAAACAACCAAGTTCAGTCATCCCAAACTTCTGCTAAATCTTTTTATGGTTTTCTTTAAAAATAAGTTCCAGGCAGATCCACTTTTAATGGGTTTTTCTCATATTACTGCATTGTTCTGAGGAAATCGATTATCTAATATTTTAATCATGTAGATAAGATAAAAAAGAAAGTTTAAATATGATTTTAATTTAAAGTACCATTAGAGTCTTTCTGAGTTCAGTAGATCACATAAGAGAAATATTCAATTTAAGATATTTGCCTAGCTCAAAAGATTCTGAACTCCTACTCTGGCAGCAATGAAATAATTGATATCAAATGAGCCTACCTCTTCTCAACAACTATAAAACAAAACAAAATAACCAGTGCTTTTCTGTCACCAGACAGCATAAGCCTGTGACCTTGAGAGAAGGGAAACAAGGAGTGAGCCCTCAGCTTTCTGATGGGGCACTTTCTTAGTGGGTAGGGAGGTACAGCATCTTTCAAAATTTTACAAAAATTTAATAACAGTCATATTAAATATATAATGATAAGGTAAGGAAGCATACAGTTAGTCATAGAGAAATCATTAAAGTATTAAAAAGTATAGGTAAGGCATAATACAAAAAGTAAAGCAGAATACCAAAGAGTGTTAAATTACACAAAATATAATATGAAAGGAGGAACACATCAACCAAAATAAATAGGGGAAAAAAGCAAAGTATGGAGTTTAATCACAAATATCAATAATTACATTAACTGTATATATATACTAAATATCAGACTTAAAAGGTAGAGATAATCAGATGATTTAAAAAGTAAAAATACCAACTATATTCTGTCTACAAGATAAGGGCTTTATATATAAAGACATACTTAGGCTTAAAGCAAAAGTATTAAAATATACACCATGAAAATGGCATGAGTAAAGACTCCATATTACATACACCATATATCCATGTGTGTGTATGTGTCTGTGGCAGACTTAGAGAAGAGAGTATTATATCAGAATAAAGAAGACACTTCATAATGATAAAAAGGTCAATTCAAGAAGACAAGAAAGTGTTATGTACCTAATACCAGAACTTCAAAAGAACTTGAAGCAAAAACTGACAAAACTAAAGGGAAAAAAAAGACAAATCCACAATCATTTTCAGAAATTTTAACACTCCTCACTCAATGACTGACTGAAAAGTAAACAAGGAAATCAAAAAAATAGACAATCTGAGCACACTATGACTTAACTAAATCTACTTGGGTCATTTATAGACTTTATCCCAAGAGTGGAAATACTCATTCTTTTCAAGTACAGATCACTAATCATAAAGACCATCTACTAGGTCTTAAAACAAATCTCAATATTTCAAAGGATTAAAATCTTACAGATTTTATTTTGCTACTATGGAATTAAATCAGAAATTAATAGTAATGAGATACCTAAAAAATTCCTAAATATTTGGAAATTAAGCAACATAGTACCAAAAAGAAGTTCATGTCAAATCACAACAGAAATTTAAAATTGTTTTGAAACGCATGATAATGAAAATAATAAAATGTGTAGGTAAAGAAAGGCTTAGAGGAAAATTTCTAAGTTTATACTTATAAAAGCAGAAAGGTATAAAATCAGTATCACCTTAAGAACATAAAAAAGAGCAAATAAAAGACAAAATAAGTAAAAGAGAGAGCAAGTAATGACAACAGACAACAGAGAAAATCAATAAAATCCAAAGGTGGGTTTCTGAAGAGACAGAGAAAATACAAATTATCAACATCAGGATAAAAAGTAGTATCACTACAGAAATCAGAAGTATACTAAATTATTATGAAAAAAAATCTTTGCTAAAAGCTTTGACAATTTAAAATGAATAAATTATTTTTATCTAATAGATATTACTTAAATATACACGTAGTAAGTAGAAAATCTGAATAGTGCAATATTTAAGCCAGTTTTACAGCTTTTAGCAGGACCCACTCCGATGGCTCAGGCACTAAGCCTACAGTTGGGGCATAGACCATGTAAAGCCCAAAGGCTTGGGTTTGTAACCAGGGCCAGGGGGAACAACCAAAATGAACAAATAAATAAAGATGCTTCTTCTTCTTCTTCCTTCTTTCCTAAAACATGTCTTCCTCCTCTCCCTCCCTCTCAAAAATAAATACATAAAATATTTTTAAATATTGTTAATTTTGTTAAATTCAACCCTACATTAATATGTTAATGGTTTTAATCTATACATTTTACATTTTAAGGAAGTTGAGTTTGTAATTAAAATTACCTAGAAGAACATTCCAGACAGAAGGAACAGGCAAAGTCGAACATTGGGGTGTCATGAATCACTGACTACTGCTTACAA
Organism: Solenodon paradoxus; assembly: GCA_004363575.1. Taxonomy (NCBI): domain Eukaryota; kingdom Metazoa; phylum Chordata; class Mammalia; order Eulipotyphla; family Solenodontidae; genus Solenodon; species Solenodon paradoxus. Next base: position 1,623,563 of record RJWH01000084.1, read on the forward strand.
ATCGCAATTTGATGGGAAGATAGTCACCCCTGGCTCAATGTGGAACATGACTTCAGAGAATTCTGCACATGTGAATTGAGAGACAGAGCAGGGATTTCACCAACAGCCATGCTGCAGACAAAGGAGACTACTACTACTTAGTTCCTTAAATATGTGCTTTTGTTTAAAAACAAAGCAAAATTTGGTTTTGATAGTCTTTTTTTCTAATGACATTTTGTTCAGCTGTGCTCCAGTTTCTCTGTCTTCCAATATAATTAATGAATGTCACAAATGGAAGAAAGTCAATATGACAAACAATGGGATCATCATGGTTGAATTAAATCATTTTAGAAAACCTCAGAGAGACAGTCCAATTTGCCCTAAAAGCTACATGCTGTATTGCAAGATCAGTGTTTTTTAGTCAAAATATTAAAGAGTCTACATACGAGCGAGATCTGTGTCTGGATCGTCTGTTGTTGGGATCTGCCTGGTTTTTTTCTTTTTGTCTCCTTAATACAGCTTCCCACTGAGGCGCTGAATCAATCATATCATTCTCCTGTCGTATTCTGAAAAGAAAGGTCATTCATTTAAAATTAACATTCACATATCTGATAGGTTTTCGTTTTTGTTTTTGTTTTTGGGAGTGGGGTCATCCTAAACTTGCTTTCAAAATTTATTAAGACGTTATCAAATAAGTTAGCTTTAAAGTTAGTAAGAAAAAGTATTGCTTTTTTTTTTTTTTTTTTTTTTTTAAGGAAAGGTGCAGGTAGAAATGAAGATGAGCAGGCAAGCAGGCAGGGAGAGGAGAAAGCAGCATTTTATTTATTTTTATTTACTTGTACATCTTGGTTGCTGTTCCAGGCCCAGGTGAATCTGGGACATTGGGATATATGTGGGCCAAACCACTATTCCACCAGAGTGCTCCATGTTTTTTTAAAGGAAAAATGCAGGCAGGAATTTAGGCAAGAATGCAGGCAAGCAGGAAGAGAAAGGAAAATAAAACATTTATTTCATTTAGTTCTTAACCTTGGTTTTTCCCCCGGACCTGGGCTGCAGATTCACAGATCCACTTGGTAAATTACCAGGGTATGCCAAAAATTATTTAAGAAGTAATTTTATTATGCTAACTAAAAGTTAAAAATGTACTGATTAATAAATATATATCTAACTTCCCAGGGGATCTCTATCTACAAATGAGTAGGCATGTATGTATACTACATATATATAAATACTTACATATTATTATATAATATTATTTAAAATATGTAAGTATATATTATTTATTTTCATATTTCTATCTGGCTTAAAAAAATTTTGAAGCCAAAGACATGTCTAATAAAAACTCATTTAAAACATTTAAGTTTTGACTAAGGAATCGGTGTCTGCTACAGAGCCAATCTTAAATCATGAAATAAAAACATGTCTTAAATGTACTAACTAAAATAGTAATGAATAATTTAACTTTCCAATTCTCTTAAAAATTCACACTAATTGTCAGAGTTTTCATGGACAATAGGTGCCAGACACAATTTCCATGTTTAAGACAGAAAACTTGAAGTAAAAAAAGTTAATATGATGTAAAGCACTAGTGGGTCATAGGCACAGCATCTGATGACAGCCGTTCTCCAGTTTAAGGGGAACAGGACAGAGCACTCACTGTGGGAGGAAGATGGGGCTGTCAGTGAGGGAGAGGAAATGGGTGGAGGGAGCATAGCCACTGGCCACAGAGGTCACCAGGCACTATTACCAAATCCTCTCATTTTTTAAATACAACACACAAATCTGGAATTTTTAAATGAACTCGTCTAATTTTTAAGTATTAGCAACCAATTCTGAACATTAAGATATAGTTTGGACCTAACAAAACCCATCTATGGACTATGCTCAGCCTATATCTTTTGGGCTTTTGTTGTATCAGTCTTTGTAATCAGGAAGGTGAGGGGTTTCAGGGGAGTGGGGAAAAGCAAGCAGTTAAAGCAAGTGTTCAATTAACGTTATGAGCTCGTCTGTAATGCACCACAGTGTTGCTATCAGCCTTGAGTATTCCTTGCAACAATCAAACGCCTGTTATTTTAATATTTAACTTTTAATTTATGTATGTTAAGGAAGCTGCTCTAGAGTGTTCATTTCAGATACTGGTGCTGGGGGTGAGGGAGGTAGGGCATGATCCACAGGGTCAGGGTCTTCCCAGCCCTGCGGCTGCACAGTCAGCACAGCTTCACAACAAAATGGAGAGAACAGACAATTGTGGAGCCATTTCCCTCTCAGAACAGATGTTCTCTGGTTACTATTCCAGCACTAGTATAGACTACGGGGTGGGTGTCTGGTTTAATTATATGGGCAGAGGACACATCCTCATTTCACATATCACTTAAATGAAGGTAATATAAAGCAAATTCAAGTTTAAAAGAATAATACCCTTTGGAAGTCTCTTCAACAAATGGTGTTGGGAAAACTGGACAGTCACATGCAAAAGAATGAAGCTAGACCACTCTCTAACACCATTCACAAAAATTAACTCAAAGTAGATTAGAGACTTGGACATAAGACCAGACACCATAGATTTCTCAGAAGACAACACAGGAAAGACTATCCATGACATGAGTCATAGAGAAGCCTTGGGGACTCAACTCCACCATCAAGGGAAACAAAAGAAAAACAACTGGGACCACATCAACTAAGGAGCTTCTTCACAACAAAAGAAAACATCACCAAAACCAAAAAGAAACCTAACTGGGAGAAGATAGTTGTAGCATTCTATATTTCTGACAAAGGATTAATGTCTAAAATATACAAAGAACGTCTAAAAGCAACAAGAACAGGCAATCCAATCAACAAATGTCAGGAGGAATTGGAGAGACACTTTTCTGAAGAGGATATACAGATGACAAATAGGCACATGAAACTATGTTCCTATTCGCTGGCTATCAGGGAAATGCAAATTAAAACAATGAGATTATCACCTTACACCTGAAAGACTGGCTGTTATTCAAAAAGTCTGGAAACAACAAATGCCGGCAAAGATGTGGAGAAAAGGGAAAACTTTTGCACTGTTGGTGGGAGTGCCAATTGGTACAATCCCTATGGAGAATAGTTTAGAGATTCCTCACAAAACCGAAGATGGAAATCTCATATGATCCCATCATTTCACTTCTAGGCATCTACCCAAAAGATACAAAAGCACCCATCTACAGAAATGTATGTATCCCCATATTTATTGCAGCCCTATTCCCAGTAGCGAAGAACTGGAAATTACCTAAGTACCCAATATCAGATGAATGGATAAAGAAGAATTGGTACATATATACAATGGAATATTACACGGCCCTTAGAAGAGATGAAACCCTGTCATATGAATGAACATGGATGGAACTAGAGGGGATTATGCTAAGTGAAATAAGTCAAAAGAATAAAGATAGATACCAGATGACCTCACTCTTAGGTGAAATGTGAATAGACAAAACAAAGGAACAGATGAAACATAACCACCCTGAAACATTTGCAGCATGACTGAAGTCACTAAAAGGGAATGGGGCAGGCAGGGACAAATGGTGATGGAGCTCACTGGACAATGGGGAAGAACACTTGGTGATTTTGGTGGAGGGCATGGTGTGTTGAAATATATCTAAGAAATGGGGAACCTATACATAGGAAATTATTTTAATATGTAGAATAATTACTACAGTAAAAAATTAAAAATTAAAAGAATAATACCTGTTGAGGAAGAAACTCTTTAAAGCTTTCTAGATTTAAGGGAAATTTTATTAAGTGAAAAAAATCTTAATACATTTCAAGCCTTTGAACAGTATATTTCCTCACTAAAACTTTAATTTCTAACATGGTATTATTTGAAAATTAATAGAATGAGATTGCATAATATTTTTCACAGATTCAAGAACAGTTACCTACTTTGTGGCATGGACAGAGGAATTAAAACTGAACACATACTTCTATAGACCTTAATATGACAAAAAATGAAATGTAACACTTAAGGTCATAGTTGTAAATCATTCTTTGAAACAAACACTCCCATTTGAAAGGCCATGTGTGTATATGTGTGTATACATTCACATGTACATATAGATGTATTTTCACAGCCAGAACCTATACGTACCAGAAATCATTTTATGTATCATAACAGCTGGAGGGACAGCCATCCTAGACACTTACTGAGCTGAGGGAGCTGGACTTAGTAAGACATCAGTGGGAACTAGTCAAGCTAGCCAGGAGGTATCTGTCCTCCTATACTCCTCACATTGTCCAGGGAGAGTTGCAGAACCCAGGTTTCTGAACTCTTAACCCTAGAGTCTTTTAGAATCATGATTTTCATTATGAACTAAAATTACTGTATGATTTGGCAAGACTAAATATCACAATGCTAAAAAGAGTTTTAATCAAGAAGTCAGCATCTTTTAAATATTTTTGAGGGGCCAACCCTACTAGCAGGGCTGAGGCCGGACTAAAGCAAACACATATTTTCCCAGAGGATAGACATTTAAAAGGAACTACAGTTAGTACGGCATTCTCATCTATTTGTGGTTACCTTCAAACTCAGACTTTACTCTGATGATTTAAAAAAGGGTAACTCCTGACTGAAACATGGACATACACATTTTCTGTACCTTGCTAGTAATAAGAACTAAATCAGAAAGGATTTCAGACTATGATTGCCCTTTTAACTTTCATCTTTCTAGTTGAAATGTCTAAAATAAGGGCAGTAAATCCATCAGTTAATGTCCTCTTGTCCCACATGTTCCAGAGACAATGCCCTCTACTGGTGACACTTCATAAATATTCCAACAAGGGACATTAAAAATGTAAGGCTCATTGGAGAGTCACAACAGAGGCACATTTTCCTGAGTAATAGGTGGTGTGGCTGTCTTAGTCTGTAATGAAGTTTGAAATTACACCCTTACAAAAGGCCTCTCTGGTTAATGGTACCTCATTACAAGAATGAAAGTGCCATTTCTTCTATCACTGAACTGTTCCAGAAAACATAGGTGCTACATGGAAAGAAAAAATCCTAGCCTCCAAAGGAAGAATATTTTAAGACTATCTTTAAAAGGCAAGAGTTAATTAACTTTTGTTATACATGAGTGAATAAAAAAATTTTGAAATGAAAAAGATACCTTCTCTAATGATTTTGCCTTGTCTCAGTTAACCCAAGGTGTGGGATACGTAAGTATTGATTTTACTCCTTTCCTGTTATATTTTAATTTTGATGTAAGGACTTACCTTATGAGGATTAAAAATACTGCAGGCATTCTATCAACATAGTACCTTCAAAAACTATCAAAATGGATACCAGATACCTCACTCGTAGGTGGAATGTGGATAGGCAAAACAAGAACAGATGAAACATAACTAACCCTGAAACATTTGCAACAGAACTGAGGTTTCCAAAGGGAATGGGGCGGGTGGGGGCAAATGGTGGTGGAGCCCACTGGACAATGAGGAAGAACACTTGATGATTTGGTGGAGGGCATGGTGTGTTGAAATACATCTAAGGAATGGGGAACCTAGACATAGGAAATTATTTTAATGTGTAGAATAATTACTACAATAAAAATAAATTTAAAAAACTATCAAAATGTACTCTTACATGATAGTCATGAAAAGTCTCAAGGAGGAAAAATAATTTATAAATATAAATTACATTTCAAATGTTATATTTAAAAGTAAATCTAAGAAATATTTAATGTTTCTTTCCGGTATCCTTCAGTGCAGTAACTACATTTATCACACTTTATTTCCTTAGCTAGGTCTGGAAAGCTAACAGCTGGTGTAGGAAGGCTTTTGTTTCTTAATTAATGTATAAAGGAGAGGGTTTCTTTAGAATAAAGCATATTCCAACAATAGGAGAATTCTCATATATTTCTTCCTTGTCTCACCAAATTTCAGCATAACACTTTTCCAGACTACCCAGGCAATTTAGATTTTAACTGCATTTTGCCAATTAAAGTTTGAAAAAGGTTTTGAAGATAAAATGCCATATAATTGTCTGATAACAATAATGAGGATAATCACTATTCCTACTCTCTTCTCTCCTATCTTCCCAATTATAGTCTGCCACTTCGGCAAAACTTCACATTACCAGATGAATTCTTCTAAAATCCCTGTGGGTATTACTTTGCCCTCTACCTTTACTTGGCCAGTTTTGTTCCTAACAGGACCTTCCTTTATACCAGTTCTTAATTTATTTCTCATTCACTGAGCTAAAGGCCAAGTTTAATGCTGAACCTGAGAAAACACACAGAGCAAATGCGTAATGAAGCTTCCAGATGAAACAAGCAGAACACGTCCCTCCCACGCTGCCTGTTCCCATCTCTCCCATCATCTGACCTCAGAGACCCTGGGTAGGTCCTGAAGTCACGTTTGCTTCTTCATCTACCAAATTATACAAAATCTTTGCTAGCTGTAAAACTCAACGTTTCTCTACTTGTGTTTTATTTCCAAGCCAGTTAGACACACTGAAGCAAACCTCTCCTCTTTACCTATAGCATAACTCCCTAGATAATTCTTTCTATGGTCACTTTCATAATATTAGATCTGCAGGTCCTGCCTGATTGTGAACTTGTATTTCTCATCAACTGCACTCATTTTTGGATCACCTGTTAAGAAACCAATCTTCATTTTTTTCAGTAGTGTCTTCTTCCCTAGGGAAATTTATGTTGGTTCCAGGCATCTGTCAACATACTCCCTGAAGACCAGCAAGCTGAAAATTCATTTGTGTTGTCCGCCTTCCCCCATCATCAATAAATTATTCTTATTTGCTATTAAAGGTACTTCTGTCTCACCCACTTATTCCTAAGCATTCCCTACTAAAATGGGATTCTTTTGGTGTGATTTCCCTTTCAAATTTTCCTTCTATTTTTCTAATTTTTAACCTGCTTTGCCCTCACTCAGTAATCTGACAGCATTCCTCAGCTGCTGCAGCTCTGTCAACTTTGATTATGCTCTGGAAGTCCTAAATCATCCATATCAAATGTCTAAATCTTGATAGGTCCTGTAAGGTGGAAATCAGAAACCCTTGCATCTGTGGCACAGTGAACACTGTTTCCATGGCTTTGTATGAACTGCTCTCTCCATACTCACAATTTTTACCTTGTTTTCAGCCCCTACCTAAAGCAAAGACAGGCAAGAAATATCACCTTTTCAGATTATGTGGAAGAAATGCCCATTGATTTGTTTGCTATCCTCCAAAACATATCTCTCCCTCACCTCTCATCCCCCGACCAAGACACAGAGACAATATTTTTTTTCACACTCTAACAAAACAAAACCTTACTCAAATCTTGATCTCCTATAGTGTATCAGCCCTTTGAGTTGCAGTGTCAGATTCTTCTTTTATAAAAATAATATAAACAACCTTATGGAACATACTTAAATCATCTCAATCCATAATTCAGATACAGATTCTAAAAGACATCTAAAAGGCAGGAAAAAACTAACATATGAGGGAGAACCAATTCATGTTGGAAACGCTGACTTTTCCTTTGCTGAAGGGAGCTGGGCCCCACTGTACAGGGACTTCAGCAAACACCATGCAGCGAGTGCTCAAGGTTCTCTTGCATCTATTAGTACTTGCCTAGGTGGGGCACTTTCTACTCTACAAAGCACATCCATTATCTTCTGGATCTTCACACACCTCTTGTGAGGTAGTAGAGCAGGTATTCTACCTTGCATGTTGCATGTGAGAACACTCAGATTGGCAGGGGTAGAGCACCAACTCCTAAATATGAAGCTCTTCAAAGCAGGATCAAATCCCTAATTTTTTGGTCTGTGAGTCATGGGTCATGTGAGCCATGTGCATACAGCTTCATGTAGGTAACTTGTGTATGTGATGCAAACGCCCAGAAGATAATTAGGGAAAGGTCTCCTCTCAACTCTCCTCAACTCTAGTGCTGCTCTTACCCCATGTTTCTCTAATTTCTCTTACACTTTTTTACCCTCTCCAGGCTCCAGAGTTTCTTCATTATGCTTCTACAAAAACACCAGACTCTTCATCACCGCTGCCCCCACAATCTCCCGCTTCAAAATCCTAAGAGCCTAGCAACATATCAAAGCTAATGAGCGAGTAATCCACAGCTTCTCCCTAGTGAGTGCTCAAAGGCCTGCTGATTTTCATCAATAGCACAAAGGATATTTTGCAGACTGGTTTCTTTGTATGTGAAGTATATTTTAGTAAGCTTAAGATAATTTCAGAAAAAACTAATTTGTGAAAAGTTCTACTCTGGTAAGTCTGCCTCTTAGGTCCTCCTTCCACATGCACCCAGAGCATGGCCAGGGGCTCATGACTCCAAAGAGCTGGTTGAACATTCTTATCTCAGGTACAAGACCCCAAATTCTCAAATGTGAACACTAATACAACCTAATATCCACAGAGATCACCACCTTCATACTGTCTTGTACTGAGTAAAGTCCCAATCTGATGAATTTAATAGAACCAATTGTTTCACAAATCAGTATATCCAAGTAAGTAATCTCTAAAGAAATGTTAAGCATTTTTAATTTTTAATCCTCCCAGTAAACTGAAACACCATTTTCATTCCCCAGTATCAATCTATCCTTTCCTACTTAGATTATAATAAACACTTCATACTTTGAAGGGGGTGTCACACAGACACTCCATTAAGAATCTGATAAAGCTACAGACCCTATCATCAGAAAAGTATACACTTGGAAACACACACAATTTCACATACAATTCATGAGATTATGAGGACCGCCCCCCACACCTTAAACTTATCCAGAAATCAAAGGATAAAATGCCTGGCATGAAAATACAAATTTTTAAAGTAAGGGAAAGTGAAAGAATGGAAAAAGCATTAAAAGAAAAGTGGAAAAGGCTGGAAAGGGGTAGAGGAGAGGTACACAGGCAAAGAGGAGGGTGTAAATCAGAACTAGATCTAGAACCATGCAGCTCAATGCCCCAAAGATCTCTCAGCTCTTACAGTTCATTTCATTTGATCTTTACAGTAACTTGTTCCACAAACAGATCAGGTATACTATATTCCACTTTAAAGATGAGAAAACTAAGGTTCAAACTCATTAAATGAGTTGCCCAAAGTCAAATACCAGCATATGGCAGAACCAAGGCCGTGCTACACGTCCTCCGAGGTTTCTTGGGCACATCATTGGCTCCTAATAGAATTCACAGAAAACAAAATGAAGAGAGTGGGAAAGAGCTAAAAGAAAAAGATTTTAACTAGACAAGGAAAAATACTGTGATATAAAGAGTAAAAGTAAAGGCAACAGAATAGAGATGAGGATGTAAGTAGAAATATTAAGGGGAAAACAGAAAATAAGAATCCTATCTGAGATGTTATAACAAGAAACTGCGATCCAATTTCCAGCTAGTTATAAAACGGGAATAAAAAAAACTGTTTTCTCAAATCTCAAAACCCAGAAAACTGTAGGATGTTCATGTAACACTATGTAAACACTCAAGTAGAAAGGGGTAATGAAAGACAAATAATTCCCCCAAATAAAGGAGGAAGGCTTCATGTGTCGTAGGGAGCCGCTGTGGCATGAAACACGACAGTTAGGGCGCAGCTGATCCTGTAAGCTCTGGACCCACAGGTGAAAGGGTGTTTATCGACAGCTATATTTTTCTAAACTCAAAACTAAATAAATCAAGAATCTCTGTTTTTAATGTTAGCCTTCCAGAGCAGGTGTTGATAATGAATTTTTTAATGGCTATTATAAGCCAGGTTGATTTGCAAACACTGTTTTATTAAATTTTGTTCCTCTCCAAACAAACCATGAGACATTTAAACTGCTATCCATGGAATGGCAAAGTAGTTTAAGTTCCTGGGGGTAGACTTTGTGAAAACAACATTTCCACAGATCTAACAGGTAAGATGTCCTTGTGTTTAAAAAAAAAAAAAAAAAAGGAAAAGTCTAGCAAGGAGTGGCAAAGGGAGTAATATCCCAAAAACCACACACACTCTCAGAAAGTAAAGCCAGCCCTGCCCAGGGTTCCACTGGACATAACCTGGGCTTTGTAAGAGTGTTAGAAAAAACATAATGTCCAGTAGCTGTTCCCATGCCCCAGGCCACAGCTTCCCACGGAGGCAGAAAATGGGGTGTCGGGGTGCAGCTCTGGCTGAGAAAGTGACGAAGCACCAGGGTGAATTTAGAGACCTCGCTGGCAGGAAGTGGGTCTTAGATCTGTACAAGATTCCATTTGTCTGTCTTGGGTTACCAGAGTCTTTTAATTAAAGCGCTAGGGCCTGCTGAGAGCTTGGCTGGCACAGGGTGTCTGCAGCGGTAAGGACGCTAGATAAGCTAGACGCTGGAAGAGATTCAGTCTCTCCCCCAAAAGGAGTCGTTTGCACAAGTAGGAAGTCAGACATCAGGAGTCGATGACTCGTCATCACAGACTGAAGACATCTGGACCAACTCAAGTTTAAACACTCAGACCTACTCATCTTCATGGGTTCTGGCACATCTCAAAGGCTGATAGTGAGTGGAGGTCAGCAGCCCCATCGCACAGTGAGCGCTGGCAGCCAGAGGCAGCATGAAGTGTCTATACCTCCCTCTGGCCGAGCTAGAGTCCCTTCTCCCCTGCCGGAGCTAGAGTAGACCTTATCTCCTACACACGCAGGCAACTTGTACAATCCTAAAACTGTGTCTGCAGGTGAAATAAATGAGTTGGAAAGCCTCTGTGTCAGTGTGTGTTTTCAAAGTGATTTCATATTACTAGCCTTACAAAGTTCATTAGCATTTAAACATTCAGAACCACCAAACTACCATTATTCTAAATTATCCATCCTATTCAGAATAGAGAAAGCCCATCCAACAAATTGTTCAAGAGGGGGTTGGGGGAGAGAGGAGGGCGCTCCTGAGGGAGAAAACACCTTCGAGGAATATTGAAGCTGTACAACTAGAGTAATGAGCTACTTAAGGATTTGTTAACTTATATATACTGTTATATTTTAACAGCAAATATTACTGTGAACGCACTTGGCATCCAAAGATATTGTAAAAGGTTTGCCTTCTGAGAAGTTAGACTCTTGAGAACACAACTTAGGATATACCATACTGACTTGGTCAATAAAGCCAAATAGAAGAGAAAAGGGAGGGTTTTGTTTTTGCTTTGTTTTGTGTGGTCTGTGCAGAAATACTGAAGTTTAGGGCAGGAGGGGTTACCTCAGGGAGAGCTACCTCCTACACTTCAGTTTTGAAATCATCTCCTTGAAAAAGGCATCATCTCTATGTAATGTGGTTCCAGCCCCTAAAAGGCTCCCCACAGAAACACAATGCTGCCTGGGCACACAGGCCTGTAGTTAGAGAGGGAGGCCGACCAATCTGTGCCAAGCACCAGGGCTGCAAGCACTAAAGAAGGACCTTGGAGATTTTCTTGCTCGACATCTTCCATTTTACAGACCAGAAAATGATAGAGAAAAGCAAAGCAACTGGGCCAGTTCTACCACAGCGGGGGATGGCTTTCCCAATCACCACACAACTAACGTTTTTTGAACCAGGTACTTCTTTGTTGTGGGGGCTGTCCAGTTAGGTTAGTATGTTTAGCAGCATCCCTGGTCAGTAGCGACACTCCTACCCAACGGGGGTAATCAAAACTGTCCTTGGAAAATGGAGAGAGAGTACATTCCCCGAGTTGAAAACCCTGAGTTAGAAATTGGCACAACCAACAAGCAAATCTCTCTCGCCCTTGACCTTGTGCTCCTTCAGTAGGTGAACACTTGTTTGCAAATAAATATTTTGGAACTAGGGAGAACTGATTAATGGATAAAGCCACCTCTAATACTGATTACATCTAAAATGATGTACAAACCCTTAAAAATGAGTCTTGGTACACCCTGATGGAGTGGTGGTTAGGTCTGCCACTTCCAGCTGAGCACAGTTCACATGAATCCCAAGGATCCCAGTTTGTATCCCAGGGCCAGCAGGAGCAACCAAGATGAACAACAAAATAAAATGAATAAAATGCTTCTTTCTCCCCTCTTCCTGCCTGCTTGTCTCTGTTCACCTTCATTCCTACCTGCACCTTGCCTGGTGGTGGGTGTGATACGAGATGTAAATTAAGGTATGAATTTAGTATCCTGAAAATCACAGAGCAATGTAAACAGAAGAAATTTTTTTTAAAAATAGGACACACGGTTTTTACAACCAACAGCAACCTTGGGTTTCAAAGTTCAGTTGACGATGGTATTACCTGTTTCTCTTTTTCCAGTGTTCTCTATTAGAATTTTCGGATTCACTACCACTGCTTGTGTTGCAGCGTGAGCGTGACCTGAAGACAAAATGAGAAGAGCAAAAGAAAAAACCTACATTATGTCAAACGAAAAGTTCATGTTGGTTCTTTAGAATTAACACAGCAGTAAAATTAATAATTCAAACACGGGAAGCTATATTAGCCCTCTCCCAGTCATTGTTTCTCAGTTCTGTCAGGCGTATGAATGAGTTTACAGAAATCTGAAAGTAAACATCAGAAAGGAGCACAATAACAGCAGGTTTTGATAGAACTCTCACAGACAAATCTCTATACCTCTGTGATGGAGCAAATATGGACACGGAGTTCTATCACACCCCCAAACCATCTCCCAGGGAGAGAGGTAGAATTTATTTCCCTTCCCCTTGAATTCAAATTGGTCCTGTGACTGATTTTACCAATAGAAGAATGCAAGGGATACTGTCATTTCAAGGACTATGCCTTAACAGGGCTGACAGCTCCTGTCTCCTCCCAGGTACCCTCTAAAGAAGCCTAGGGTGGGATGACCACGGAGAGACAGTTCAGTCCTCCAGGCACTATACAGAGATGCCAAGAGGCTGCTTGGATAGTCTGACCTCAGTCACTATCCCAGAGCCGTTCTCTGTGAGACTAGCAGGTCCAGCTAAAAAATTTATGAAGAGACAGAATTATATAAGATACAGATGGATGCTGTTGCTCTAACTCAAAGTTTTGGGTTGGTTCTAATATAGTAATAGATAACCAAGAGAGTTCTGAGACACAGGGAAAAGGAGAAATTGCTAAGGAAGCTATCAATCAGTTGAAGTCAAACTTGAAATCTGAAAGTTAAAAAATATATATTTATAATATTATCTTTTAAGGCAGTCTACAATAAAACCAAAATATGTTCCCATTTTTTAACTACTCAACTACTCAACTCTGAGTAGTGCTAATATGCAAATCTTTCCTCCCCCTCCTTAATCCTTTTACCTCCTCCTTTGCTTTAGATCTGAGTCTTCACCACTGTTATGGGCTTTCCTATGGAAAACAAATAAGTGAAAACATTAAGTAGAAAAAATATCAATCAGCTAAAGAAAGAACAAAACAAGTTTCACTTCAGTTAACATATAGTTGCAACATATTCATTTATTCATCTAAACTTAAGTTGCACATTTATGCCAAGTCCTACAATAGATCCTGGAAATATAATGCTAACTGGCTTCAGGAAGCCAGCAACCTAGTGAGGACTGCAGTCTGTAACAATTCACAACGTATCTGTTGAATTCCATTCATCCAACAATGGGCTAGTCTGCAGTTCCCAGGTCTGCAATCTGCCAAGCCAAGTTCTGCCATAATCTAATAGACATTGCTGTAACTTGAATGCCTTTCTGACCACTCTGGCCTCCAAATCCTTTGTCCTTCTCTCTAATAACCTCTTCACTCTAACTGAGAAAACCACATCATGGTCACATTTTAAAGTTTACCATCTGTAACTACTGCCAGACACTTTGCTCTCTGACCACAGTCTCTTCTCCTTCCTGTTGATCATTAATATTTACCTTCAAATAACTGTAGTGTTACATCCTGGATAAAATATGGGTTCTAGAGTCAGAGAACCTGAATGTGAATCCCATCTCCTCCACTGATGAACTGTGTGATTTTGAAAAATTGCTCCTCTACTCAGTGCCTCAGTTTTAATTGTACCTCCCACCAAGAGTTCTTATAAGGATAATACATATAAAATGAGAAAGTAGGATCTGGCCCATTGTAAGTACTCAGGAAATATTACCTGCAGCTACTATTGCTTATTCGACTACATCATCTTCCTTTCTTTGTCCTAAATAGGATTATTTGTCTATTGACCTTGCTATTCTCCATCAGTCTATCTTCAGTCCCTCTCTGAGTTACTTAAGATTTCCATCACTTGAATAACATGCATGCTAGTACCCAAAATTGCCTTCAACTTGAGTTTTTGTTTGTTCTTTTTTGTCAAAACCCCAAGTATAAGTGAATCCAATGCCCAGGTTGTCTGAGCTGTTTAGCAAGCTGAGCAATGCTAGATGGAGTTACAAAAAAATGGTATATTAGTTACACTACAAGTTGTTCATAAACCCCAGGTGGGCCTGGCAAGCCTAACTACCTTTCTCTCTGCTTCTGCAGAGCAGTCTCCAACTCCTCACCCTGCAACCTTCTAACCTACCACTGTACCTCTGCTTCAGCAGATGACTTTATTTTCTTTCAAAGGAGAAAAGAGGCATTGGATGGAAACTCTTTCATCATCCTGTTACCAGAAATAAAACTCACCAACAACTTCCTCTCTGTTATTTACGAATCTGTCCTTACAATTAAGGTCGGCCGCTCCACCTGTGCTGGGTGCATCCTTTCATCTCTCATCGCTGCAATGATTTTCATTACCTACACTTCTACCTCTCACAAATATGCAACTTATCATATGAAAGATTATTTTATCAGCTTTTCACATTCTCAAGTCTCTCTGGCTTACACACACACACGTACTTTGACTCCAGACACCCCTTCATCTTCTCCCTCCTTCAAAACCAAAATTCTTGAAAGAGATGTCTCTGGCCTTTGTCTTCATTTCTGTGCCTTCTGTTATTTAGTTCCTCTGATGCTGCTGGTGCAGACATGGTTCTTTAATGCCACCATCAGATTTACATTTCTCCATTTTTCCAATATGCTTACATCAAAATAATACAAATTACTATGGCTCTGTCCTTACATCAAATTTTTAGATAACTATTTCATGAACACAACTATATAAATATTATTTGTAGATGATCTAAATAGTGTTTCAGGAAAATAATTCCATTCTTGGACAAGTTTAAATTTTTCTGAGAGATAATAATTGCCTAGTTTTCTATATACCTACTGGTTGCTTAGTTTTCCTTGTGCTCTAATTCTTAATCCAAACTCCCTGAGAGAACTGCAAGCCCCTCCTGAGACACATAAAGACTCAGTAATCAACAAGATCCATGTATATCCTCCCGGACCCTCTGCCGCCTGTTCACCTTAGTACAACCTGCTCTCTAAGTACCACTGCACCTTAAGTAGCTCCCTCAGAGTAATTCGCTATGATCCAGGGTATTCCTTTTGCTTCTCTATATGATGAATCCCCTGTTTCCAGGTCTCTGGCTTCTTTCCTTGGTTTGTGTGGAGCAAATCTTCTAGTTGTTAATGAGCAAAGTAATATGGGTAGTCTCAACCATTTCACCAAAGGAGTCTTTGAAAATTAGGTATTTTTCTCTGGCATCTGTCCATTTCTTACAATGAGATTCTCTACTCTCATGGATAGGATATATAAGACTGATTTCTAGCATTCTGGGAATGAACAGAGAAGGGAAATATTTAATAAGAAGGTTTTTATTCTCGAGTCTTCCTATGCTGAAAATTCCTGTCTTCTCTTACAAGCCACCCTCTTCAGTTAAGACAAATAAATGCTTCTCACGGATCCAGCGATGACTTTGTCTTTGCATTCTATACTATCTACATCTACACTATCCAGTCTCATCTCTATCACATTTCAATGACTATCTTGATGAAATGCTAATTTCAGACAGCTAATCTAGTCTGATTTATATCTGACAATCCATGTGAATCCTGAATTTGTACTTCTCAAAGGCATTACAAATTGAACAGATCAAAAACCAAACCCATAATTGTCCCCTTTAAGGCTATAATGTCATGGAGATTCTTCAAACCATCACACCTTCATCCTTGAAATTGTACATGCCTGGATTTCATTCTTTCTAATCTTATTGATTTTACCCCCCTCCTGGGTCTTGCAACCATCTCCTCCCTTATATCACTACATCATAGCTTTGGCTCACACCCCATTCTCTATTGCCAGAACCCTATCATAGCTTGCTGCCTGGTCTATTTCCATCTTTCCTCCACTGTATATGTTTACACAATACAAATGTGATCTTCTTATCAACCTCTTCTAAAAACTGCTGGACTAACCATCAAAATCCTAAACAAGATCTAGATCTCCTAGGTCTGGCCCTACCTTTAAGGCTCATTTCTAACACATTTCTATTTGGTCTCAGTGCTTGAGCAGCAATGACCTTTTATTCTTCTTAAGAATGCTTCTACTCCCTTCCTTCCCAAGGCCTCTGCACATGCTAGCCCCCCTCTACCTGGAATGAGTTCTCCTCTCTTACACAGCCCTTATCTCAGTCCAAGCTCAAGCATTCAACCTCGGGGAACCCTTCCCTCACTTCCTTGACTCAGCAAAACTTCCCCTAAGACTACTAATTATACAGGTGTTTGTAAAATTTTACCAAGTTGTGAAATTTTGATTTATTAGAAATATATATTTGATTATTCATCCACAGTTTCTGGCTCATACCTCCCAAAATGTGGGAATTTCCAAAGTGTTGAGAATGTTTAAAGGTATTTCTTGGTACAATAAAGAGATGACTTTTGGAAATGAGTGAGCAAGGGGGCTGTCTGCCAAGTAAAACAACCATGGAAGGGGAGACACACTAGAAGTAGAACCAAATGCCAGTGTCCAAGGAGTTCATCAGTCATGCCTATGTAATGAAGCCTCAATAAACATCCAAGTGGAGAGCGCTCAGGGAGCTTTGAGGATGATGAACACACGGAGATTTGGGAAGAGTGACAGGGCTGGCAGGAGCATGAAAGCTCCTTGCCCTTTTTCCCCAACTTATATTGTATATTTCTTCATCTGGCTATTGTTTCATATTCTTTAGCAATAAATCAATGATCTAATGAGTAAACAGGTTCACTGAGTTCTGTGAGCTATTCTAGCAAATTAATTGAACCTGAACAAGCGGTCTTAGGAACTTTTGATTTATAGCCACTCTGAAGTGGATCAAGGACAGTCTTGGGAGACTTTGCTCTTAACCTGTGGAAGCAGATGCTCTCTCCTGGTAGCGTCAGAACTGAGAAAAGTGAGTTGAATTCTCAGATACCCTGCTGATGTCTATGAATTGCTAATTGGTGTGAGGAAGTCTCCACACACATACATTGGAACCAGGTTCAGCTTTAGAATCCTAAATAAAAGTGCTATATTATGACATGTGGACTTTTCTGTATGCATGTTAGGTTTCAAAACCAGTTTTTAAAAAACTCCCTCAGCACCACATAACACCTTCCTCAAAGAACATCACTTGCATTTGTGTGATTTGTATATTTCTATCCCCAAAGACTTTAAGCTCCCAAAGGGACTTTGGACTAGAGAGGGACTTTGTCTAGTGCTATTGAACACAGTGACTGTCATAAAGTAGGCACTTAATAAATATATTTTTGTAAAGTTGGGTAAGGGTGAAAACACAAAGTTTGCTGAGCTGTTTTTTCTAGACCAGGAATGCTGACACAAGCAGTTTCAAGAGCTCCATAAATCTTCAAAATCAGTGAAAACATTTATGTGTATTTAGTTGTGTACTTTTTTCCTGCATTTAATCAGATTTAATCAGATTTTCAGAGCTCTGTCGCCCAAAAAGATTAAGGACCAGTGTTCTAGATTCTATCAGAATTTGACAGATGTATCCATCTAATGATAAACAACTGGCAAAATGTAAAATTTTGATGCCTTTTGAAAAATATGTTATCTTGGCATACTTTGCAAAACAAAATATCCTATTATTAAATTTAAGATTTTTCCATGCTGATGACAAATCTGGGTTTTTAAAGGTCAGAGTTAATCTAGCTATGCAGGGGTTTCTGCCTGGGCTAATGTGCGTGAAGATAAAACAAGACTGATAAGACCAGGGACATCTAATGGGCATTTTATAGAGGTAAAAAAAGGGAAGAATGAGTTTTTCCTCTCCTATGCCAACACAGAGCAATGACTAGTCTCCTCAAAACACACATACTCAGTGAGAGACCTTTCGACTGACACACAGAACCAGACGGAAGACTCTGTGGCTGCTCAGACTAAAAGAGTCTCTTCCCCACACACTGAAACAATATTTCCCCTGGACAGTGCCAGTAAAGGAATCTACTCACAGCAACTGCTTCTCTGTACACCAGAGGAAGCCAGCAGAAAATGTACCTCAATGTAAGAGTCATTAAATCTGAATTTAGGAATGTATCTACGCTAAAGTATTTCAAGCAATTCATTTTTTAAATGTAAATTTTGTTAGCAAAACTTTATAATTTTAAATATAGGAATATCAAAATGACCACCTGTTATTAATGTGTCATTTTCTTAAAGGAAAGATACAGACAGGAATGAAGGCAAGCAAAGGCAGGAAGGGAGGAAGAGAGAGGAGGAAGAAACACTTTATTTTATTTAGTTGTTCATCTTGGTTGTTCTTGCCAGTTCTGTGATGTAAACCTAGGACCTTGGGATGTATGTATGCCCAACCCTACTCCACCAGGGTGTGTCATAACTTTTATCTAGGAAATGCTGACAAATGGCACTCATCATTAAGCACAAAAAATGTATCAAAAGCTACCTATCAGCAATAATCACAAAGCACAAAAATTTTAATATATTTAGTGAGTTCCATCACTCACGATCCCTAAAAATGTGCACAGACACACAGAGACACAAACTGACACACACACACCCTTCAAAGCATTTCTCAATGGTATCGTTTTAGTTTTAAAGATTGCCCCAGCTCAACCAATCCCTGGCAGGGAAAGAAGGCAGGAAATCTTTCCCCCTCCCTATTTAATAAGGCTTCAATATCTCTTCCTTTCTCAAATGTACAGACCTGGATCCAAATGCCTGATGAATCACAAAGACAGTCACTCTCATCTCCCCAAGCCTGTTTCTCATCTGTAAAAGTGAAATAATAGTGGTAGGGCAGTGTTTTCCACTAGTACTCAGATCCACCCCATGCCTTCTTCTGCTTCCCCGGTACTGCGGAGACTGGAAACTGAGAGCTAAGTTTTCCTGGGCTCCTTCGAAAGGTGGGTTGAACTGAGAGAGGTACTTGGGTGAGATCTGAAAGCAGGAGAAAAGGGGACACAATTTTGGTTTGACAGCAGCGGTGTGTCCACTCCTACGCTCCTGAGAAGGAGGAGTTCCGCAACGTGAGTGACAGGGGTGGTGCCTCTAGCAGCAGGAACAGTCTCCTACAGGGCAGTGCCCACACAAGATTATTAGCTCATGAAGGTCAGCTCCAAGGAGGAAGCAGTTCCACATCTCCAGGTGACACCTCTTCTCTTCTTTTATTCCTCTAGCTCAGGGGTAGTAGAGCATCCAGATCTTTGAGTTACACCCAACTCAAACCTACTCACACATACATGCCAATTCCCTGCAATCACCCTTCTCTGCTGGAAATGCTTAGTGACTGAATGATACAAATGTCAATTTCCATAGGGTTATTACAAAGATCAGATGAGATAACACAGCAAGAAATTTGCTCACTACCAGAAACGTTATAAATAGCACCAAATACCAAGTATTAGACAATGCTTCTGTCTAATTAATGCTGGTCCCCTCTTTTCCCTGTTAATTGAAGGTGATATGGTACTTTCCTTTCCTATCCATCAAAGATTTCAGTGAGGCTGGACCCATTTTGAGAAAGCTGGGGAAACTGGTAAAAGAAAGAACCAAACAGGAACAGAGAAAAGGCATAGAAGAGAGTAGGGCTTCTGTTTTCCAAATCCATATGTACAAAAGAGAATCTTGACGGTTGTCTGAGGACGTGACCCAAAATTCTCACTTAGAAAAGACATTTATAAAATATCATTTGATAGGTACTTAAAGTAAAATACAGTCCCCAGTATGTAAGAATGACATGACAGTCACTGGTAAGTCATTTCCATGTGTTCCTCTCTTGGACCTGTCATGTTACTCAGAATGTTTTGCAGAGAGAATTTGAAACTTCTAAATACAGACCTTTCTCCTTTCTTAAAAAAATGATGAATATACATATAAAAATAATCACACAAACAAGCTAACCTGCTGAGTAAAACAAAATGTAATGGGATTCCTTTTCTCTGTGCTTTGGAAGAGGTTTGACAAGTTTCTGCTATCTACAGAATCAAGCACTCAACTTCCCCTAAGAAAATGTATCCATTCATTGCATACATCCTGCTGGAGCAGCATCAGTTGCCTCCAAAAGACACAAGCCACATGCCCCTCAGTTCCAGTCCTGGGTCCAGGGGGAACAACCAGTGTGAACAACTAAAATGAAATAAAATAAAATGCTTCTTCCTCCTCTCTCTTCCTGCCTGCCTGTGTACTCGCATTTATTCTTTTTTTTTTTTTTTTTTTAAAAGGACAATGTATCTATAGACAGACAGCTAGAAACATTCACCTCTATATTTTATGTAGTAATAGTTTTTATTAATATAAGATATAATGCATAAAATAGGTAATATACAGTTTTACATTGTTAGCATCTATTGTATACAAAATATTGTTTAACATATCAATCTTAATTAAAATACCAAGTGCAAGTTCCTACCTATATTGTATGAGATTATTCTCTGAAACTGTTTAGGAAAAATGCTTCAGACTCCCTCACTTATTTAGTCTCCAAAAAAAAAAAGGAAAAGTAAAGAAAGTTTCCAGTTATCCTGAAGGAGACAGTCATATTATAAGAATGCCCCTTGACTCAAACAAGACTGGGACCAGAGATTCTGTTGCAAATTAAAAACCCTGGGCTGTATCCAGCTTACCTCCTCCTGGATGGCTGCACAGAGTCATTGTCGCTCCCACAGGAGGGGTTCCGGCGACGCGCATAAGGGAACTTGGGGGATTTTGTACGGTCATTGGGAGAGTTGAAGAGTCCGCTGCAGTGGAAGAGAAGGGTCAGCAATGTCCACAGAGGGCCTGGAGGTGCGGACACTTTCACGGAACCCAAAGGGAGCATTCATAAGCACAGCTGGTGCTTACATAGGGAATGCTCAGTCCTAGGCATACAGCTCTCTTTGCTGACAAGATTTGTTGAAAGAAAAGAGGTGAGAGCTGGCAAGCCAAATCATGAAAGTCATTACTTTACAGGAACAGATATGTTTTACTGACCTTCACAGTTAAAAATGACCATGCACAATGGTCACATGTCAGGCACTGAGGGCTTTTCACCTGCTATCTTAGTCAAGCTTCCTATCAACCCATAGTGCTGAGAGATGATTATCAGGCCCATTTCACAGAAATCAAAAATACAGAACATTTAATTAAATGTTCCAAGCAAAGTGGTTAGGAAGTGGCAGACCTAGAATTTGAACCCCTAAATAGTCATACCTGAAAGCACTATGTTGCACATAAGTTTTAACACAGGACTGCTTCTGACCTGGTAGTTGTGAACAGAAAGAAACTAAATATATTGATATTATAGGAACAGAGGTCTTCTAAAATTACTATTCATCAGCTATAGCTTTTCAACAAAAATTCCTATGATTATAAAATGGGGCAAATTATCATTAATGTTATTCAGAATTTTCAGAAACATATTATCTTTCTCTCAAGCATCATAATAACATTTGAGGCAGTGTCTTAATCTAGGCTAGTTCTCCTTCTGTCCTTCCAGGACACAGCTTCACAAAGGGCACATCCTGTTGATTTCTACATCAGAAGTTTCCTGTCATGGTCGCGCTAATTTAAGAATCTGACTACTTGTCCTCAGCTCATCACAATCAGTCACATGGCAATTAGATTCCATTATTTAATAAGCTTCAAGTGCTATGTCCCTTTCTACTGCTCTTCCTAAAAACAATGATCCCTTTACCTCTGAGGGCCATTTTCTTCCCATGGCACATGAGATTTGCTCTTCTCATTGTCAGGACTGTTTTCATTCTTTGCTTTCTTAAAGCTGTAATTTAAAAAAAAAAAAAAAAAAAAAAAAAAAAAAAAAAAAAAAAAAAAAAAAAAAAAAAAAAAAAAAGGACAGAAAATAAATTAACTAGACAATAAAAGCAACTTAACTCACATAAAATTTCTCAATCAAATTATTTAACAAATGTTTAAGAATGTATGTGCATGTGTTTATTTCTACCTGTGACTCATTCCAAAAAGAATATATAAAGCAGCTGCCTAAAAAGGTACATCTCTAGCAAGCATAGTTGGGTTCCGCCCCCATAACCTCCCTTTCTCGTTTTTTCGGCTTCAAATCAACAGACATCAAGTCGTCAATTGTGAAGAAACTTTCAAGAGTCTATCTGCAGGAGAGGACACATGGGCAGCATCTGAGCCAAGACAAGAAGAAAGTGAGTGAGGAAGGAAAGCTGGGTATTGGGCTCGTGATGCTGGCTCCCTCTGTCAGCAGTGGTCAGAGACCCCTGACTTTGACCTTGGGTCTGAATCTGCACAGGTCATTTCTAGCAGTCAGGCTACCCAAACTGATCTTACCTATCCCAGCTTCCGCCATCCCTGGCTTCATCCTACCAAATCAGAGTGACTTTCAAATGCTATTTCCTGAGCTAGTATCATCTTTCTGTCACAAGAATGTAAATATAACTTAGTTGTTATTCAATCCCAACAAATTGTTTTAGAAGTACACATGGGACACTTAGAAGAAGGGAATCATCAGAAGCCATCAGTCACTGGTGGGGCAGGGGAAGTATGTCACCTCTCAGTTCCCCAGGAGTCTCAGCCTCAGAAAAAAAGACAGAGCTACTTAATTCCTAACCCACATTAACCCTGGCATTTTGAATAATCCTCTATGCAACTGTCCTCAAGTGTGGTCAGAGCAGGAAGGTTCTTTACAATTCAAAAAGAGGAGAAAGGAAAAAGTGGGAAGGTCATTTAAAAAAGAAAAGAGATTTGTTACCTAGCATACTATATGCATACATGAATAACTCTAAGCCTAAAACGTTTCTTTTTGACAAAGGCATATAACTCATAGCTTCAGTATATAGTAGGTAGGTTGTATATATGAACAACACATTATTTTTATAAAAGAAACAGAACCTTGAAGATCAAATTCCCAAAGTAAAAGCTAGCTCTTGAAATGAGAAAAAGTAATAAAAATGATAGCTATTTAATACAATAGTAGAAAATTTATGTGGGTGTGTTTAAGAAATCAAAGAAAAAGCAAGAAAAGGGAGGTTGAGAAATGAAATAGGAAGATGAAAGAGGGGTTGGGAGAGTAGACGAAAGCTAAAGAATAATGAAATCCCGGGTGGCAAATTAATTGCATTCACTCTCTAAGCTATTTCTGATCTGGCTCTCAAGTGGGAAAATTTGGCAGCCTTTAGGTATCAGTCCTATCAGCGAGAATGCAGTTCTAAAGGGGATGGACTCTTTCTGTACATTCTAAAAAGGCTTGGGATCCAAATTTCATGGAAGATTACTGTTCTCATGTTGGATTTACCATAAGCACACCCGGTACATACAGATTAAGCTCACTGTGTATCTATGGCTGGGAGGCTGACTAACGGAAGCACAGAAAGGTCAGTGTGTGCACCAGTCAAGAATCACGAATTTAAGAGGAGAATCTATAAAGTGAGTGTTGTGGACCCAGTCAAGGAAAATGTAGGCAAAACCCTGGGGGAAACACTGCAACTCTGAGAAATCTCAGAGCTGAGAATTATTTATCTGAGAAATTATAAACAATTTTCCTCCGAATAGCCCCAATCCAGCTGAATGAAGACACCATTATTTATTAACAAAAGATAAAGTAGATGATCTAAGAAGTCTTTCAAGGTCACGAACTTCTGATGCTTGGACTCCTCTATGATGTGTGTGGAATGATCTTTATAGAGAAAGTGAGCTGATGAAAGCTGTTCATTGTACATCTAGAATGCCGTTCCGTGAACATAATTGGAGAAAGGAAAAATTGACGCTGAAACAGTGTCTTCACAGAGCACAAGGCTGATCTTTCAGGGAAACAATCCATGTAATATATTAAAGCAAGGGCTTTCCACTGGGGAATGCTTCTGGGGAAATTGATGCAGAGGACCATGTCAACTCTTCATACATATGCAATCACCGACTTCTGAAGCCCTGTGCCTCTAAATGCTATAAACCCTCTTTCTAGGGCCACAGTTCAGTGCGCTGCGGTAATGAACACAGTACATTAAACATGAATATCATCTACATTCTCTCACAAGTCCTTCTGAGTCAGTCCATTATATTATGCCATTTAAAAAATCACATGGAATTTTCACTTTGCTGCTGAGAATTCAGCCCGAAGACCATCTGTGAGTTCCCCAAGCTGTGACAGCAGGGCATTTCCTTCACACGAGTGTCAGTTCTGATGTTTTACATTTCACTGGCACTTTAAAGTATTCTTTAGCCAACAGACCATTTTGATCAAAGCTATTAGTTAATTATCAAAGTGAAAAGATTCTGAACCTTGCCAAGAGAAAAGCCATTTTTGTGACAGCACTTAGTGCTGTGTTCCTTCAGTTAACCGACCTTTTTATTGGTGAAGGTGCAATAATTTTGGTGGTCTCTTGGTTTTCTCCATTTTCCATGTTTGCAATTACCCGGTTTATGCTATTAGATCCTAGGAGAAAATAAGGGGAATGAAAGAGGGAGGGAAGGAAATAGTGACCAAGAAATACAAAAAAGAAGGAAAACGTTATTTTTAAATGCATTTTTAGGGAAATCATGGTACAATGAATTGGTAAATAATGATTCCAAATAAATAATGAATAAAACAATACATCTGAGGTGCTATTTTCTGGAACACATAAAACCTTCAACATAAAAATATTTAGATTCTATGAGATTTAGTGCTATTTATTGGAATACAGAACATAAAAATTGATCAGTAACTATCTTGTAAAAAAATGACCATTTCTGGCATGTCATGAGAACCCCAATTCAAAATAAAATCAAACCAAAAAATATTCCAACTCATAATACAAATGGCAGAAAAAGAATAATATAGATGCGATTTATAGTAATTCATGTACAATGTTTTCCAATATGTTTTTTATGCAAACATCTCTCAGTCTAAAACTGACTCTTCAAAAGCTGTTATTCCACAGATTTGTATCCATTCTAGATAGGCCAGCAGAGGGAGCCCCACCAGACACAATTCTAGAAGTTATAATCCACATAAAAAGATAAGGGAAGCAGCTTGGCTCATTCATGGAGTCTGAATCCCATTCTCAGGACAGAGGTTGATCAGCCTGCAGTGGGGGTTGGGTTTGTGGGCATGTGACAACTCTTCTTTGCTCTAGGGCACACACCTCATTCTAGGAGGCGCTAGGGAAAGCAACAAGGAGATGCCAAAAGCCCTTGTCCAACTAATTCTATGTGGCATGTAGGTGTGTCTTCCTCAGAGCAGCATCTTGAGGGGTATGGCCACAGTACGAGCCCTTCAACCCAAAGTGTAATCACCACTAACCATGAATGACTTTCAATAGTTTGTAATACTAGTAAGAGCAAATATTTATTGAGCACTCACTATGTGTCAGGTGCTGTCCATGACTTCATGTCGATGTAGTCTTATACATCCTCAAAATAATCCTCTGATGGTAGATACCAATACTATTCCCATTTTTAACGATAAGAAAAATGGGTATTTCCTATTTCCCACAGCTGATGAGTGGGGAGGCCATGGCTTCTGGTGTGCTATCTGAGCCTTGCCCTCAAACAGTTCAGAAGGCAATCTAAACTAAGGGTGTACTGGAGAGTCTGACTCTCCAAAAAGTAAGTGAAAATGGTGTCCAATGAGGAGAGCATTTAACAGTCAACTAAGAGAAAAATTCTTAATCTCAAGGGCAACTAAGACTGAAAGGCAACAAAAAAAAATCCAAGCAGCCCCAAAGTTTGTGAGTTCCCCCAGAGCAAGGTGGAGGCATGTTTGGTGCCCATCAGGAAAGATAAATGCTAATGAATACACTATGGACAGAGAAAACAGAGTGATTTCAAATAATAGCTCTAAGAGCTATCATTCTAAGGAAGTTGACATGGATTCAACATCTGAATTGTGCTTCTGTTCTGGAGTCCTGAAAGAGAGCAGAGAGCCTGAAGATACATGTGGCACAAAGGTACACTCGCGCCAGAGCAGCAGTCATGATCGGGACCTTCAGAACACTGCCCCAGGCACAGTAGTGGCCCACAATCCTTTCCCTGGAAATACTTCACATGTTCTCAGACACTGACCCTAGCAAGTCACTGTCTGTTTCACCATAACCATTAGCAAATCCACAAGGGCAGATTCTCAAAACTGCAGGCACGAACTTGAGACAGAGCTGTTTCTTACATGTTGGACTCTATATGGCATGCGCTGGGATAGCAGCAAGAGGGAATCAATTATTTTGTGCTCAGACAGTAGATATACACCAACATATATCTGTAGATACATGTCTATGGTCTTTAAAAACAAACAAAAAACATATTTCTCTCAGTCTAGAGATTAGAAAGTCCAAGAAAAAAAGCATTAGCAGCACAGTGTGGGGAGGACCATCTTCCTCACAGATGGCTGTCATTTCACTGTGACATCACATGACAGAAGGGGCCAGGTTCTCTTTCTGTTCTTTCCCGTAAGAGCAACAAATTCACAAGAGCACTGCCTTCGCCAACATTAATATGCTTTATTGTTTCTAATCAACTTTGAAAAAAGTGATATTGCTCTTAACAGAAATTACTAATTTATAATATAAGTGAAAGGCATCTCCATGTACCTAGGGTTATATTACCAGGCTGGGGGAGGAGAGAGTACACAAAGGAACCCATACCCAGTGCCTATCCCACCAACCAAAGAAACACTGAATTAATTAGCACCCTGGTTAACCAACTTCACAATACGCCTAGATTTGCTCCAACCCTTATTTCTTCAGATTGACTAGTTTTTTCATTCTTCTAAAACTTGCAATTTTAGGTAGTGAAATGACCAGATCACCTTCATCATTACTTCCATTCCAATCTTCCCCCCAAATGAATATACAGACAAAAATTAAACCACAGACAAAGGCAAAACTGAAGAACATTTTATATATTTTTCTCAAGAAACTAATATTTGGCTATTCACAATATCCAAATCGTAACTGTTAAGATGAAATACTAGAGGGATAGTTTTTTGAAATAACTTCAAGAAAAAAAAAAAATCACAAACACACTCAAACAACATGACCAGTCTTCCTCAGAATAAACTGTTCAATTTTAAGAGTATTTTATTCACAAAACAGTTACATAACTCTCATTACACAGCATATATAAGAGCAAGCAAGCATTTGTGATTAGTCAAGACAGTGACCTGGTAGGAGCAAGACGAATCTCCTTTGCACCGAACAACTAGAAATTACCTATTTCATGGGCAAAATCTCTGAGGGAAAAGCAGATTGGGAGGCTACAGAGATATCAACAGCATTCTCCACCAGAAACAGTAGGCAAAAATGTTGAAGATGTTGGTTTGGAGATACAGCATGGATTTGGGATTCTAAGCCTCAGGGGAGAAAAAGGGCCAAGGTGGAGGGTGTGGAGGCTCAGAAAGAATCCAGCCTCCCAGAGAGTCACTCCCATAACAGAGAGTTTGCCAGTGGAACCAAAACATGGATCTGGGAAAGAGGGTCTTGGCCCATGGTAGAAGGAGGAAGAGTACTAGTGAACTAAGAGCCACCCGAGGGGAAATTACACAGGGACGCCATTATAACCAGAAGGAAGCTAGGAGTATACCCCATCCCCAAAGACCATATTGCACTGGAGCCACAGGACCCGCCCACAGGAAATCTTGCCCTCAGGCTTAAAGGAAGAAGAGAGTCTTCTAGAAGAGAGGAAACTTCAATGTTACCCACTAGCCTGGAGGCAGAGTTGCAGCCTGATTGCTGATTATGAGTCAATAACAAGGTGATTATTATTGTTCAGACTTGTGACACTGGGGGAAGGCTCCTATCCCCCCCGCACAAACTCCAGCCCCATAGGCTGAACTCTGGGACCCTAATGCAGGGTCCACCTGAGAACTTCAACAAATCCAACCAGTGGTGATGCCACAAAACTCAAGAATTCCCGGTATTCAAATCAAGATCCAGACTTACCTACATAATGCCATCACTGCAGGAAAACCTAACCCACAGATAATAAACAGAATGACAAACAGAGCAAAGAGAAATATATACAGAGAAATACAGGTGAAATGATGGATCCATTAAAACCCCAAGGGAAAATCTAAATACAACACATTCAAGCCATCTGATGATAAATTCAGAGCAACAGCAATAAGCATACTCATGGTTATCAAGAAAACAGCAGAGGAATTAAAAAAGAGAAGAAATGATGCAAGATGTCAAAGAAATGAAGAACATGACAGCTGAACTAAAAGACTAAATAGAGGAACTCAAGATTAGGATGGATGAAGTTTCCAACACAGTCAGTAAACTAGAAGATAGGGCAGAGGAATGCACTCAAGCAAACCAGCAAATAGAAAAAAGGATGCAAAGAAATGAAGACAGCATTCGAGACCTATGCGATAACAAATAAAGGGAAAACATTCATATCATAGGAGTTCCAGAAGGAGAAGAAAGAGAAAAGGGGGCAAAAAACTGTATTTGAAGAAATAATAGCAGAAATTTCCATAAATGGATGAAGCAAGCATCCATACCAAAGAGTTCCAAAAGAAAGAAACTCCAACAGACTAAGACACATTGTCATCAAGATGTCAAACTTACAAAATAAAATCTTAAAAGCAGCTGGAGAATAACAAGTCACATATAAAGCAATCTCCATAAGACTGTCAGTGGATTTCTCAATTGAAACTCTACAGGTCAGAAGAAAATGGCACGATATTTTTAAAGTGTTGAAAGAAAAAGATTTTCAACCAGGAATAGTATACCCCGCTAGATAATATTTTAGAACTGAATGAATGAAACAAAGTCGTTCAGACAAGCAAAAGTTAAAGGAATTCATCACCACAAAACCAGCTCCACAGAAAATACTTAAAGAAACTCTATAAAGTGTGAAGAAACTGAATTTTAAAAAAGTAAGACAACAAAATATAAAAAGTGTAGAAGAGAGGAGAATAAAAATGTGGATAGTGAGAATGAGTGCAAGACACATATGCTTTCAAATAAAAATAGGAACTAAACATAAAATTCTTAATGCTAACCTCAGGGTAACCTAAAAACATCTCCAAGGAAAAAAAACAAAAACATAAACCAATCAAAACATAAATACACAAACCAACCTAAAAAGAGACAGAGAAGAACAAAGGTACTGTCTGTAACCTAGAAGGCAAATTACAAAACACAATTAATAGTTATATATCAATAATCAACCTAAACATTAATATATTAAACTGACCAATCAAACAACAGAGTTGCTGAATGTACTGAAAAACATAACCCAATCTTCTGCTGCATTCAGGAAATTCACCTTCTTTCAAAAGATAAACAAAGGCTCAAAGTCAATGTTTGAAAGAACATTCTACAGTTGAATGGAAACCAAAAAAAACAGGGACAGCCACACTTATATTGGATAAAAAGACTTTCAACTAAAAAGCATAACCAAAGACAGAGATGGACATTATGCAATGATTAAGGGGTCAACCCAACAAGACATAATGCTCACCAACATATATGAACCAGATGAAGGAGTATCAAAACATATTAATTATTATTAAAACTGATGAGACATCAACAGCAACATAGTAATAGTAGGAGACTCCAATACCCAACTTGCAACAATGGGCAGATCAGCCAGACACAAAATGAACAGGAAAACAGAAGCTTTAAATGACCATTTGGAATAGTTAGGTCTAGTAGACATATACTGAATACTATATTCAATGACTACAGATTTCACAGTCTTCTCCAGTGTGCATGGAACATTCTCAAGGATAGATCATATGTTGGGACACAAAACATGTCTCAACAAATTTACAAAGATTTAAAATTATACCAAGCATCTTCTCTGATCACAATGGCTTAAAACTAGAAATCAACCATAAAAAGAAAGCTGGAAGACCCTAAATTAATTGTTGACAAACAATATGCTTCTGAATGATTCTTGAGTAAAAGAGAAAATAAAAGAAGAAAAGAACTTAAAAATACTTAGAGACAAATGAGAACGAAGACACAAGCTACCAGGATCTGTGGGATGCAGCAAAAGCAGTACCAAGAGGGAAGTTCATAGCAGTCCAGGCATACCTCAAGAAACAAAAAAATCACAAATAAATCCTACAATTAAAACAACTAGAGAAAGAAGAACTGTTAAAATAAAATCAGTAGAAGAAAGGAAATAATAATCTGAACAGAAATAAAAATAGAAAAAAAAAGACAGTCCAGAATATCAATGAAAACAATTTGGTTACTTGAAAAAAATAAGCAAAATTGAAACCATTGGCTAGAGTCACAAAGAAGATAAGAGAGAAGGCTATGATAACCAGAATCACAAATGAAAGGTAAGAAGTTAAAAACAGATACCACAGAAATCGTAAGAGTCTGCTATGAACAATAAAGTGGTCAACCACTAGGACATGGACACATTTTTTAGAAAAATACAGTATACCAAGTCTGAACCTAGAAGAATTGCAAAACTTAAACAGAAAATCACAAGCAAGGAAGTTGAATATATAATCAAAAGACTCTCTTAAAATAAAAGCCCAGGGCCAGGTGGATATTCTGATGAATTTTAGGAGAAGCCTTCAGAGAAGAATTAATGCCTATTTTCAAATTCTTCCAAAATATTGAAGAACACTTCCAAACACTTTCTATGAGGTTAATATCACACTGGTACCAAAAGCTGAAAAAGCCTTCACTGAGAAAGAAAACTACAGACCAATATCTCTAAAGAACATAGATGCAAAAATTCTCAACAAAATACAAGGAAACTGATTTCAACATCAAACACATCAAAAGGATCATCCATCATGATCAAGTGTGATTAATCCCCGGGATGCAAGGATGGTTCAACACATGTAAATCTATTAATGTAATACACCATATCAACAAGAGCAAGGAAAAAAAAAAACATAATATCTATAGATGCAGAGAAAGCTTTTGACAAAATCCAACACCCACTTATGATACAAATCCTGCATAAAATGGAGATATAAAGTACATACCTCAACTTAATAAAGGTCATATGAGTCGACATCATAGTCAATGGCAAAAAATTGAGAGCATTTCCTCGAAGGTCAGGAATAAGGCAAGGCTGTTCACTCTCACCATTAGTATTCAATAGCATACTGGAGGTCTTAGCCAGCACACTTAGGCAAGAAAAATTTAAAAAAAGGCATCCGACTTGGAAAGGCGGAAGTAAAACCATCATTTTTTGCAGGTGACATGATTATATATTGAAAACCCTCAAAGTTCTATCAAAAAACTACTAGAAGAAATCAACAAATACAGTAATGTGGCAGGCTACAAAATCAATGCACAAGAATCTACTGCATTTTGTGTGCAAAAATATGCTAGAAGAAAGTGAAATCAAGAAAACCACACTGTAAAAAGTAATCAAATATCTTAGAATATACTTAACAAAGGATGTGAAAGCCCTACACTATGAAAACTATAAGTCTTTCATAAAAGACGTAAAGGAGGATACAAAGAAGATGGAAAGACATCCCCTGCTCATGGTTGGGAAGAATAAACATCATTAAAATTTTCATCTTACCTAAAGCAATATACGGATTCAACATACTCCTCTTAAAAATCCCATGGGCTTATTTAAAGGAAACAGAAAAAAACAATCTTAAAATTTTCATGAAAAAAACAAAAGATACCAAATAGCCAAAGCAATTATGACAAAAAAAAAAATGAATTCAGAGGAATTACCCCAGACTTCCTAAGTGCCCAAGGTCAGATGAATGGAAAAATAAGATGCGGTATATATGGAATACTACACAGCCTTTAAAAGAGATGAAATCCTGTCATTTGAATCAACATGGATGGATCTAGAGCTAAGATGGATCTATGCTAAGTGCAATAAGTCAAAAGAAGAAAGGTAGATAATAAATGACCTTACTCACAGGTAGAATGTGAATATACAAAACAAAGTACAGATCAAACAAAACCACACCTTAGATAGTTGCAATAAAACTGAAGTTACTAATAGAGAATGGGACAGGGGGACTAGGCAAGTGATAACGGGGCCCACTAGACAAGGGAGAAGAACACTTGGTGATTTGTTGGAGGGCAGGTTGTGTTGACATATATCTAAGGAACAGGGAAACTGTACATATGGGGAACATGCACATGAGTTTACTTCAATTTTGAAAACAAAGTTCCTGCAAAAGAAAACAAAAAAATTCAAAAATAAGAGCTAGTACTATCAATAAGACAATCTATTTCATAGTCCAAACAGTGAAAACTAAAATATCTGTTTCTGTGTATTCCCCTACTCTGTAACAATGTGAACTGTACATACCCGGGTTTTAACAGAATACAGGAGGAAAGCTACTTAAAAGCATTAATTTACTAGTAGAACTTCTGAATTATCTTCTCATATAATATTCATATACTAACTATAAACCACTATTTTCTATTCAAAGATGTATAGTTCTTAAAAAGCACTAACTAGGCAATTCTTATCAGCTTTTTTATATTACTGAATGTGCAACTAAAAGTAATAATTAAAACACTATATTCCTTTTCCTAGTTAGGTCAAATTAGTGAAATTTAAAATCCTACTAGCATTTGAGAAGAAAGTTGAGCAATTCAACAGAGCTGGTTTATGTGTTGGTGACTGAGATCTGCACAGGTGAGACACATTGGTTATGCATTCTTTAGGTTTCCTGACTCTCCACTTTGCCGACTAACACCTCTACCCACACTATCTGCTTCCGTTTTCCAAGCTTTTCCTTCTCTCATCAAACCACCTTCCAGAATCTGTCCCTTCTATATGGGTTCAGATTCTTGATCAACAGAGAAGAGGTGAGCTGACATACCTTCCTTTCTTATTGGCCATAGAATAGTTTCATTTTAAGAAGAAAAATCAAATGTTAACTGGTAACAATGGAATTTCAGGCCCTGTTCCAGAAGATATTTTGAGGTTAGAGAAATCTTTTTCCATCACTTCTGTCTCATAAATGATTGCAGATATACAGAAAAGAATAAATCATAACATATAAAATGTTATGCATAATACAAAATGTGTTGCATGTAATACAAATATAATACATTATATGTATTTATATGTAATGCAACATGTAACAGATAAAATGAATGGCTCTAAAAACCTTACCCACTTCAAGAAATAAAATGTCAAGGGCAATTTTCTTACACGGCACAAATTTGGGCCAAATATTTATTTTAGGTAAATTAAATAGCTGTTTTCCATCTAAAGCATGTAGAAGGAAAAAAATGTGATAAAATATTTGCAAATTATATATCTGATATATATCTGATAAGAGACTTATATCCAGAATATGTAAAGAACTCTCATAATTCAATTGAAAAGGAAAATAATCTAGTTAAACAATTAAAAAAAAGGATATTAATAAATATTTCTTCGAGGAAGATATACAACTAACCACTAAGATCATGAAATACTTAGTCATCAGAGAAAGGCAAATCAAAATTATAATGACACACCATTGGGTTGATTAGAACAAAAAAGTTAGATAATAATGTGTTATGAAGATGTGGAAAAATTCGAACCCTCATACATAGTTGGTGGAAATTTAAAATGTTGCAGTTACTTTGGAAGATAGTCTGATGTCTCAAAAGATTTAACATAGAGTTACCATATGAGACAGTAATTCTACTCCTGTGAGTGTATGTAGAGATAGATCATAGCTAGATGACAGATAATAGATAGATGATAGAAAAATTAAGACATACCCATGTAGAAATTTATACA
>RJWH01000085.1:0-262500 GCA_004363575.1 Solenodon paradoxus
AATTTTTAAAGGAAAGGTATAGGCAGGAATGAAGGTAAGTAGGGAGGCAGATAGAGAGAGGAAGAAGAAGCACCATTTAGTTGTACATATTGGTCCTCTCCCCAGCCCCAGGTCTTGAATGTAAGAAACAGTCAAAGAATAGAAGGCAAACATGGAAAGTTCTATTAATAGTACACAGGGACAAAGTTCAGAAATGAATGCAAAAACAGAGGCTACCCACATTGAAGAGAGAGAAAAGACTGAGGAAAAATGAAGAAACCCTGTGAGAAATAATCAGATACCAGGAGAGCAAACAGAAAAATAATCACCATCCCCAAAAGTGAGGACAGGAAGAAAGGAGTCAAAAATTTAATTAAAGAAGTAATAGCAGAAAATTTCTCACAGTGACACGAAAATTAATAATAGAAGTCCAAGAAGCCTATAGAACACCAAGGTTCCCAAATACAAAAGACCTACATCGAGACATCATAGTAAAACTAGACATATGACAATAAGACTAATGAAAGTCAATGATAAAGAAAATCTGCTAAAGTTTTTCAGAGAAAAGAGAAAGACAATGTAAAAGATAAGTTAAAGAAATCACTAAAGCAAAAAGGCAACACAATGAATGGGAGAAGACATTTGCACCACCATACATCAGACAAGAGCTTAATCTCCAAAATATATAAACAACTCATACTCCCTTCTAAACATATGGACAGAAGGGCTGAAGAGACACCTTCTAGACAAGACACACATGGCCTACAGACACATTAAAAATGTTCTGTGTCACTCATGATTAACGAAATGCAGATGAAAATCACAATGAGGTATCAGATCATACCAGTGAAAATGGCCCCCATCCAAAAGACTAGAAATAAGTACTGGAGTGGCTGTGGAGGAAAAGGAACTCTCTTATGCTGTGGTAGGAATGTAAATTTAGTGCAATCTCTATTGAAAACTGTACAGAGATTCCTCTAAAAAATAAAGATGGATCTACCATTTGATCTGGCAATCCGAGAAAGAAAAAGAGAAGGGCAGGATGGTCACTCATATGTGGAATATAAAGAACCAAAAAGACATTTCTCAAAATTCACAGGATACAAGACCATGGCTATGGGTGGAAGGAGGGAAGAAATAAGGAATGAAGGAGTTAACAAAGTGGTGGAAAAGGGCACTGAGACTGGTGGTGGGTGTGGTGTGAAATACACACAGGCTGAGGTGCAAATTCAATATTCTTTTATGCATATAGCAATGTGAAATAACAAAACAACTAAAAAAGGAAAGAAGTTAGTATTAAACTTTAATGGTGAGCATACTTGTACTATATACAGATGTTGATTTATGATATACCGCCCAAAGCTACAAATTAAAAAATGAAAATAAAAATATTAGAGCATAATTTTAGAAGTTTTTAATGGGAATGTACAGTATTCTGGAATCATGATAAATCTATTTCTTCTGTTTGGTCACACTTTTGGATAACTTGAAATCCAAGTATTTATACTAATTTTGCTACTTACTCTCTCAAATAATTTTTTCACACAAAATAAATACATTGGAAACCTCACATTCACTTATTGCAGTAATTAATTTATTTCAGTCCCCTAGCTAAAATCTAACCTACATATAGAAATCCCTAGAGTAAATCTACTCCTCTCACCTGACATTTCCCTTAAATAGTACAGAAAAATCCAGTTTCATCATCCACCCTATTAGGATTCTCTGATGACCTGAGTCCAGTTACCTTGAATGTTCTACTTTTATAAGATTCTGCATTATTTAATAGGGGCCTATTTGTCACCTTGTCCTTTGGTGTCATGGTAATGACAGAATGAAATATTGCTTAGAAATACTCCTTTAAAATTTAAACAAAAATGGTTTCAAAAACATTTTTGACAGTTACTAGAAAAAGAAATTAAAAATTTCTTATATGACTGATAATCATTTTACTGTTTATCTTCATTTGAAATAAAAACAGTTCCATTAACCAAGTTGATAATACATATTTCTCTTTGGTTGTTTGTCTATTTTAGCCCTGGATTTCATTTCTCTAACAAATGCTTATAGTCATGCCTTGGATCCTATACCATGGCCACATGATGGTTTATTTATTCTTTGCTGGTGGCAGGAGGGATCTCTGAAGGTTGACTAAGAATTCAACTACCATTTGTAATAGTATTAAATGCAGAAATGTTTCTCAATTATTAAATAACCACTTGTAAATGAATTTTGGAAATAGAGATAGAGATCACTTTTAAGTTTGCAACTTGAAATATTTTTAGTTCTTAAAACTGTATATATGTTAAAGCTAAATTCAACAATATATTAAGTAAATCAGTCTAGCATTGGAATACATAGGGAGCAGCTGGCTTGATGTCTACCATCACGTTTTTAATAATGAATAGAGACTCACTTGCCACAGACTGTTTCCTTCTCACACCAATGTGGGGTCCTACACAGAATACAACTATATGCTGACTAGAGCTAGGAGTTGGTGACTCCCTGATGCAGTGAGTCCTCTGATGATGTTGCTCCCAACCCCACTGAATGACTACACAAAATGTCTGTGTTAGTTAAAAATGCCAAGTCTTATTTCCAGCCCCACTGGATAACTAAACAAAATGTCTATGTCAGCTAAAAATGCCAAGTCTTATTTTCTAGAAGAGCAAGAAGACAAAAGATAACTTATGTATATAGATCTCTAAGGTCTGGGGTCAAAGACCTCACAGGTAAGTTAGAAGCATAACGTCTGTACTCAAATCATCCACCTTCAGGCAAGCCCATAATAAGGCACTGTAGCAACACATCTGTTATTAACAAATACAGAGAAGAGAACATTTGACAAAATTTTCTAGAGCAATTCATTAGAGGGAATAGTTGTGACTCCAGATTTCTTTCCCTCACCAGAAATTTCTTTGACATTCCTTTTAGGTACTTCTGGAAATTTCCACCCACTTGTTCCATTGTCTGAAGAAGTAGAAATTATTGTAGTGGGAGGAAATGGTATCTTTGTTTTTGAACACAGTGAGAGTAATGCTTCAGGATTTATAATTTATAGTATACTTATTTACATTGGTTAAAGAAAAACAGTTGAAAATAAGCAGGGGTGGGAATAAAGAATCAAAACAAATTAAGATATTGTATTGAATAGAAGGAAGCTGCAGTATGAAATGAAAGGGAAATTGAGAAATTCCTGTAAGCAGGGATTTTGGATTGGTGGCAATACATAACTGGCATAAGTACAAAAGCGAAGTTTAAAGGGCACAGTGCTGATTCAATATTTTAAAAACATTCAATTTGGCAAAAAATAAGGATCCTCTATCATGGTATAAAAACCACAGAGAACACAAATCTTCATAGAGAAAGAAATTCAAAAAAATACTTGTGTTTGTTAGTGAAAGAAGTATAAATCAAAGCACTACTGAAATATCATCGTACATCTAGAAGGAAAACACAATTCATAAATGGCTGTTAACTCCCTCTGCAGACAAGAGAAAGTGAGCACATCACACAACCACCTTCTGATTGTGCTGCCTAAGAAAAAAACCCTTTTGGGAACTTCAACAGTCATATATTAACAAAAAAAGTTTAGACTTTTTGACACAGTAATTCTATCTGTATAATATCTTTTTGTTTTCTTTCATCTTAATGGAAGACAAAATGGAAGTTTGAACCGCTACATAGAAAGATGGCTCTGCAGGCATTACGTGCAGTCAAGAAAGACAAACCTCTAACCTAACAGTTTAGTAATCTGTGGTACACCCACTGGTTGGAATATTATGTAGCAAATAAAAGTGAAGAGAAAATCTATGTGTACATTTTGAAAATATACAGTTGCTATGCACATAGCAGGTTATTAAACCATATATCCCAATAAAACTATGTTCAGTGTTTGTTGTTTTACAGAAATTACAAGAACTGATAGAAAATGAAGATGAAGAAGGCATTTCAGGATAGAAAATTTGGGAAATTTTCCATTTACTGAACTCCATTTAATATCAGGTTTACATTACTTAAAAGGCAGAAACAAAGAGATACTGCTATTCTTCCATTATTCAATAACAATAGAGATATTTAATGTTGTGAAAGTTTTGAGGAAAGCGTGGGCAAGAATTTTCATTAGTAGGATGGCAGTACACCTAAGGAGGAGAATCTAATAAAAACACAGCCAAGCTGAATACTATGAGACTTTAATAGTTAATTCTGAAGTCTATTGTCCTAGTCTCAAATTCACTGTTGTGTGTATGCAACTTTGGCATCAAATTTAAGTTGGCATCAAAACATCTATATATTAATACTAATTCTGCCTTTTCATTCTTAAAAAATGCCCACGTTCTTATCTTTAATTTCAAACATGCATATAATGCAATATTTTAAAAATATTTTGGATTTCGATTTTTTTCAAATACATTGGAAAAGGCAGGACACTGGTTATCTAATGTGGTTACCATATTGTTGATCATGCCTCACCTTGATTTTAAAAGCAAATTATAAAAATAATTTTGGTAATATTTGTTCTGATTCACACTGTGAATTTCTCCTGTGCTAGAGTTTGAGGGAGAACCTCTCTGCTTAATATCTATGTAGATGACATCTACTGATCTACTCTCTAGCTGTCTGAATTATAATTACTAAGTAATTATTTTAGGAACAGTTTTATATGGGATTTCTGATTCCAATATAAATCAGCACATATTCTATCATAATGAAAAACCTAAGCAAAAATCTACACTACGATTGGATGTTAAACTAACATTTTATCCTGTATATTAGAAGAAGAAACACTTTCAAATAGTTTTAACCTTAAATTCAGCATTTGTCATAGGACTTTTGAATCTACATTGCAATAAATGTCTCTAAAATGAACTATTAAAGCTACATTTATTTTGAATTGTAAAAGTGGAAAATATCAAACTACTTTGAAATTTCAGTGTTACTTGTAATTCTGAAATACCAATCAATGAAGACAGCAATTACAGAATAGTTGTGGAAAATCAATTCATTTATCCTATATAACTTCCGTCAAATTCTAAAAGTGTACATGAAACATCAGAGAGAATAATTTGAATAATCTGATCATGATTTTAGGATTAAATGGCAGATATAACTGCATTAATTTTCAGTAAATTAATGTGGAGGTAAGAGAGTCTGTCTGTACTGTCAAAATCTGAAGTGTTCCTTTGATTGTCATAGTGTATCCAGTTCTCAGAAAACTATGATCTTGCACACCAGGGTAAGTAAGAACAATATGATCATTGCTGACACATTGCTGAGACCATAATAGTTCTTGTGCTGTTCCATGAGCACGTCATGCGCACTCCCACATTTGCAATGCTGCTCCCTACTATTGAAAGCTCCTTCTCTAGTATCTTTGCATATCTCACCCCTTAATTTCATAAAGAGCTCTAATGAAATCCCCTTGTGGGAGGCGCTACCCCTGTTTTCCATCCTGTTACCTTCATTACCTTGATTTCTGCTATTATTTTATATTTATTCCACTCACCAATTATGCATTTATTTGATATTTATCATCAGCTTCCTCCCAACACATTATATAAAAGTAGGGTAATATTTTTTTCATTCAGTTACACATCATATTTTCCATTAAGCTCTTAATAAGCTTGCAATAAAGTACAAAGTACACAGCAATTAAAATAAAGGACAAATTCTGCAGATTTTGTCAACCAAAATAATGCAATTTTCCTTTCAGAGAAATAAAGTCTTGCCACATTTCATTAGTAGGATCATGCTGTGTAGGGCTTGAAAGCTAGGAATGTGGCCCACCAAACTGAAATAGAATTTCACAGATGAGAACTCTGCTGTCTTAAATGTTCTTTTTCACCCTGTCTACTGTTTCAAATTGACCCATTAAAATTCAATTCAAATATCACCTCTATGGAATGTTCCCAGTTCTAACCATCTTGAGGATCCATTTTCTTTCTGAATCTTTCTTTTCAGCTATAACTTTCCAAGGTCATTTACATTTTATTTTAGTCTAGTTGTTATTTTTATTTGTTTTGATTTCTTATTATATTATTTATTATTATTACTGTTATTATATTATTGTCTCATGCTTTAAATCTAATAGAGGAGCATTGTCACTTTATGATGTTTTACAGTCAACAGCATCAACTACGATCCTTCTCATGTATTAAGTACCAGACAAATTTGAATATACAATAACCATTATTCTCAAAATCTAACTGGCTTAGTATTCAGAGACTGACTGATGACAAAAGACTTGCTAATTATTCAGATTACAATGAGGACTAAGTTCTTTCCTATTATTTCCACCGATAAGGTTTCACTTCCTTGTAAAAATGGAGACGTGACAAATGAAGAGAAAGTGATTATAAGAAAGGACTTGACGTGGGATTTCCCACTCATATTTTATGCTTGATGTAACTACAAGAATTCATACACCTACCTTGGCTGCCCCAGACAGAGCAGTTTCCTAAGACAAACCACTTGAGGAAAACTCATTTAAGATCTCCTCTTCCATCTTCAGAAAGATCATATTGTATGGGCTCCTGGACTGTAATTTTGCCAGGAGTAGGAAGGCAGTAGTAATCTTAAGGCAGCATCTAGCTCGCAAGAATTGTGTCATAAGTGATCCAAGGCACTGGAAAGTAGATTGTCCATCAAATGCAGAGTAAAAAGTTTTGTTTAGCTAAGTTCCATTACTTTCTCCCAAGCACGTTTCTATGGTGCATAACATTGATGCAAAATTTTGTCTTGGAAGTATAAATCTATTAAC
Organism: Solenodon paradoxus; assembly: GCA_004363575.1. Lineage (NCBI taxonomy): Eukaryota > Metazoa > Chordata > Mammalia > Eulipotyphla > Solenodontidae > Solenodon > Solenodon paradoxus. The sequence continues at coordinate 6,740 of RJWH01000085.1, forward strand.
ATAAATACAAGAGTGATATGTTTCTGGGCTATAATGGAATACATGTGGGAATACTTTGAGTTGTGTGAATAAAATATCACTGAAAAAAGAACTAAAAATCAGAAAATAGTGTGAAAGAAGTATCTTACGTCAAAAACCTTATTCCAAACACTATGAGTATTTCCAGATCTAGTTTCATGGAGCCAAAATGGAAGAGGAAACTCCAAAGTTAAAGTCACCTACCGATGCACGCCGCTGTTGCACATGATGACGTGGCAGGCTCCCAGCCGGCTGCAAAGCTCAGAGGAAACAGACAGCAGTCCAACTCCGGAGGCACTGCACGCCGTGTTTGCGCACGCAGCTGTGCGCTTGGATCTTATAAATGAGGTTCCCAGCCGATAAAGTTCATCCAAAGCATTGAGAGGCCTCATCAGCTGCAGAAAAAAAGTAATGAAGGTAAAACTCAAAAGCTGAGTTGAAAGAAACCCTTTTAGATGACATACAATTCAGAGCTGCTATAACGTTACAAGAGCAGCCTAAAATATTGCATGATGGTGGTAACTACAGATACTCATATTTACACATCGTTCATAAACAACAGCAGAAAAATTCAGTGAGAATAATGAAAATAACAAAGCATCACTAAATAGTATCACCTATTCTTACCTTATCTACGTACGCAGCTTTGGATGTAGAGTTTGGTGGTGAGTTTGACTTGTCCAAGTAGAATGCCCTGTAAAGACCAAAAATAATGGTGATTACAGATAATAAAACAATACTGCATATTCAAAAGTTGGCTAAGAAATATTAAAAGTTCACATCACAAGAAAAAAATTGTAACTATGTGTGGTATATATATGGTATATATATGCATACAATCCTTATGCTGTACAAATGAAACTTAATATAATGGTATATGTCAACTATAGCTGTTTAGAAAAGGAATCCAAAGAGCAAATAATAATTTATTGTTAGGAAAATTAAAAAAGAACATGAACATGCAGATTCACTGAATTCCTCTTTAAAAAAAAAACTCACCAGTCACCCATTTGTTATAAAGAATAGACAAATTAATAAACAAAAGTGTTGAATACTAGGATGGGTGAGATTGCAAAAAAGGAAAAAAAAAAAACTGAAAACAAGTTCAATAGTTCTCCATCAGAAAAATCATTAAAGCTATCACCAGTTTCAATAATTGTTGGCTGGTCTCAGAAAGATTACTTAATTTGCCTGCGATTAAATTTTATCTTCTGCAATTTGGGGATAACACTAGCTTCTATTTCACAAGGCTGCCAAGAATATTTAAATCTCTAAAAAGCTAGAACAGTGCAAATCATAGAGTAGGTATTCATTAATATTTGCAATAATATTACAAAAGTTGAAATAAATTTGTGACTTGTCAAAAATATAGCTTATATAATTTTCATTTATTGTGGAAATCTAAGATGGTAAAAATACTCAAAAATTAATTTTAAACAGACTACTGAGCTGAATTATTTCAGCTAAGCCATGCTCAGATCAGAAGTTAAACCCTCTTCAAAGACACCGGGATGCAATATGTTAACAACTATTTCAATAGTCTAAATGATATTCTAGTAGCCTCCAATAATTAAATAAAATTTCCAAAGAATTATTGTTAGGTATACTTAGCTGCTGGCTCAATGCTAACTAGAAATTGTAAGGGAATGATGTTGAAACTAGGATAGAGTTCAGTTATATGTAAGCAATATCTGCTTTGATGAGTTAAAATTATTTTCAAGATGTAAACACTTAATACTGACTTAATATTGAATATGTAAATTTACTGAAGTAAGTCCTATAATATCAGGATAATTATCAGACTAGATAATGAAATAAAATAGATTAAAAGTATTTCAGGGCTCATTTTAGAATCTTAAAACATTGATGAATTGTTATCAAACACACTGGTAGCGATGGACAAGATTAGTGAGGGAGAACTTTATACCCAGCAGCAGGACACAGATACAGTCTTTTGATCTTTTGAGTCCTATTACACACACATACACACACACAGAGCTATTGCCATTACTCGCAGCATTGTTGTTCTTTTCATCTTTTTAAGATAAAGTCACATGATCAATTAGGTTTTACACCTTATATCTGGAAGTTTTAATTCTAAGGGTGACTTCCAAGCTTTCCAAGGTCACCCACACAAACTTTTGGGCTAAGTCAAAGAACCAAGAATAAATGCTCATTCTTCCACATTCTTGTTCACACTGATGTTATTAGAATTTCAACCTTTGGTACTTTATTTTCAATTTGACTATATTGATTTGACCATCTTTATTTATTATTTCTTTACCTGTCTGCCTGCATTGCTTATGTGTAATTTTACCTTTTTAAACATAGACATTACATTTCAGAGCAAGAATTAAATTTGATGACTTAAAAAACATTGGTTCCTCATTTTTTAAAACCATAATTCCTTTATAAGTTTGCTTCTTCAAGAATACTCACTACTTTTGGCATATTTGATAATGTTTGTGATCAATATCTGTTAGTGCTATACTGTGACATAAAATCCAGAGGCTAGAGAGAGAACATTTTTCCCCTCAATACTGTTCTTATTGTCTGCTCTCAACCCAGTTGTCTTTGTTTTGGGGTTTCTCTCTATTTTCCTTCAATAGGCTAAGATTTTCCTTTTATCCCTGATTCTGAAATTTTATTAAAATGTGTTTAGGTGCTGATTCATTATGATTTATAAAGATGGATCTCAGTATGTACCTTCAACCTGAGGAGCCCTGTCTTCAATTCTAAAATAATCTCGGCTATTAATTCTCTGCACATTTTCATGCATTCTCTCTTTGTCTCTGGATCTTTGCATTACTGTATTTTACATGATTTCCTAAGTTATGCTTTCCAAACAAAAACAATCTGTCTAAGTCAAATCTAGAGGTCATCATTCTATTAGGAATTTTATTTCAATGATTTTTTTTTATTTCTAAGAATTTTGCCTGTTTTTCTTTCATTTCTACCAAAAGAGGCAAACGTCTCATGATAATGTAAGCTCTCTATGTGGATATGGACTTTATTTAATTTTTCAGTGCTTCACATTTAGCACCTATAACACTGTAGAGAAAATGGTCAGAGCCTAAGAAATATTTATAAATAAACAATTGGACAATTGACTATTTTTTGCTTCAGGATTTTCTACCTTTTTGTAATGGATGACTTTCTTTTCTTTTTAGTCTCCAGAATATACTTTGTCAGATTATTTACATTTTTAATTTCTCCTGGGTCAAACTTACTCTCAGTGGTCAATCTCATTGGTTCATCCTTAGTGTTTTGCTTCTTCAGGTTCTTTGGAATTTTGTTTTACAAGTTCACTTAGTGTGGAGAAATATTTTTAATTCAATTTTACTTAGATTTATAAATTTTAATGCAACTTCATCCACTCTTTCTCCATTATTCTTCTCTTATAACTAACTTTGTGCTCATTTTGTACCCAGAACCACCCATCTGTAATCGGTTTTATATTGATGATTCAAATGTTGCATTGTGCTGACATCTGGATTATTACCAGTCATATCACTAAACCTGTTCCTAGTTTGGTTTAGTTCCTACTTTAATGGCTGTGTCGGCTTCCTCTTGCCATCTTACGTCCACAAAAGCTATCGTCTCAACCAAAAGTGGGCAACAGATTTCATATCCTTTCCTCAGAAAAAGGGAGTTCTTCTCTATGCCTTGGTTTCAAAGAGTGGGGCTGGCTCTGGATCTCCATGTAGTACAGAATGGATTTACTTTCTTATTTTGCTGCAGAAGTTGTACTGGACCCCTGGTCACTCCAGAGCCTAGAAGGCCAGAGGCCTCAGTACAGCTCACATCTCATCACTTGCATTTTTTACGTTTATAGACCACTGAGATGATAAATTGTGAGCTCTGCTGTGATTTTTACATTTTCTGTCTTTGTATTTTATCTGGAATTGCTGTGTGGTTGGAACAGAGATACTTCAAAGTTGGAACCCAAGACATACTTTGATCAGCCATACTTGTGCTTTTCCTCACGTTTTTTGGGAGAAAAAACAGTGTAGCTAAACCCACACACACACAAGTCCATGTGCAAATTATTTAGCCTCTGAGGGTCTTAAATTTCTTATTTTAAAAATGGGTTTAGTATTCCTATGAACAGACAGAATGCTACTGAAGCTTAACTAGTGTAAATAAGGGGTTCAGTGCTGTGGTCAGCAACTAGAACTCACTCGACAGACAATAAAAACTATTACTCAGGTGCACACAGAGAGAAGGGTTTCTTGGAGTGATTTTAGTCATAGTGATAAAAAAAATGAAGTTCAAAGCTTCTTGCTTTTCCCTAAAGTCTTCTAAAATGTTTTATATGTGTAAAGATAAAAATGAGGTAGATAATTGGAATTTATATAATTCCTTGATCAGTGCACACACACACACACACACACACACCACAAAAGGTCATTTCTAAAATGAGAAGAACTTTTGTAGGTTAAAGAAAAGAAGTGTTATTTAAATGATCTCATCGGGTACATTGATTGTAGAAAACTGCCACTCTTCTATACATAGAATTGGTTGGGAAGAAAATTACTCTTCTCAAGCAGCCCCTAGATGATTAGTATCACCTAAGGAAAACTGCACCAGAACCACCTGCCATGACAGCTGACTGTGCTCAGGCCTCTGACTTTCTGGAAGAGATGTACTTTAAAAAATACTCTCACTGACTCAGTCAATTAAGTGCAGGGTCATATTGCTCTCATACTGCAATAGTGACTTATATTAACTTGGCAAAATCTTTAAAGAAAAAAGTACACCTTTCAAGAGGGAAGCAAGAATAAACAAATGACTTTCATAGATAAGAACTGTATACATGCAAGTAGCAAGTAAAAATATATATTCAGAAGCAATCTCATCTTTCTTAGATGCTATATAGCAGAACTAAAACAGAAAAAAAATCTAATGATATATTCATCCTTCAAAACATTTTTAAAAGATACAGGTCTACTACAAATATATTTACGTCTCTAGACTTGTGGAGGTAGTTAATATTTAATCTGTGATTATAAACTATAAAATATAGCTATGCACTGATGAAATCCAGAGAAATCAGCTATGAAATATTGCCACATTGTTACATTTATAAAATTGAGTGAGCCAACAAATATCTTAATTCAAGAAATTGTTAAAGAAAGAATCTGGACTGGAGGCTGCAACTAATTTTAGGTACGCTTCATCAGAAAAAAAAATAAACAAAACAGTTGTCCAGTCAGATATTTTACCATTTTTCATCTATACAGGTATTCATAGAGCTTCAGTGTTTTTCCAGAACATAACAAACTGAGAAAAGGAAATAAATTTCAATGCACTTCTCTTAATTACGACAGTCTTACAAGGTCCCTTACTCAAAATTTATGAGAAAGTTAATGGTGAAATTGGATTAATGCCAAAGTTACTATAGTTTATTATGCTTATGGAGATAGTAAGAATGAAGTCATGCTCCTTTGTCTGAATATAGCAAATCTTATTAAGACCATTTTGAAAGCACAGCTGCTATTTTATATGGGCGGAACAGTAAGCTTTCTTTCATGCTGGCACACATAAGTCTTCATTTTCAGAACTCTCTGAATGAACTCTGCCATACAAAATGAATATACTATGATATATATATTTTTTTTTTTTTGCTCAATCCTTATATAATAAAATACCAATAAAGGAGTGAAAATGTCATAACTTACAAGAAGTAGTGTAATAAATATATCCAAACCAAGTAACTACAATGAAATTTATTTGGGGCACTTATTTTATCTACCGTGATCTAATAGTAGTATCTATTAGTGAAGACAAATGTACAGATATCTCTAATGCAAGTCAAAAAGTGATACTTAAAAGGTATGAAAAGCTACTGAGATCTATTCTCTTGAGGAAGAAGGAAGACCATGTAGGAATATGGCATAAGAATTAGACTTTGTTGGATGGATGGAGTTCTGGACCAGTCAAAGGCAATGCCATGAGCAACAGAGCAGACATAAAAATGGATGGAGTCATTGTGCCCTGGTGGAGTAGTGGTTACGTTAGCTACCTCCGAAAGAGCACAGTTTACATAAATCCCAAAGACCCAGGTTTCTGTTCTGGGCCCGGGGGTTGGGTCAGGGAAGTGACCAATGTGAACCACTAAAATAAAAATAAAATGAAGTATTTCTTTCTTCTCCTCTCCCTTTCTTCTTACCTGCCTTCATTCTTGCCTGTACCTTTCCTGAAAAAATTATTTATCCACATGTGGATAAATAGTACACAATGAATGGAGTCAGTCTGATTAAAAGGTAGGGTCATATAATGTAGGGAGAGAAAACACTGAACAAGCAGGCTGGATCTATATTGTGAGGAAACAAAATACCAAAGAAAATAATTGTAATTAATTAAACTGTGGAGAATAAACACTTAACTAACAGAAGAAAAGAATAAGAATTAATGGAAATAAATACATGAAACATAAATGTGAAAATGGAGGGAATTTAGGTTCAAGAGAGCCTAGAAATGAAGACTCACTCAATATTTCTAAGAAGAATGGAAGTAAACAGTTGATGTTTGTCATCAGAGAAAGAAAATGAGGGCATTAAGGCTAGTTTGTGTAGTTGCAAGTTAATGTATTAAATTAAGAATTAAGAAAATGCTTTCTCAAATGGGTAAAATTCGGTTTCTAGTTCTAGAGGATTAGGCTAATGCTCTAGGGATGATCAGGTTTTTACACAAAGCTAATCAACAGTCTACTGCAAAACATATAAATCTAGTAGCTTTGTCACAGGAGAGTCATAGAGGTTAAATAAATGAGAGAAATGTATTTTTCCCATTTGTTACCTCCACCCCCTTTTCTGGGCATGTTGGAGGATACTCAATTTCCAAAAGAGATGCTTAAGGTATAAAAAGCCACTAGCGTTTTATAAACAAGGAGCAACTACAGTATTCACTTCAGCTCTCTGCTATATTCCTGTAGTAACAAGATCTCCTGATCACTGCTGATGAGATCATCGATATATTCATTATTATGGAAATTTCTCATCTGTCCAGGCTTATATATCATATCCTTCTCCTATCATGTCCTACTCAAAAATATTCCAGACTCTATCAGGTAGCTTTTGGATTATATGGTTGGCCTGCATTTTCTTTTTTTAAAGGAAAGGTGCAGGAAGGAATGAAGGTGAACTGAGGCAGGCAGGAAGAGAGAGGAGGAAGAAGTACTTTTTAAAAATCTTATTTAGTTGCTCATCTTGGTGGTTCCTGCTGGCCCTGGGACACGAACCTATGACCTTGGGATGTATGTGGATTGTACCTAACCAGGGTGCGCCTTGTCTTCATTTTAAAAAGGAACTATAACAGTGTTCCATCACTTATGGATATTAGTCATAGATATGATTAATATGTCATTAAGATGCTAAAAAAATTTCTCATGAGTATGAGTATGATTTATTAAACTACATTTAACTACCATAGCACTTTAGAAACAATTTTACAAAAAAATGCATTAAAAGATAGTGATCTCTTGAATAAACAAAAATCACCAAACACATTCAACCAGTGCCCACATGTGGATAAATAATACACAATGAATAAGTAAGCAAGAGATTGTTAGTTTGCAACTCCATCCCCTCCAGATTCCATCTCCATAAGCATTAACTTTGACTTCTCTGGGATGTGTTTGACTTAAAGTTAACATGAAGAGAAATCTTGAAAAACGAGATAAATTTGAATTTGAATGGGTAAATTTGTCTTTTGACCTATCAAAAATAGAGTGCTTATGGTTACAGTATGGTAGCACTGCCTTTAATCCATTAATAGTTTCATTTCTATTGAAGTATAGAGGAGAGAAAGGCTCAAAATTCCTAGAAGGTTAACAAAACAATATGTGGCTACAGAGAGCATGATTTACCAACATTAGAAGAAGTATTTCCCCCGTGGCTTCTGGTGGCTCAGGTGTCAAGCCCATACTTGGGGTGCAGTCCACATGAAGCCCATGGACCTGGGTTTGTGGACTAAGGCTTGGGGAACAACTTAAAAATAAATGAACTCAATAAATAGACTGCTTCTTCATTCTCTCCTTCCTGCCTGCTGTTTGTCTTCCTCATAAAAAAAAAACAAAAAACAAAAACAAAAAAACAATGTATTTCCCTGAGACTTCTCTTGTACCCTGAAAGCAGAATTACAGTGCCAGGGGAGGGGGAGATATACCCCACATCTCTCTACTGCTGTCACTTGATTCCACTCTCCTCCTTTTTAACAAACCTTCATTTCCTTCAGTGACTTGACTGGATTAAAATCTCATTCTCTGATATTCAAGCATTCCTTTACTCGACTTTGATTTCTACTCTTTTAATGAATCTGGAAGAGTGCTATTCCATTCCTTCCTTCTGTATGTATATGTATGTTATATGTATATATCTGTATGTTATATGTATATAACACCACAAGCACCATCTATTGTTGAAATACAGGATATCTACATATTTTCCATTGGTAACCATGCCCTGTCACAGAACGTAATCTGTGGAAATGAACAAATCCTTAATAATAACTCTTTCCAAGAATGGAGTTTACCATTAAATTAAAACATTTCATTACACCCAGAAAAAAAATTAGAATCAATAATATTGCTATTTTTTGAACTAATTCTATTCAATTTGGTAACAATTTTTATCTCAAGAAAATTTGGCGCTTCCCTAGTAAAGGATAATTTTTAGGTTTTAACTTATCACATTCTTATAACGGCTCAATTGGCAGAAAGTTGACAAGTTAGTTTCTTCTCCACATCTTTGTATTTCTTGACTCTAGTCAGTCTCCAAAAATAGCTTTATTGAGCACAGATACAAACATTTCATTACCTTGATTAAAGTCATCCAAATTGCTCTAGCCCTCAAACTCTACAATTTGCGCTTTCAGGTCTTCCCTAAGCATCACTAGCAGTTTTCTTATCACATCTCTCTCTTCACCTTACCGTCTTCATGCTCTATTTCCCCCAACATACCATCCATGTAAAACTACCAACCCCCTTATCTCAAATTTTGCCCTCTGCTGGAATTCTCTCTCACCTCTTTCTGCTTGGTAAAATTCCACTGATCCTTCAAAGCAACTGCTCAAATCTTGAGAACTTCAAATGAAACCAGTTTATCTCACTGTATTATACTGAGTTAAAATCATTCTGTCGTGTCTACCAAACCGCATACTCTCAGTGGGCAGAGATCCATTTTTTAAAATGTGTAATCCTGTAATCAAAGATAGTGCCTAACGCATAGCTTGCATTTAATACTTGCGGTAGTACTGAACTGAGTTTTATTTTAGAAGAGCTATAAAGGAGTTGGAGTCCTACACTGTCAAGAAACTAAATACAGGCAACCTAATAGAAGAAAATAAATATATTACACACTTAACTAAAATAGATACTATGTATATTTAGAAAAATATTGTATGCCAGAAGGAATCTTCCTGATTACAAATATTATGTATATCTCAATTAAAAATGGAACATGACACATAAGGTGTTTAACACTTATAAGAACTTAAAATTAGAGGATGGGTGTTGAATAATTTCTCCTTAGTGACAGACAACCATGATCAAGAGAAAAGTATTCAGAGCTATTCATAGGGTCCCTCGTAAGTCTCAACTAAGGTTTACCTATAAAGTACTCTAGCAAGAAACAGCAAAATTCTTGTTCAATTCTATATAAGATTAAAAATTTACTATTATATTGAGATTATAATTGTTTTTTATACTTTTATACTAAATCTTATAAAAAAGCTGTGCATTCCTTTATTTTGCAAAATTCAATGCCATTAATACAGTGCTTGACACAGTCACTCGCTCAATATTAGTTATCATTATTAAAATAATTATTTTTCATCCTTTAAAATAAAAAAAAATACAAATTATAATTTTAAAGTGTACAATATGACCTGATAGAGATATAGATAGTGAAATGATTACTATAGTCAAGCTGATTAATACATCATCTTCTCAAAGTTACCACTCTTTGCATGCGGTAAGTGTCCCTGACATCTACTCTCATAGTGTATTCAATAGAGTACTATTAAGGATAGATTTTAGACTCATATACTAGATCCCAACATCCTATATAATTGTACATTTTTAGTCTCTGATCAATAACTTCCTATTTGTCCCACCCTGAAGTAAACACTTTCTACTCTATATCTATCAATATAATTTCTTCCTCTGTTTCTCTTTAGACTCTCATACAGATCATACAGTATTTGTCTTTTTCTGTGTAGTTTTCTTTCACTCAGCATAACGTTTTCTAGGTTCATTTATTTCATGCCACTCTGACTGCAAGTTTCTGCTAAGGAATCCTCTGGAAGCTTTATGGAGGTTCCTATATATATGAGGAATTACTTCTCTCTTACTCTGTTAAAAATGTTCTTTATGTTTGATTTCAGACAATTTTAGTATGATATGTATCTTGTAGATATTACTGGATTCAAATTTTTTTTAGATATGTAAGCTTCATAATTTGGATGTCTGAATCAACCTCCAAATTTAGGGAATTCTCAGCAATTATTTCTTTTCTGTTTTTGTTAATTTATTTTATTTACATTGCCATATGCCTTTGAATTCACACCTCATTCTGTGTGTATTTCAACCCACACTCTCCACCAGAGTTCTAACCCAGAGTTCTATCACCACCTTAACATCTTACATCTCTTGTCTCCTCGACCAATTCTATATCTGTCCTGCCACAGCCAGTTTGCGTCCTATTGATTTTTACTGACATTTATCTATTCCTTTGTTTTGTGTCTTTTATATTCCATATAGGAGTGAAATCATCCTGTACTTCTCTTTTTTTTTCTGGTTTATTTCACTTAGCATGATCACTTCCATTCAGGTTGTTGAGCACAATTTCATCTGAATTTTTGTTGTTGTTTTTAACAACTGCATAGAAAACCACTGAGTGCATGCCAAAGCTTTTTTGGATCCAATCATCAGTTGACAGGCATTAAGGCTGTTTTCATGTCTTGACTATTGTGAATTGCGATGAACATAGGGGTACAGGTATTTTTTGGATTCGTTTTTTTTTATTCTCTGGGTATATAGCTAGAAGTGAGATTGCTGAAACAAATGGTAGATTCATCTTTATTTTTATGAGGAATTTCCATATTGTTTTCCAGAGAAGTTGCACTAATTTACATTCCCAACAATAGTGTAGGAGAGTTCATTTTTCTCCATACCCTTTCCAAAACTTGCTTGCAGTCTATTTGATATAGGCCATTCTCAGTGATGTGAACTGGTACCTCATTGTGGTTTTTAGTTGAATTTCTATGATGGTGAGTGACGTACAGCACTTTTTTTCATGTGTCTGAAGCTCATCTCTGTCTTCTCTCTAGAATGGTGCTATTCAGCCCCTCTGTTCATTTTTTTACGTGGGTCATTTGCTTTTATATTGTTGAGATGAATGAGCCCCTTACATAGTTTGGAGATTAAGTTCTTGTCTGATATTTGTTACACAAAAATATTCTCTCAGTTAGGGGCTTGCCTTTTTGTTTTAGTGGTGGCAGCTTTCAATTTACATAAACTTTTATGTAGTTTGACATAAAACTAATGTTGATTTTCTGTTAGTTTCCTTTGTCATAGGTGTCAATTCCCCAAAGACATCTCTGAAGTTGATGTAGCATTTTTTCCTACTTTCCTGTATGTATTTTATTTCAGTAAAGTCTTGAAACTGTAATAGATATCAAGATCATTTATACATCATGAGTTAATTTTTATGCATGGTGCTAATGAGTAATCTCACTGCTGCTGCTTTTATTTATTTATTTTTTGGTGTTAGTGTCGAATTCTCCAAGCACCACTAGTTGAATAGACTATCCCTTCTCTGTTGTACATTGGATGCTCTTGGCTCCTTTGCCCTAGATTAACTGACCATATAGGTGTTTATTTCTGGGCTCTCAATTTTATTCCATAGGTCTATTTGTCTGTTTTTCCTAAATATCATATTGTTTTGATGACAATTACTCTAATATAGTTTGAAGTCTGGGAGTGTTTCCTTAATATCTTTCTTCTTTTTATGAGGATAACTTGAACTATTCAAGGTCACTTATGGTTCCACACACACACACACACACACAATATATATGAAAGATGTAGGCAGGTAGGCAGCAAGAGAGAGTGAAAAGAAGCATTTTACCTTATTTTCTAGATGTTCACACTGGTTGTTTCACCCCAAACATGGGACAAGAACCCAGAAATATGTGGTGATTGACCCAATTGCTACTCCACCAAGGCATGCCCATATAATATGTATTATTGCCTCATTTCCTTGAAAAATATCCCTGGTATTTTATAGGTATAATACTATTCCATATACAAATAATAGTTTCATTTCTTCTTTTCCAATTTGGATTCCTTTAATGACCTTTTCCAGTCCTATTACTCTGTGAGAGTGGGCATCCTTATCTTATTATGGATCTTAAAAGAAAATCTTAGATTTTTTTCACCATTGAGCAAGATGTTAGTTGCAGGTTTGCCATATGTAGTTGGGGTATATGTGCCTTCTCTTCCCATTTTATCAAGATTGTTCTTGTTTTTTAATTAATCGTGAATGGATGTTGAGTCTCATCAAATGCTTTCACTGCATCTTTTGATATGATTATGATTTTTATTTTTTCTTTTGTTGATGTGGTGTATTTCATTGATTTACTTGCATACGTTTAACCATCCTGTATTCCTGGGAAAAAACCCAACTTGGTCATGTTTAAAACTTTTTCATATTGTTATTGAATTCAGCTTGCTAATATTTTATTGAGGACTTTTGCAGCAGTGATATTAGTCTGTCATTTTCTTTCTTGGGGCTACCCTTGCCTGATACTGGAATCAGTGAATGCCATGTAGAATGTATTTGGGGATTTCCCCTTATCTCTGATTTTGTTTAAGAGTTTAAGGAGGATGAATGTTAGGTCTTCCTTGAATGTTTCTAGAAGTTGCTAGTGAAACCCACCTGGTTCTGGGCTACTATTTATTGTGTAGCTTTTGATTACTACTTTTATTTCTATACTTGTGATTGGTCTTTCAAGCTATCTATGTCTTCTTGGATCAATTTTGGAAGTTTATATGATTCTAGAAATCTGTTCTTTCAAGACTGATGATTTTGTTGTCATAAAGGTATTCATCGTAATGTATTAGAATTCATTACATTTCTGGAATATGTGTTATAATCTTTCATTTCTGATTTTTGTTTTTAGAGTTTTCTCTCTTTCTAAAATGGACTATCAATTTCATTTTTTCAAAATGTAAACTTAGTTTTTTCGATCTTTTGAATGGTCCTCTTTTCAATTTAGTTCTACTCTAATTTTTATTATTTCCTTCATTCTTTCTTTTGATTAGGGTCAACTGATCTTTGCTTAGATCCTTCAGATGTGTGGTTAGATATTTAATTTGAGAAATCTCCTGGTTTTTGACATGTACTTGTATCACTATAAATTTTCCCGTTAGGGTGTGCCCTGATGACTCACCAAGCCAGAAGCTAGGGCATAGACCATGCAAAGCCCAGGAACCCAGGTTTATGACCCAGAGTCATGGGGACCAACCAAAAAATAATAAAATAAATAAATAAAAGTGCTCCTTCCTCTTTTTTCATTCTTTTATTTCTTCCTTCTTTATTTGCTCTCTCTGTGTCTCTGTCTCTCTTTCTCTGTCTCTCTTTGTCTCTCTGTCTCTGTCTCTCTCTCTCTGTCTCTCTCTGTCTCTCTCTCTCTCTCTCTCTCTCTCTCTCTCACTCTCTCTCTGTCTCTCCCTCCCTCCCCTCCCCTCCCTCCTTTCTTCACTGCAATTTAAGAAGTTAACAACTCTTCCAGTCTTTACAGACTGGTCTCAGCATGAAAAGTTTTATACCAATCACCCATCCAGAGATTTTGAGTAGAACAATGGATGAAATCTGCAGGTGGGCAGATCTAGTAAAAATTTGGGCAGGCTTAGTGTTTGGGTTCATAGAACAACCCTGGTGCCTGAGTCTGTAGGAGTTCATCTGGAGCTAGGACCATGGGTCTGGCCTGGTGCTGGAGTGATTCTTAACAAGGGGTGAGAAGTCTGGCTTGGTCTAGTGCAAACCTTTTTCTTGGTCCATGGTAAAAATTCACTTTACTCTCCTTCCCCACATAAGGAGGGTGTCTGCTTAGGGGAGGGGTAATGAGGGAAAATGAACAATTTTATTTCCTACCCATTTCAATGCATCTTTGCTTATTTCTTAGTTCTAGCAGATGTTGCAATCCTTCATCTAGATTCCTTTACTCTTGCAAAGATAGATTTGGGCATGGATAATTGTTCAAATTGCTGTTTCTACGAAGGGAGGGACATTGGAAACTGCTATATCACTATCGTGCTGGTGTCACTGCCCCCAGTATTTATTCCTTAGCGAATTTCCTCAGGATCTTCAGAATCAGTGACTTCTTTATACTAGTACCTAGTACATTTTTAAATATCAGCATCTACTATTGTGTATAGCCAACATTTATTTACAGGTTTGTTCTTCCCACTGAACTGCAAGAACCCTGAAGACTAAAAGAGTGTGCAGCTTAACTTCGCTACCCCATCACCTTACACAGTGCCATGAACACCACAAGTATTTTGGTTGAATAAATTAATTAATTAATTTCCTAAATGTAGTGATGAACGATAACTCTAAATAATTTCCAAGGAGAATATGTCTTATTTCAAGAATGATTCTGTATATTGAAAAGTATTGGAAATCATACATCATAAATAGTAGCTATTGTTCATAAAAACTGCCAAGCATAATAAATTTCCTCCACAGAAAAAAATGCATTCACTCTCATTTTCGTTGAAACTTACTGGTAATAAGAAAAACATAACTAACGGAAGAAGGCAAACTAGGTCACTGCCCTATCTTAAACTCTCAAAGTGCTTAATTAAAATCAACTGAAGCAATATGGATTTGTTACTGTCTTCTACAATAAAAAAACAAACAACAATTCAGAAATGAGTCCCATCTTATAAATAATTGCAGACATCAGCTCTAGAGGAAAGGTAAGGGACAATGTAACAAGACTAGACATATGTATATATAGTCACTAAAAAGAGGTCAATAGCAGAATTTAGAGATTAAATGACTTGTAAAAGTGTATTAAATAACTGAAGCTCTCTTAGGAATCTTTTTGGTAAATTTTCTTCCAATGTGCAAACAGATCAAAGATAAGTTTTAAAGATTTATCTGAATTGAGTATCATCTCCATAAGGGCAGGGACCACATCATGTTTACCACTGTATTATCAGCATGTCGAAAATTGCCTCACACAAAAGAGTTGCTAAGTAAAAAATTGTTTAATGAATCAATAAGTAAATGATTTAAGAATGAATGATGATCAGTAATGGTTGATAGGAAAAAACTCTCCTCTACTACTGAGTCCTTCCCCCAAAGAACTACAAGTTTGAGAAAGTTCCATCTAACTAAGAAGTACATACATCTTCATTGACTCCATGTATCTTTTATATACTGTCCAATAACTTCTTCCTTCTTCCAAAAAAAGTTTCTCCCCAAAAAGTCTAACTTGCCATTGCCACTTTCAAACACTGGACCCACTCCCCTCAGCTGACTATCATAATAACATGTCTACCCACCACCCGACAGGAAATGCTCTCCCCACTGTTGTTAATGACTGCACTGGCCCAGTTCTGGGGACATTTTCCAAGCATTATTTTCTGAATCCTTTCTGGAATATAGCACTCTCGCTTTCTTCAAATTCTTTATCCACAAAGTCCATTGTCATGACCTGGTGTCTTGTTGACTTAACACACTTCTTAATCTTATCCTTCTGTCTCCTCCAAAGGCTCGCCTTCCTGATCTTCCCCTTCCGCATTTGGTTTTTGCTTTGTCTCACTAGTCTCACTCTGAACACTCCTACATTATCTTTTGTCTCCCTTAAGGACTCAAGTCTCTACATTTCTAAACTCCAGATATGTGTATTCATTTTCTGAATGAGCAAATAAGTCAGGCACAGTGCCAGACACTGGGGATAAAGAGATAAAAATAAAACAATATTTACCAGCAAAAACCTATGTTTCAAAGAGAAGACAATAAATAATTAAAATTTAGTGTGATGAGTGATCTAAAATGGTTTCTGAGTGCTAGAAACGCATATTAGCGAGCGCATTAGAACAAGTAGCTATTTTAAAGAGGGGATGAAAGTCTTTAAAGGCAAAAGGAGAATTTTAAGAGTGAGAAAAGGGAAAGGTCCTTTGGGATCATGGAATTTAAGTCTGTGCAAAGTTGCTTAATGGCCTGGAAAAAGGGAAAGTATGAAAATGCATTTGGGATATTACTCACCAGCTAAAAACTGTAGTTGAATGACTGAAAAATGAAGGAAAGAAAGGAGGAGGGAGAGAGTTTAAAGGAAAAGAGGAGAAAGAGAGGATATTTGTCATGGGTTCTACTACATGTGTTAAATAGAAGTGAAGAAGTAAATGATGCAACTTAAAAGATATTTTCTTTGTTCTTATTGTTGATAAACTATTGTAAATTGGCTGACCTTTCCCCAAATGCTATGACATTTGACAACAGGAACATAAAAGCAATAAAAATACTGATTTCTAGACATAAGATCACATTCTTAATATTTTTCTTCAATTACTTCAACAAATATTTTGAGCATCTGTTTAGGATTAAAGTGATGTTTCTCATGTAGGAATATAGCAATAGTCAAAGAGACAAAGCTCCTTCCCTCAGGGAACTAGCATTCTAACACAACTGAGGTATGAGTATGTCCTCCTTTCCTGTTAGGTGTATGAAGAACCTGACTCCACACAGACTTTCTATGAAGGAATACAGAGCTCTAATGCTGGTTCCCCCTATATTTGCTTTTTTACTATAGTGTGACCATGTCCCCAAAGTTGTTTTCAGTGACATTTCTTCACCCAGGTACAAGGTAGCCTTGCTCTCCCTTCTGAATCTGCTCTTTACTAGCTTTCCAATTTCATTCCTTGTTTATGAAATATACACACATTACAAAAGGTTTATGAAATATATACACATTACAAAAGGTCAAAGTTAAATCTCTCACCAGTAATTGTTATTTTAAATCTCAGCCGAAGTCCTTGCAGCTTAGTGCCACTCAGAAACTGCATGACAATTTACATTGCCGTAACATCTAAGCAGTCAAAAACATTTGTTTTATTGAACAAGGTATAGAATAGAGCAGTAAATCACTTGTGCTGTGAATTTCATAAGAGTCATACACAATAGCATAATAACGCAATAAGTAATATTTGAAGGAAGGACATTAAAATGAGCAGAGGAAGAGCTTGGATGTTTATTTTCCCCTGCATGCTATGCTATCATACCAACTTAAATTAGTTACCAAGCAAGAAACTGGCTCATTCTGCATGTGAAAAACTTCAAATATTGGTATAAGCATGTTTGTTCAAAGCATATATGAAGAAACTGATATGGGAAATGATTTTCCACACATGTATATATGTATGTATGTATGTATGCATGTATGTTAAGTTATTTATTTAACTTCATAGGCCCTGAAACTTTTTGGGGGGAGGTAGTAACACTGATTTACAACACTATGTAAGATTTAGATATGCCCGTTCACACTTCATCAAATACATGATAACACACCACATCCACCACCAAATTTCATCTTCCACTACTCTCTACTGACCCTCACTACCCTTTGCTCCTCCCTGTCAACCCTCTTCCTCTCTGGTACTTTCAGTTCTGTTGTCAGAATCCAAGGGTTAGTTCTTGTTTTGCTTTGTTGCTTTTTCTTTGTATTCCTTTATGAGTGAAATCATCCTGTATTTATCTTTCTCCTTTTGACTTATTTCACTTAACATAATCCCCTCTAGTTCCATCCATGTTGCTGCAAATATTGCAAATATGGTATTTCATTATTTTTAAGAGTTGAGGAGTACATACAATATGAAATATACAACAGCCTCTTTATCTGGTCATCTGTCTTTAAATACTTAGGTTATTTGTATTTCTTGGCTCTTGAAAGTAATGCTTGCAATGAACATGAGGTGTATATATCTTCATGAATTAGCATTTTTATGTTCTTCAGGTAGATATCTAGAAGTGAAATTGCTGGATCTTACGGTGGTTCTATCTTTAACTTTTTGAGGAACTTCAAGTGGCTGTACCAACTTACATTCCCACCAACAACATACAAGGGTTCCATTTTCTCCACAACCTTGCAACACTTGTTGCTGAAAGTCTTTTTGAGAACAGCCATTCTCAACAAAGTGAGAGGATATTTCACTATTATTTTGATCTGTATTTTCCTGATAAGTTATGATGAATATTTTTCATGTGCTTATTGGTCATCTATTTGTCTTCTTTGGAGAAGTATCTATTCAGATCTACCGACTTTTTTCACTGAGTTGTTAATTTTTCAAATTACATGAGTACTTTAGATATCTTACATATTAGCCCCTTGTTGGATGTATGATGGTCAAACAGCTTTTCTCATTCAGTTGGCAGCATTTTTTATTCTGATGATAGTTGTCTTTTATTGTGAAGTTTTTTAATTTGATATAGTAGTTTATTTTTGTTATTTTCTGCTTGTTGCTGGAGTCAATAACCTAAAGACCTCTCTAAGGCCAATGCCATGATACACATTGCCCACATTTTCTTCTATGTAATCAGTCTTACAGTCAAGTCTCTAACCCATTTTCAATTAATTTTTGTGAAGAGTATTAGAGATCTAGTTTTATTCTTTTATATGTGCTGTCCGGTTTTCCAAACACCCATTATTGAAAAGACTTTCCTTTCTCCATCGTATATTCTTGGCTCTTTGTTGTACATTAATTGACTCTATATGTATGACTTTATTTCTATGGTCTCAATTCTGATCTGAGGGTCTGTTTTTATTGCATACTGTTTTAGTACTGCTTTATAGTATAGATTCAAGTCCAGGAGTGTGACTTTTTTGGGGAGGTCATGATTGCTTTGGTTAATAGAGGTCCTTTGTGGTGCTACACAAATTTTAGAATTTTTTTCTATTTACTTGAAAAATGCCATTGGAATTTTGATCGGGATTGAATTATTTCTGCATACTGCTTTAGGTAAAATGGCCATCTTAACAATGTTATTACCATCCACAAGTGTAGACTATCTTTTCATCTTTTGGTACCTTCTACTTTTTAAAGTGTCTTCTAGTTTCATTTGCAGTTTTTCTACCTCCTTTGTTAAGTTTATTAAGTTATTAAGGCAGTTAATTCTTTTTGATGTGATTATAAATAAAAATGATTTTTATTCTATTTCATTGTTTACATATAAAAATGCAACAACTATTTGTATATTAATTTTATCATTTGCCAGCTTACTGTACTCATTTATTAATCCTAATGATTTTTGATGGAGTCTTCATGGATTTCTATGTATCTGTAAATAGTGACAATTTTATTTCTAATCCAATTTGGATTTCCTTCGGATTAATAATGTTGAGAGTGGACATCCTTGTCTTATTCCTGACTTTAGACAAAAAGCTTTCAGTTTTTCCCCACTGAGTAAGATGTTATCTTTGTGTTTATATGTTCTTTATTATATTGAGGTATGTTTCTTCTGTCCTCACTTTAATGATAATTTTGATCATAAATGGATGCTGAAACTTGTCAAATGCTTTCTTTACAGCTATTGATGTAATCATATGATTTTTACACTTTTCATTGGTATGGTGAATTACATTTATTTTTGTATGTTAGACCATGAAACTTACTTTTTATTAAAGAATAAAAAAATGACCCCAATTCTAGTTTTTATAAATTGCCTAAATAATCTAGTAGCATTCAAGGTGTAACAGCAGAGTTGAATGTCATACTTGTCATTTGCTTTAATGAACAGGGGATGTCTTCCATCTCTTGGATCCTCCTCTATTTCTTTTAAGAAGGACTTGTAGTTTTCATTGCACAGGCCTTTCACTTCCTTTGTTAAGTGTATTCCAAGATATTTTATTATTTTTACTTCTATTTTAAAAGGTGTGATTTTGCTTTCTTCTAGTATATTGTTTGCATATAAAATGCAATGAGTATATGTACATTGATTGTGTAGTCTGCCAGATAACTGGATTCAATGATTAATTCTATTAGTTTTTTGACAGTTTGTAGGGTTTTCAATATATATAATCATATCATCTTCAATTAATGAGTTTGTCTTTCTTCTTTCCATTTGGATTATTTATTTTTTCTATTCTAATTGTTCTTGTTAAAACATCCAATATGATGTCAAATATTAGTGATGAGAGTGGATAGTTTTTCCTTATTCCTGATTTTAGAGGAAATGCATGCAATTTTTATCACTGACTATGATGTTGGCTGTGGGTTTATCGTATACTCTTCATTATGTTCAGGTATGCACAATCTCTCCCCATTTTTAAAAAATCATAAATGGGTGCTGGATCATGTCAAAAGCTCTCTCTGCATCTATTGATATAATTATGTTTTTTCTCCTTGCTCCTGTTGATATGGTATATTAAATTAATAGATTTACTTACGTTGAACAATCTTTGCATGCCTGGGATAAATACCCCTTGGTCATGATAGATGATTTTCTGGATGTGCTCTTGGATTCTGTTTCCTAACATTTTGTTGAGAATTTTTTATATCTATGTTCATTAGAGATATTAGTCTGTAATTTTTTTCTTGGTAACATCTCTGTTAGCTTTTGATACCAGAGTGATGCTAGCCTCACAGAAATTATTGGGAGTATTAATTGGTTTTCAATATTTTGGAATAGTTTTAGAAGAAAAAGTGTTAATTCTTCTCTGAAGGTCTGGTAAAACTTATTAGAAAAGTCATCTGGTCTAGGGCTTTTATTTTTAGGGGGACATATGATTACCTCTTAAATTTCTTTTCTTGTGATGGTTCAGTTTAGGTTTTCCAATTCCTCCAGGTTAAGTCTTGATAGACTGTATTATTCTAAAAATCTCTCCATGTCCTTGAGGTTGTCCACTTTGAAGACACAGAGCTATTTCTAGTAGTCTATTATGATGTTTTATATTTCTGTGGTATCTTTAGTAATTTCTCCTTTTTCATTTCTGATTCTAGTTATGAGACTATTCTCTCTTTTGCTCTTTGTGAATATAGCCAATGCTTTGTCAATTTTATTTTTTCAAAGAACCAACTTAATTAATAATTGGATTAGAAATAAAATTGTCACTATTTATAGATACATAGAAATCCATGAAGACTCCATCAAAAATCATTAGGATTAATAAATGAGTACAGTAAGCTGGCAGATGATAAAATTAATATACAAATAGTTGTTGCATTTTTATATGTAAACAATGAGATAGAATAAAAATCATTTTCATTTATAATTATAATTAATTTAAAAATTATCTTTTTGTTTTCTATTTCATTTATTTCTGCTCAGTATTTTATTGTTCACCTTCTTCTACTGAGTTTTGGCTTTAATTGTTCTTCTTTTTCAGTTGCTTTAAGTATAGATTGCTTGTGATTTTTATTGTTTCTAAGATAGGTCTGGACTGCAATAAACTTCCCTCTTGGTACTGTTTTTGTTGTATCCCATAGATTCTGCTGTCTTATTTCCTCATCCTCATTTGTCTCTGAGTATTTTTAAAGTTCCTCTTTGATTTCCTCTTTTACCCAGAGTCATTCAGAAGCATATTATTTAGTCTAATTAATTTTGGGTCTTCCATCTTTCTTTTTGTGATTGATTTCTAATTTTAAGCCACTGTGTTCAGAGAAGATGGTTGGTATAATTTCAGTTTTTATAAATTTGTTGAGACATGTTTTGTGTTTGAAAAGATGATCTATCCTTGAGAATGTTCCATGCACACTTGAAAAGAAAGTGAAATCTGTAGTCTTTGGATGAAGGGTTCGGTATATGTCTATTAGACATAACTGTTCCAAATAGTCACTTAAAGCTGCAGTTTCCCTGATAATTTTCTGATTATTCTATTCATTGTTATAAGTGGGGTGTTGAAGTCTCTTAGTATTGTGCTTCTGTCAATGTCTCTCATCAGTTCTAATAATACTTGTTTAATATATTTTGATGTTCCTTTATTTTGGTCATAAACATTAATAAGCATCATGTCTTCTTGCTGGATTGACTCCTTAGACATTATATAATGTCCAGCTCTGTTATGTTTTTTAGTTAGACGTTTGCTCTATTCAGTATAAGCATGTCTGTTCCTGCTTTTTTGTGGTTGGCATTTGACTGTAGGATTTCTTCTTTGAGTCTTTGGTTATCTTTTGAAAGGTCAGTTTCTTGAATGCAGCATCTGGGTTAATGCTTTTTAATCTTTTCAGCTACTCTGTGTTATTTGATTCTAAGTTTAATCTAATGTTTTAGGTGACTAGTATTATGTAGTTGTTAGACATTCTGTAACTTGTCTTTTGTGTGTTGTTCCAGACAGTGCCTTTGTTCTTCTCTTTCTCTTCTTAGGTAAGTTAGATGTAGTTATGTCTTGATTGGTTTCTGTTTTTGTTTTCTTCTTTGCTTTTTCCCTGGAGATATATTTTGAGATTACTCTGAGGTTAGCATTAAGAATTCTATATTTATTTCCTATTTTTATTTGAAAGCAGATTAGTCTTCCACTCATTCTAACCATCCACATTTTTATTCTCTTCTCCTCATGCCCAGTTTTCATATTTAGCTGTCTTGGTGTTTTTAAATGGGGTTTCTTTATACTTCATAGAGCACCCTTTAGTAATTTTTTAGAGTTTTTATTTTTGATAATGAATTCCTTTGACTTTTGCTTATGTGAAAAGATTTTTATCATTCCTTCACTTCTGAATGACCATCTTGCAAGGTATAGAATCCTAGTGCGAAAATCCTTTTATAAAGCACTTTGAATATATTCTGCCATTCCTTTCTGGCCTGAAGAGTTTCAGTCGTGAAATCTGCTGATGATTTTATGGGGACTCCTTTGTATGTTACTCACTTGTCTCCAGCTGCCTTTGAGATTCTTTCTTTATCTTTAATTTTTTTGACATTTTGATGATAATGTGACTTTGTGTAGGTCTGCTTGAGTTTCTTTCGTTTGGAACTCTTTGAGATTCCTGGGTCTGGAGGCTTACTTCATTCTTTAGGTTAGAGAAATTCTCAGCTATTATTTCTTCAAATGTAATTTCTGCCCCCTCTTCTGTCTCTTCTCCTTCTGGGACCCCTATGATGCAATATTGTTCCTTCTGATATTATCCCATAGGTCTTGAATGCTGTTTTCATTTCTTTTTTCACTTTGCTGGCTTGCTTGAATGCATTCCTCTACCCTATAATATAGTGCACTGATTCTATTGGAGGTTTCATCCATTCTATTTTTGAGTCCCTCTACTGAATTCTTTAGTTCAGCTATTGTGTTCATTTCTTTGATTTCTTGCCTTGTTTCTTCTTTTTCTTCATCTACTGTTTTCTTGATTTCCATGAGTATGCTTATCATTGCTGCCATAAACACATCCTTAGGTGGTTTGCATGCATTTGTTGTATTCAATTTTTCCCCTGAAGTTTTCATTGGATTTATCACTTCAAGTATATTTCACTGCATCATCTTTCTGTTTGGCATTCTGTTTGTTTTCTGTGCATTCAGTTTCCCTACAGTCGTAGTGTTATGTAGGACACTGACTTGCACTAGAGAAGCCTGGATCTTGGTTTAAACACTGGGAATTCCTGAGTTTTGTGGCATCACCATGGTTGGATTTGTTGAAATTCTTAGGAGGCTCATACGTTGGAGGCTGAGAGTTCAGCCTATGAGGCTGGAGTTTGTGAGAGGGATGCAGAGTCTTCCCCCAGTGTCCCAGCAATAACCAGTAAAGACCACCTTGTCACTGGCCCACAATCAAAATCAGGCTGCAGTTTTGCCTCCATCTACAGGGTGCTGGTAGTGGGTAGCATTGAAAGTTCCTCTGCTCTGGGAAACTGTCTTCTTCCTTTAAGCCCAGGATAGGATTTCTGGTGGGCAGGTCCTGTGACTCTGGCGCAGTGTGGTGGTGGTGGGGATTCTTCCAGCTGCCTTCAAGTTATGGTGGTGCAATCTTCCTGTGTAATTTTCCTTTCAGGGACTCCATGGCAGTTATACCAGAGTGCTGGTTTTCCTTCTGCTCTATGCCAACACCCTTTTCCCCACCTCTGTGTACCAGTCCAGCTGAGGGAACTCTCTTGACACTTTCAGAGTGTCTTCTGAGAGGACCAATTACTCCTGTGGCTTGATCCCCGCCATCACATCCCACATCTTGAATGCGTGATGTAGTTCTGAAGCCTGTTTTCACCTACCCTTTGTGGTGGTGACTGTTGCTGTGTCTCTGTAGCCTCTGTATCTGCCTTTCCTCAGTGTTTGCAACTGGAAAATAGGTGAATTCTTAGTTGATCTGTGGGGGTAGATGTAAGACTCACTCTTACCAGGTTACCATCTTGACTCCATCCTATTTCACGTATTTTTATTGTATTTAACTCACTTATTGTAAGTGATAAAATAGTATTAAATCATTTCTTGAAACCACATACATTAATACTGGGATCATTCACCATTTTAGAGAAGGGATATAGCCCTCTATGTGTATATGTAATAAAAGTATATGGTTCAGAACCAGAAAAATCTAGTTTAAGTTTTCACTCCATCATTGCCAGTTAACTGTCTCTGGCAAATTCACTGATCTCTGTAGGTGAGCTGCTTTCATCTGGGAAATCTCATACATTATTTTGGTTTCAACTATTAACACTATGCTATTGATCCAGTCTATTAGATTGAGCTCTTGAATTTCAATTCCACATCTCAAATACAATTTATTCAGTATCTTGTCACTCCCATTCCCGAAGGTGCTCCTCTTGTTCCAGCACTTTATCAGATAATGATTCAGGCACTAATCCAGTATGTCTGCTTCCCTCTCAACAAAGTATGTATTCAGTTGAGATCTTTTCTTCCTACTTCCCAAATATTTCTAAAATCTATGATTTCCTCTCTATTTCTATCTGCTTAGGGTTCTTATCACTTTCCTGTACTATTCAATTGTTTCTCTGGCTCTAGTCTTGTTTTGAATCCTAATTTGTCCTCAGTGATGCTGTCAGACTGCTCAGTCTAAAACGCAGTGTGCCCTTCACCCCATACCTTTTAAAAACTCACATATAAATCCATCATCTACAGGATAAAATTTATCTCCTCAGTTAGGTTCTGAGAGTATGCATTTGCCCATTCCAGCCCACCTTTCCAACTTCCTTTCTGTCCCTCCTCACTCATCATGGTCCTACAATGCCTTTCTTAACATTGTTAATTACCAATAAAGTAACTCCTTTCCCCTCCTTTACCTGCTTCATTAGCACCCATGTCAGAACTATTCTATCCTGAACTCCTTGTTCTTTCCTAAGTATGGCTCTTCTGTTGAGCTTCATGTTACTTCTACCACAGTGTTTAGTAGAGAATTCAAAAATAACACGCTTATCCCATTTTTTCCTGTCCTTAATAGTCTCAAGGACACATTGTCTGATTCTGCATTCTCAGTGCTATATGTATACCATCCTATACACAACAAATACGGTTTAATCATAAAGAATAATTTCCCAAACAGAATAAGAGTGGTTAGGAAGACTCACTCAAACTAACATTAAAATGTTTATAAATTTTCAGATATTGTATTGTAGTCACATGAAGTCAGTCAGGAATCCACCACCATTTATATCCCTTGTCTTAATCTGGGAGTCCAATTTTGGAGCATTTATATACATACAAACATTTATCAATCACACCTATTATCAGCAATGAATAAATAAGAAAGAAAAAGATAAGGTAAACGGAGAAACAGAAATACATAAAATGGTAGACATGGTATGATAAATGCTATATTAGTCATATAAAAGAATATTTAAAATAAACTAACTTAGAGAAGATATGAAGTTCTCATGAGTGGAAGAATTTTCAGCTGTTCCCAGAAAGATAGGTAGGAACTGGTTGAAGAAAGTGAAACTGAGTCATTCTTTCTGAAATTACCAAAAGCCAACCAAAGATGCATTTGATTTTTTTTTCCAAAGTAGCAAACAAAGTTTCACAAACTTGAATTATAGAAGACAGCTTTGTCCTCAGTTGAAGTTGGGTGGTCTACATAAGTAGGCAGTTAATTTTACAAAAATAATGCTCTATTCTTTACATAAGTCAAGTCATGATTTTCATAAATACATATTAAATTCCTTTAAGTCAGAACTATGTCTTTTATAGCAAAAGCTCTGGATCCGAGTTAAGTTTCCTGACTGGTGAAGTGGGAAAGACTTGAAAGGATAATTTATAGTCATTTGCTTGTTTTCCATGGTATATCCACCCAACAAAAGAAGGTTTCACTGTCAGCAGAAAAAAACAAAATAAAAAGGAACTGAACAAAGGCATGAGAAAAAAATATTTCCCTGAAATAGCTTGACTAGGAAGCATGGAGTATATATTTTTTAAGACTGATTACCCTTGTGATCAGAGAGAAAAGTCAGCAGAATTAAAAATAAAAATCAATCTTAGTTCCATAAGCACTAAAAATTTTTCCTCACTTAGTACATTTCCCGAACTGATTCTTCAGGGTGTGCTTATTTTCTCTTTGACACTTCTAGATCTCATTTATTCAAAAGAAAATTCTGAGCACAAAACACTTTGATCTTCCCTTTGCTTTGGTAAAAACAATAGTTTTTCTTAGCTTAGAGACAGAAGTAATTCTCTTCAAAGGTTTCTTTTGGAAGATTATTTTATCTGCTTCTACTTGCTAGCTAGAATAATATCTCTTCATCCTTGATAAATACTATCATAATGAAGGATTTATCATAGTGTGAATACTCATAGTTAAATAATTCTAATCTTACTTGCTTCCCTTATCTAAAAATACCATTAAAAATTCCTTTAGCATAAAAGTAAAATAAATATTAGCTATAATTACAACTTCTCAAGGGCAAATAAATTCCTCTGAATTCAGACAGGAATAAATATTTTTCAGGTAAAGAAAATAAGATTACATGCATAATATATATGCAGAGAGTAATGGTGGCAATATTTAATCCAATTATAGTATTTTTCTAATAAAGAAGAGATATGTTCTCCCAAAAGTGTCCCTATAATTTCAACTTTATCTGATCTGGTCTCATGTGAGATTTATGCATCTTGTGTATGCTAATGAATTTTCTTGAGAGAAGTCTCCAACAGAGTGAGCATCTGTACTCTTCAAATACCGCAGAATTTTCTGGATGTAAAATGAAGTA
This sequence comes from Solenodon paradoxus, assembly GCA_004363575.1. Taxonomy (NCBI): domain Eukaryota; kingdom Metazoa; phylum Chordata; class Mammalia; order Eulipotyphla; family Solenodontidae; genus Solenodon; species Solenodon paradoxus. Next base: position 33,904 of record RJWH01000085.1, read on the forward strand.
GACTGGATACTGGAACAAATTCAATCAGGTGATACATCACAAAAAGGAAAACCAATATATAGCAATTAGTCTGACATTCATACAATTAAATTATTTTTACAGCACTTACTACAGGGTAGAACTAGGACCTTGTTGCTCTACTATGTATGGAGAAAATCAGGTAAATAACTCACAAGTTAAAATAAAGCAAATGAAATCAAAGAGGTAGTTACATTTTAAAGAAGAGCATGATTGATTCCAGCTGAGCTATAATTGAAGGCTTCCTACAGGAAGACAAATTAAGATGGGTCCTAAACAATTATACCTCAGAAAATGGAGTTAGAGCTGAAGCATTTTCTGGCAGCTGAGTTATAAAAGGAAGAACTGAGGGTGAAGGACAAGGTATATAGGCATGTTGATTATTTTTTGCACATCTGTGTTACAACTCTCTTCCTTTTGAGTTTTGGCTTTTACACCACCTCCTAATTTCTCCTTCCTCTTTTAGTACTTTCACACGTTATTCCTTCTGTTAGAAAACACCTGCTTTCTTCATTAAACACTGTAACACTAACTCCTCTTTCAGATTTCTGCATAAAGTTCACTCCCTCAAATAATTCATTCAAACTGTCAACCATCTTCCCACAGCACATTCGACTAGACTGATTTCCTTTTCTTACACATGCATAGCATCTACCTTTACTTATATAATGTTTCACATATTGCTATAAATCAATAAAAATGTATAATGCCTATTACCCATGGAGAACATTTCTTGGGTAGGTATCAGTCTTATTTACAACGATACCTGCAATGTGAAGCACTGTTCCTGGTATTTGGTGGACAACCAGGATGTGTTGAATATACTGAGTATCCAGAAGTTCCTTCAGTTTTATATTATGAAATAATTTTGTGTTAATTATTATTTACATGTTGTAAATCTTGATCCTTTATATATGTACACATATACATGCATATATATGCATACATATACATATTTAATAAACATACATATATGGAGAGAGAGATGATATATATAGGAAAGAAAAAACTTTTAAACATTATAAGAAAATTCAAACGCTTCTAGATTTAGTTGTTTATCCTACTATTGAAGAATCACTCCTTATATAAAACAAAATTTACAACTCTGAAAACTGTGTTCCTAATCTAAAAGCAGACAGAAATTGAATTCCCATTTAGTTTACCGCTAGTCTTGGAGAAACAGAAATATGAATGCATCTTAATGTATAAAAAACAGAATTTGGCTGAAAGAATGGAAAACAAATATAAGACTGCAATAGAGGAGATAAACATACACCTGGAATGTTTCTGGATAATTTAAAAGGGCATCACATCACTTCATAACTCTAAAGCTGCAAATTTCTAAAGAAAAACATTTGAAGGACAAAGGCATTATGTATATATTCTAACTAAAGTTCCCTCTTTCTCAAGTTCTTGTTGAATGCCACAGCATTTCAGTAAAGCTAGACAGATTTGAAGTTGTTTATCAGCAATAAGGACAAGAGAAAATGTCTTTTAAGTCTTATATCATTTACCGACTCCTTCTATTTCATATAAAATAACAGAATTCATGAAAACAAAAGTGAAGGTATTTATTCTATGATTTTACTAAGTCCATACTTTTGTTGATTTAAGCTCATTTTCACAGCTCCTCATCAATAGAACAACCAAAAGTTCACACCTAAAACTTGGACATACTGATTGCTATCCAAATAAAGAATGGAAAAGTGTTTTATGAACTGAAAGCTCTGCAGGAAGGAGACAGGCATGCGGACATGTGACAAGAATTGGGAAGAGAGGGTTAAAGGCTGACATCAGCTATTCTTTATTGTCTCAGGTTGTTTGATAGTTTTACATAAAGACACAAATAGCAGTAAGTCTTTCCCATCCTTCATGCATATCTTGTGCTGTGAGAACATAGCCACGGATATTTTTTCCTCTCAGAGGTATAGAGAAATGACATATTTCATAGAAATGCTATCATGGGAATAGCCAAAACACACACTTCTGTCCAGATATTTCTCAGTTGAAAAAAAAAAAAAGTTCTAAATATGAGGTTGACATGGGTATCAGTGAAGTATTTCTTTCTAAGATAAATAAAATTTCTATCTTCCTTCTACTTATTATATAAAATATATTTTGGACTTAAAAAAACTTTCTTTAAAGGAAACATCATTATTTATAAGGTCAACAAGGGATTTTTCACTTTGAATAATTTTCTTATTTTCTTTCTGTAAAAGTGATAAACTTAGATACCTCAAGTCAAAAGCCCTAAAAAATTCAGAAAAAAAGTTTTCATTTCATAAAAATAATATATTATCTAAATAAGCAATATGCAACACTTTTTTCCTTTTGATTTTTTTCTTTTGTTTTGCTGCTGACTTTGTTGTATATTGGAAAGCAGTACTTTATTACAAGAACTATCATTCACTTTTTTTTTTATATCTCATTGGTTGCCAGGCAGTGGTGCTTTTTGTCAATAAACAGGAAGCATTAAAATTAAAAGGTTGGTAATAATAAATTACTCTTAAATAGGGCAGGAAAAAATGAGACTAATGGGGACCATGGCTCATGGCCAGAATTAATAAGAGGAAATCCTATTAGAAAAGTGAGAATAAAATAGTGTAATGATGATAAAGGTAGAAGATAAAAATGCTTATCCTTCTGAATGTCTTAGAATTTCTGATTTAGGCACTTTACATGCTGTTATTTCTTAATAATTAAAAGAAAATCAAGAACTTTATTTGACTGGCAGAGGAGCATATATTTTAGAAGTAGCTGTTAAATGTTCTGCAGACTCAACTTTTTTCCTTAGGGGTAGCAATTAAAACAGGGCTTCTTCAAGAAATCAGTGTCTGGGCTACATAGAAAGTAACAAAAACATCCCACACATACTGCCTGGTCCATAGTCCCAGGAGACTGGATGAGGGTGGTCAGAACAGCCAGCTAAGCTTGACTTGCTTTACTACTGGCCATTGAAAACATCAACCATTTTGAATAGCATTTGCAAAAGATGGATGAGATACAGTGGACACCAGTAATTCCATAAGAACTTCACAGTGGCTTCTGCATAATACTTAAAATAAAATCTCACTATGGCCTACAGCCCCACTTAATCAGACTTCTGCACACATCTCTCAGCACACAGTCCTCTCAATGTGCTAGAGTTGCCCTGACTTGTACACATCGATTCACTGTTTGGGGAAAGATCTTGCCCTAGGTTTTTGCTAGGCTGCCTACTTTTGATTTAAGCTTCTGCTCATATCCCATCCAATAACTAAATCATCCCTACCCACACACTTTAATGAAGAACTCCCTACTATAGCAAGTGGTTTTAGATTTTCTTTATTGGACTTTTCATATTTTGCTTATGAATTTGTTTATTTACTCTTTCCCATTCACACAAGAATGGAAACTTCATACATACTGAATGATTGAATAATAAATGACACAGAAACAGAACTGGGGGCACTTGATAATATATCTGACACTAAAACTTAGAAGCAGAGAATTTATTGTCAGAATATAATGTTCACTCAATTCATTAAAGGTCTAACAGAGTATGAAAATCATGTATTTGAAAGAGAAAGAACCTTTGGTCTAAATCTTCGTCTTGCCTCTTATTATCTCTTATTATCTTATTAAGCAAACTTGTATAAGTTCACCTAAAAATGAAAATGGTAATATGAAACTCACTGGCTTATTAAATAAGTAATACTACTCACATAAGCATTGTGACTGATTCTTGGTATGTTCTTATAAATTTGTAGGTTTTATTGCAATCTTTTCTTTTACAGAACAAATTAACTCTATCTTTATTTTGCTGTTCTAGAAAAATCTCTAACCAGAGCAAAAATCATTGTTTCTGCTTGTCCAACATCCTTACCCTGTGCTTTGCTCTAACAGCCCATTGCTCTTCTGGGTCTGACTAATGTGCACCTTCCCAGGTTCTCTGATAGAGTTCTTGTGCAGAGGGGAGAAGGGCAGTCATGGATGGACATTTCTTTTTATAATGCTATATTAGTGTGTGGAGACCATCTTTACCCAAATGTGAAACAGCTTTACTGAAAATGAAGCCTGTACAGAGGGGAAAATGCCATGAGATACAGAAAAGGTTTCCTAACAATTTGCTCTACCCCAGATCCAGCTGTGCCTGAAGCAGTCACAACCATACATATGTATGTATGTGTGTGCATTTATATACACATATATGTGTGTGTATATATATATATATATATATTTTTTTTTTTTTAATGTTTGAGTTTGACTTGAGACTTGTAATTTAAACAATGCTTTCTACTGGTAGTTTATTCATATTTGTCCTAAGGTTAAGGGGGAGGATATCTTTTCTTAGGTCCAATCAGTAAATAAACTAAATAATAGGCAGAATGAAATGGTTTTCAGTGAAAGTGTTAAGAAGGCTGTAGGATAATGAGGAACCAGAATACCTGAGGGTTATTTTTTAAAGAGAGACAGTAAGAGCCCTCTTAAAGAAATGGTCAATGTCGGCCTTGTGGCCTTGAAAACCAAGGACAGATCACCCAAGAGTAACATTGGAGTATTTATGGTTACAAAGTAACAGGAAAAATTAAGGAAGAAATGAACAACTTTATTCAATAAATAAGTAGGAAGGAAAGGCAACACTGGATATAAAGAGAAAGACAGCTGTCTTCCTGTGCAAAGGAAAGACGCAACAAGTAGGATACACAGAGGTAATTACTAACAAGGGCATCTGGTTTACAGTGAGGAACTTACACTTTTAAAAATGTTTTCTACAGGAAAGACACATTAAAAATGTTTTATTATGTGAAGAGGTAGCATATAATTAATACACATGCCACTTTTCTTAATACTAGAAATCTTATCAGTATCAGTCATATATAAATATACGTTATATTTCTATTTTTTAAAAAAATTTAGATGAATGTGTATATGATGCCACATTCCAGATCTTTCTACTAGTTGTTGATAAATAATTTACTACTACTAAACATACATATAGGGAGGGCTTCTCATGCAAATACTTTGATTAACACAGTGGGAAACAATGAGATAAACTTATCCCTCATGCCAAGTAGCTTAGAATAGAATGAAGATGAGAAATTTGTACATATAACTGTGTCATCGAGGAGAAAGTTTAAATTCTATAATAGCCATAAATAAAGTGGAAAAAAAAAAAAGACTGGAAGAATGGTATTATGTTCATTTAGCCTAGGGCAGTTTTTCTGAAATTTGAGTATGTGTTAGAATATTCTGGAAGTCTTGTTACAACACACACTGCTGGGCTGACTCAAGAGTCTTTTTAAACAAGTTCACAGATGATACTGACATTGCTCATACTTTGAGAACTTCCAGTCTAGGGAATAAGTTCTCAATTTGGCTATACATTAGAATCTTCCAGGGAACTTCTTAAAAAAAAAAAAAAAAAAAAAAAAATCAATGCCTATGCCTCACCCCAGTCCAATAATAAGGAAAAAACTTATGCAGATGACAATATTACAGCTGGACACTGAATCCCATGAAAAGAAGTGTGACAAAAAGCTGGAGGCAGAGGAACAGATGCTAAGTGAAGGCTGAGGTCATGGAAGAAAGTACAGTGCATGATTAGATATGAGAACAGTGCAGCCTGGCAGGAGCATAGACAGAGAAAAAAATTCTTAAAATCGTGGAAGATTTTAAGTGCCATGCTAAGAAGTTTGTGACTTGGGGACAATAAGAAATCATGGAATATTTTGAGCAGAAAGTGACATGTAAGACACACGATTTAAAATTACTATGTAGGGCAAGCCCTGGTAGAGCAGTGACTTGGTCAGCCACCTTAGACCAGCACAGGTCACATACACCCTAAGGATCTGGTTTCTCATTCTGGGACTGAGTGAATAACCAAGATGAATAACTACCTTAAGCAAATTTTTTAATGCTTTTCTCCTTTCTCTTCTTGCCTCCCTTCCTCTGTTCACCTTTATTCCTGCTTTTACCTTTCCGTTAAGAAAAAAAAAAAAAATCTGGAAGCAAATTCCAGAGTAAAACACTGGTTCTTAGAGATGAGACTAGTTGGAGTGGTACAGCAATGGCCTCAACTTGTTATCTAAGAGTGGACTCCAGGGATGCAGTTTCAGGGTCCACGTGCTCTATACAAATACTTTAATGTTATATATTTACTTCAAAGATAAGCTAAGAACATATAAGTTGTGGAATCAAAACTCCTTTGTGAAAACAGTACTCAACTGAAAGATTTTCACAAGATTGGACGACGTTTCTTAAACCAGTGTTTTTTCATGTTTCTTAAGAATTGAAGACTAACTTTTTATTTTTCCTGTGAAAGGAGTCAGTACATAATATGCTTTTGAGAAACAGTATTCTAGACAAGGGAATAAAACTGGGGCAGTCTAAGAGACATTTTAATCAAGGCCATCGGGTTCTCCAACTACATGTTATATGGAAGACAAAATGAGTATTCAAGAAAGATACTGGGTTCTTTGAGGCTGAGTTCTTCAGAAGACGATAAAATGTGGAGCAAAGAACCCAGGAAAAAGATAGGATTTATGTAAGGCAGAGGCTGGGGGATAGCATTGGTAGTGAAAGAAAGCCTACCCATTGGTCATAATGAAAGAACCAATATATCTTTCTGTCAGGATTTTAGAAATGAATTTATTTTCACTCTTTAATGCTATTGTGGCCAAAACCCCCCAAAATGTTACAATATTATTTTGAGTTATCAAAGCTTGAATGAGAACAAAAACATTTTTTTAAATAAAAGCCATAATGTTAGTAATTTAAAATGGTGAACTTGTTAGCACAGTAATTTTAAGAGGGAGATAATTTGTTGATAATTAAAACATCCATTATAGACACATTCCCCTTTCAGTTATTACGGCAAATTTTCCCTGCCATTTATCATTTCTCCAGTATTAAGAGGAAAAATGTAGTAAAGTATAAACATTAATATAAGAATTTGAAAGTAGATATTTTTCCAATATCAAGTACATGCTGTCATAGATTCCATGCTGAGCATAGTATTCTCTGTGTGAAGGTGCTCGCTGTTAGAGGTATGCCAGAAACCTGTTTTCCCCTTAATCTTGAACTTCCTACATGACACTACCACAAAATATGTCAATGCTTTTTTTTCTGGAATTGACCAACTAAGTATTAAATTTCTTCTCTTTTTCTTCTTCAGAAATTAAAACATTAGCATAAAGATTTTCAAACACTTTTCATTAATTATCTTTATTTGGAAAAGTGTACATATTAGAATATTTATACTAATAACCCTTATATAAGAGGTCTTTATATCAAATAAATATCTAATACAAAGAATACTAAAAAATTCTACTCATGTGCTCTTTTCAAACATGGAAAGAAACTTTAAAAAAAAAATGAGGCATACCTGAGTTTCTGGTTGTATTGTCTGACCTTTTCCAATGAAGCTTCATTTATTTGGGCTTGAAATTGTTCCACTGAAACATTATCTCTATAGTAATATCCTTCCATGCTTTCCAGTGCTGTATAAACAAGTAAATATATTTTTCACTTAAGTGTATGACTCAATTTCTCCAACATTTATGTAAATGTAATAGCAACAAATATGATCACATATGCATGAAACTATCTTTAACCAACCTAAAAATAAATGAAAATCGTTCTTCTGCTCTTAAAATAAATATTAATAAGCATTTTATGATTATCTCTGTTAAATAGGTAAAAGTAATTTCTAATTCTCTTTTTCTTTTCTCTTTTTAAACATTTCATATATTCTTTGTGAAGCTAAATTCAAACATTATATTACTTAATATATATATACATACACCCAAATGTATACATATATACATACAACAAAAATATTTCACATATAAGCATATATATGAGACAGATGTAGGTATAACATACATAAGAGTAAATATTATCAGTCTCCATTTCTACTCACTTTCTTTTGTGGCTACAATTTATTTACAAAAGTTTTCCAAAATAATTAAGAAGTACAAAGCGAAATCTTATAATACCATGTCTACTAAAATGGCCAGTTAACTTCATCAAAAAGAAATAAGCATATTTTACATATATGCATATAACTTTCCATTTATTTATTTATTTTTAAAGTTGCAGGAGGGATAAGGTTTGGAACAAACAGAAATGCTTTATATATAAAGCCTTGAGATTGAAATGCGGCATTCACTGGCCTAAATTTAAATTCTAACTTCACTTAAGCCAGGTGGGTTTGGAAAAATTGCTTAAATAATTTTGATTTTTTAATAAAATATATTTCTTTGATAAAAAATAACTACATACAAATATTTTAAAAGCATTTATGTAATACCTTGCAAACGCTTGGTAAATTAAGTTATGTGCTTTCAACCTCTCAAATAATTATCAATTCCCAGAACGGTAGCATATCTTTCATAGAGCAATATTCCAAAGGTTGCTTTTGAAATTTTTTTTAAAGGAAAGGTGCAGGCAGGAAAGAAAGCTAGTTGGCAGGTAGGAAGAGAAAGGAAGAAGCATCTGTATTTTATTTTTGTTTAGCTGTTCATACTGGTTGTTTCCTCCTGAACTCAGGATGTGAACCCAGGGTTGTGTGGCCTGTGCTCTTTCAGAGGTAATTGACCTAACAGCTGCTCCACCAGGACATGCCATGAAAAACACTTTTAAGATTATGCATTCCAAAGGTAATTATGCTTTCTGATTTTCATGAAATGAAATAATTTAAAACAACACTCATTAATAAAATAAATAGAATTGGTGATCTTTTTCAATTAAAAAAATGTAGGCAGAAATGATTTCAAGTAGGCAGGCAGACAGGAAGTGAGAGGAGGATGAAGCCTCATTATTTTATTTTTATTTAGTTGTTCACACTGGTTGCTTCCCCCTGGACCTGGGACTCGAGCCCAAGGGCATACAGTTTACTCCTTTGGAGGCAAATGACCTAACCAGTGCTCCACCAGAGACACACCCATTGATTTTTAATGTCTTTGGATGAATGTAGATTTGTTTTTGTACTAACATATTTTGTTAAGTGTTTCTATTTAAACTTTATAAGGTGGAATTTTTTATTTTTATTTTTTTACATTTTTGAGGGGAAATGAATTATATGAAAGAGCCTAGACATACAAGAGTTTCTATGGAGAGGTTGTCAGCAAGAGGAATGAATGACCATGAGTCCAATTTGGAAAGGTAAATTATTTCCCATGAAATGTAGTACTGGTTACAAGTTTCACTTTTCAGTAAATTATTTCAAAATGGATTAAAAATTAATCTTTCAATCACGCAGCTGTGGAACAGCAGTAGGGTCAATTGCCTCCAAAGAAGCATAGGCCACATACACCTGTGCTCGGGTCCCGGGTCCAGGGGAAAACAACCAGTGAAAAACTAAATAAAAATAAAATGTTTCTTCCTCCTCTCTCTTTCTGTCTGTTTGCCTACTTTCCTCATTCCTGCCTTCACGTTTCCATTAAAAAACAAAAATAAAATCTTTCAAAATTGATAAACGCAATAATTTCTAAAAATAATAAAGGTTTCCTTGAATTGATAGAAACATCACAATTTGGGGGGCAAAAGTAGTTTAGAATTAATTTTCAGTTTCATTTTTTAAACTAGTCTTATTTTTCAAACACTAGAGAAAGAACAAATCTCTATGAGTATTGCTAAATTAGTCATTTAAAATATCATTAACTTATAACTGAGAAAAGCAGCTATGGAAAATTACAGATAAGCTTTACTACATTTACTTCAGTAAAGGAAATCAAATATATGGGCTTGTTTCAATGATTGGTTATTTGTTTATTCCTTATGATTTCTGCATTAATTAGAAAATTTGCAGCTAATTCAGTGAGCTTCTGGTCCTGAATACACACGAGAAATAAAAGGAAGCCTTCCCGATAAAAGAATCTTCAAATAAATGCCACATTCACTTCCATTAACAGAATGTTTTTGTGAATGACAGATACCCAGGGGGATTCAGTCTACCAATAGTCATATTTTAATGGAAATTTCTCCACTAGTTGTAACACTAATAATGAAAAACCTTGCATTGGACTAAAATAGCAGCTGTGTGACCGCAGGCATGTTAATTAATATCTGAGATCCAGGTTCCTCATTGGTGAAATAGAAAAATAAGAATAACTACTAATTACAATTACTGGGAAATAACTAAATTAAATAATAACAGTAAAAAACAACAACAACAACAAAAAAAAAACCCATGGTTATTTATATCACTTACTGAATGTGTTTCATGCCTCAGGCAACATGTCAAATGTTCTACAAGCATTAACTAATTCAATTTCCATGAGGTATAGATTATGCATGAGGGTACTTAGCCAAACAAGAAGTATTGACAACAAGCAACATGCAAGGACAATCCCACCTTGGACTCAAGATCACAAGACTGGAATAAACTAGAAATGAGCAACAGGAAGGACAACTGGGGGAGAGGGGGGTACAAGGAAATATCTGCGATTTAATTTTTACAAAAGTCATGATGGCTCAACAATGGCAAAAATGTCCACTACTCATCTATAGTTTTGTTAAAATGTAAAAGCAATCATGTAAATATATTTTAACACAATGTTGAGTGAATATTTCTACATTTCTTGACACTATTTCAACTAAATAATAGTTAAAAATTATGATTATATTAATTTATTCAATGAGGAAAGAGTCTAATAGTTTTTTCAAGATTCTTAGTAAAATTCTTTGGACCGTGAAGGGAGTTGTGGGGAAAGTAACAAAAAGAAAAATGAGTTACTTATTTAGAAAGTAAACTTTGCATGGCAATGAGGAGGAAGGAGAACAATATTCTCTATTTTAGCTGAGTACTTGGTTTAGCAAAGTATTATTAAAGAGAGAAAACATACTCATTCTACCAAAATTATTTCAGCAAAAATAGGTTAAATATAAAATAATGTTCAAAGTTCAAACTTTGGCCTCTCAACATTTTCTTTTCTAATTTTCTTAGTTTTCATCCATATAATAATGTATCTCTCAAAAGTAGTATTGACCTATTTGGTTGAATAAAATGTCATTCACTTAATTAAAAGCAGTATTTAAAATACTACTTAAGTGTGCTCATTTGTTTTATTTCTACCAGTTTTGAATTCAAGGAAGAAAAGCATTTCCATTAAATTTAGGTAGTCAGTGATACAAAAAAGAAAATGTAATGAATATGAGAGAAAATTGAAAATTAAATTATTTTAAGGTTGAAAAGAGCTACAATTCTATTCAGTCAAAATATATTTTTAAGACTTTCCCAAGAGAGGGATCAATCCAGAAAAAAATACAGAAACTCTGAAGAACAGCTTTAAGAATAATTTCAATCAATTCTTTCTGATAGCACCATGAAACTTTATTGGTTAAATATGATACTACACATGCACTATTATCATTTTCCAGAAATGGTCACAATTGGTCAGAATTCCTCAGAACTGGTCACAATAATTGTCTGGAAAGTGAGTTTTGTTGATCCCATTATGACCAACCTGTGGGAAGGCTGCACAGCCTTTTTCATGTGTTCTTGTGCCAAATCTTAACACGTAAGAAATCTCAGTCCTGGGAATTTTTCCTTCCCTTTTAGAAAACTAATTTTCAATTATAAACATATATAAAACCCAAAGGGAAAATTTAAAAAATCCATAATTTAAAAGAATTTAAGAAGAGTTTTTCAAGAAAAGAAACAACAACAACAACAAAAACTTAGCATGCCTGGTGGTATAGCAGTTAAGTCTACGACCTCAAAGAGCACAGTTGACACACATTCCAAAACCCAGGTTCACAAGCAAAGCTCAGGGGGAGCAACCAGGAAGGACAACTAACTAAATAAATAAAATGCTTCTGCCTCTTCTCTCTTCCTGTCTTCCTGCTTACACACCTTCATTCCTGCCAACACCTTTCCTTTAACAAAAAGAGAGAGGAGAGAGGGAGGGGAGAGAGAGAGAGACAGAGAACTGCTTGTCTGATTTTTTTTTTAAATACTTGATTGAGGCAACTAAGAAAATGGCTTTGTTTGTAACAAAATGCTCCCCTTTGTTTGAGAGGAAAAATGGTGATGAATTTAATGTAGCTGATAGAGATGTTGATTTACAATGCTGCACACTTTAAACCTAAACAAGTCCCTTCAACAAGATTTTTTTAAAAGACAAATTAGAAAACATTCAAGTTTTTGAGTGACTTTAATAATTCTCTGGGAAAGAAGATACCTCTTAACATTTAGGAGTAAGTTTTTGTGCCAGAGTTTTTCACAGGGAGTTAAAAAAAACAAAGATGCCCAAAGTTGTGCTTGCACAAAAGGACCCCATATCTTGTGCCTATTTAAGTTTAAGAGAAATCTGCACTAGAGACTCTAGGAATAGGTACTTAGCACTTTACAAGGAAGAGATGCCATAGGCTAGGATACAGTGATATTTAAAAATCAAAGACCTTTACATGAGCTCACATTCCTAAGAGGCAGAAATTACACAATATTTCATAGTTCACATAGACCTGTGGATAATATACAACATTTCAAAATTTGCTTGGACCTATAAAAATTATGGTGGATATTATAATCATTATTGTAATCATATTACAATCATAGTATTAGGGACCCACTTCCCAGAGATTCTGACTTAATTGGATTGCTGTGGGACCAAGCATGAGGATTTACTAAAACCTCCCCAAGGTGATTAACAAGCAACTAGCATTAAGAAACACAGCATGAAGATAAGCCAGTGGGGAGCTAGTGAAGGAAGTGAGTCTGAATATCTATCCAGTAAGTCCTTATTTAACATCACCAACCAGTTCTTGGAAACTTATAACTTCAAGCAAAATCAAGTTTAATTAAATCAAAACCGTAGGGTAATGGACATAAACAAAATTAAGTTCCTAAGGTATTTTCTGGTCACAAAAAAAAATCACCAAACATCTGACTAAGGACTCTTGACACTTCTAATATTAAACAATAATTTTAATTCCTTCACTCATTCATTTTCCAACCTGCTTACTCCAGTGGCCAAAGCCCATGCCAGCAGCTCAGAATGCAAGGGGGAACCCAATCCTGAATAGGATGCCAATGGAGCATATTCATACATACCCACACTCACTCAGACTGAAACAAGTCAATCAAGGTAACGTGGGAAATGGAATGTGGGAGAAACCCCTACAGACATGGAGAAAATAGGCCAATTCCACCTACAGTGCTCCTGGCGGGGAATTAATTTTTCCTGTTATTAGAAGACCTGGTGCATTCCTTGTACTCCCATTTTCACCCAGTATTTAGTTACCAACTTAATCTCACCAATCCAGCACAATTAATTCCCTGGCCTATAGGAACTAGTGATGAATATTAGCTAGAAGTATACTTTAGTGTGACATTCACTTTCTGGAATTTCTAGTTATTCTTAGTGTCAACCTTCCTGTCTGGCTGTTTCTGTGTTCCTTACCTGAAAAATCTGCATCACTCATTTGAGCTGCCTAGAGTCCTGTTCTATACATCTGATCTTTAGCAATATATTTTTCAAAAAGTATACCCTGCTCACCTCCAAACCTGGAAGTCCTGATTTAAGAGCTGGTCCCATCTGTGCAGGGCAGCTCATCAATTAGAGCACACTCCTTGGCCCAAGGGTCCATGGAGACAAGAAGGATGGCAAGAAGGCAGTATGTTTCCTGTCCTAAATATACAGTACCACAGAAAACTTTAGGAGGACTGACTTTAATGCATTTCCCCAGAATTTTTCAAATTAATCTAATGTTTCCATTTTTTTAATTTGCTTGAAAAGATGCACATTCACACAAAACTAAAAACCATTCAAATAAAATCTCATCCCAGGGAAAGACTCCATTTGGAATCTCTCCCCATTTGCCACTACTTTCGGTTACCAGAGGGTAATCTCTACTCAAGTTAGGTCTGAATTACCACTCGATTTTCTCAGTGTTATGCATAGTGAGAGTTTTTAATAATTCCTCACAGGAGTTTTATGAATGCAGAAAAATTTTTCACCCCCCCTTTCAATAAATAACTTTATCACTGATGAATTTTTAATGAGACAAACTGTTTTTCAGTCATTATTTTTTTACCCATTTGTGGTTTCAACTGCAGAAGTATCTTCACTATTGCTTATTTGAATCATTTTTCATATTTTAGTGCTATAAGAATAGTCAAATCTAATATCTTCTATAGCTTTTTCTTTAAATTGCTTTTGAAAACAATATTATTTTTTAATTAATATCTATTTAGAGATATTTTTCAATTGGCTTTAGCCACAGTTATAAAATAGAAGGTATTGGCAAAATCATCTTTTTCCTATGTGGCTGGGGGTGAATATTCAGCTATTTGTGGCTCATCTGTCACAAATGGGATAATTAGTTTAGAAAAGATGCTTAATACCATCTGTCAGTAATGATTTCCAGACAGATTTTTTAAAAAGAGAGGAATAAAGGAAAAGAAGTCAAGAGGCTACAGTGACCGTAAGCCCTGGCTAACCCCTCACGAAGTTAACAGAACCCTATTTTCTAAAACATTATCTCTGCAATGGCTTTGAACATGTTTTAAGTTAATCTAGCCTCCTAACATAGCTCCAAAGGTCTATTTCCGCTCAGCTTTTTCTTTTTTATTCCTTTTTATTAGATAATCTTGTATTCCCTAGATGAACCCAACCTATAAATCACAGCCTGCCAAAGACAAATGAACATGCCTTCCTAACAACACCTAAGATCTCTTCATCAATTTTTTCCCATTTAAATGCATTCTCATCAAGAATATATTTGAAGTAGACATTTTTAAAGATATGTCCATTCAACTAAGGGTAATATTTTTCTTAGAATTAAAGTAATACTCATGTAGCACCAAGTCAAAGTTTCACTTGATAGTGAATTTAGATTTCATATGCTTGTCTGTTCTTCAGTTACAGAGATTGATTTTAGTCCTCTACTCACCACTTTTTTATTGAATTCTGAAAATTCCACAGCAAACCCAAGCTCTTGGTAGCAGCAAAGAAGAAAAATGAAATTCTCTATGGTATCTCTCAAAGAAATTGATATGTATTTGTTACCACAGCATCAGGCTTTTTTTTTCCTTTTAAAGAAAATCACATACTAGGGGAGACTACATAATATTCTGAATTTCTGATCTTACTAGGCAGGATTCGTAGCTCAGAAATAAAAAAATGCTGTGGACCTGTCTTTGGAAATCAGTTCACTGCAAGAATCCTTTGCTGATGCTAACCGTAATTTCTTCTATTATAGTGGACACTCATTACTCATTTACAAAAATTCAAAAAAAATTTATCAAAGTAAGATTATACTATAATATGATAACATTATACATGTTTGTGATGTGCATCATTATGAATCAACATCTGTATACATATTAAGTTCAGCACTGAAAGTCAATTCTGTCTTCCATCATTTAATGGATTCCTTGTATTCCTTTGGTAAAGAAAGGAAAATATATACAGAAGAATACATTATCACTGACAAAAACTAACATAAATCAAAATACTCAAATAATAAAAATAATCTAATAGTTCAATGACATTGAAAACATCTCATATATATGTTAAGTATATACATAATATGTATGTGACATAATTTAGACATGCCTATTACATAAATTCATTTTTTTATCATTTGCCGGTGTATATTGTCAAATTTTTCTCTCATAAATCATTTAGCCATACAATTTTAATTGCTCTACCATAATTTAAACTAAGTTCATCTTTATTTATTCAAACCACTCTGTATTATTACACCACTAAAAATGTCTTGATCCTATCTGATAAATATTTAAGTCATAAGTGATTCTTTCCTTAATAAACACTCCCAGAAGTAACTATTACCTAGATAGAATAAAGGAACTTTTTATTAACAAAATGGCTATGAGTAATTAATTTTTTTAAAAAAATCATTAAAATAAGATCACTTAAACATATGAAGTATAAAAGGGCAAGAGGTTTACCTTGAGCAAAAAGCACAGGGTGAATTTTAAATCCTCCTCCATTTTTCAACCTTTGAGGTAGTTGTTCAAAATGATAACTATCAATGTAGAAGTAAACTTTCAGAGCCTGCCGGCTTCCTTCTGCTTGATATGTAAAAGGCACATCTAAAATAACATTTAATATTATATTACTTTCTAAACTCGGGATATGCCATATAGTATATTTAACCTTCAACAAGAATGCTTAACATTACTAGAAATAAACATACTAAAAATCTCCACATATATATCAAGTTCAGATTAGGCATACCTACCGTGCTGTTTAGTATGAGAGTATTAAATCAGATTCTCATTAGCTAAAGTAACAGATTTATTACTGCACTGCATATAAAATTCTGCAATAAGGAACCGTGTTACACCTTGACACACCAGATGTCCCACTTAACTAAATGAGAAGTTTAGCTACACATAGTTTGGAATAAACATCTCCAGGGCTGCTGTATCACTCATATTTAAGTCAAAAGTAGTCCTTGGGGTACATTTCTTACATAGTATGCAAGAAACTAAAAGCATAACAACCGTTATCAAAATTAGCTTGGTGTTTGCAAGCTCCATTCCCTGAGAACAAGAACAACAAAAATAAACATATTACCTCTGCTAATGCTTTTTAGTCATTAGAAATTGTCTGTCCAAATCCTTTTAAACGCTTTCAAGATTCTAAATTTAATTATTCAAAAACCCCCACAAAAGTAACAATTTGAAAGGTTGAAATACTGCTGAAGTATGTCACAGGACTATCATATATTCTCTTCAGTTTATTATACTTATCCATGACAAATAATTTCCACATCAGTAAAAGAGAATGTAAAATCATCCCTAAATGCTGTAAGTCACATTAACAGGTCAAAAATAATGGTCAAAATATAGCATGCATTTAAGTCACGTTCTTAACTCAGTATTTATTATTTCTAACCTACTTTTTAAAATAAAAGCATATATAATAGTAGAGTTCAAAGTGAAATACCATTAATGATAAGAGAATAAAGGTTTCTTATTAAATGCATTTAATTTTGCTTATCAATAGAGGAGGTTTTGTATTAACATTTACAAATCTCTTTTTTTCCATTAAAATGATACTTTTATCTTTATTCCTATTTTTTAAAAGAGACAAGATTTTAGTTTAGGAAAGAACAAATTTCTTGGCTGAAGGGGTGAAATTTCCTTATATTAATAATTGGGAAAACTATCTGGCTAATAAAAATTTTAAAAAAAGGATGCAGGGGCACTAAAAACACAGATATAAACATACTATTTGTATCACCCAGTTCCTCTTTTCATATATTTCTATAATTTTTCAGTTACATCCATTTACTCTTTAGCTTCAATGTAGCCAATCTCTATTACCAAATAAAGAATGCCATTGAAAGGAAAATAATAAGGCAGCAGTTGCATTTGCATATTACAGGAATAGCAAAGAACATATAAAGATGCTATAAAAGGAATTAAAAAGTTGACAAGTATTTAGTAGAGTAAGTTTAAAGTGAAGGTAAAACTAAGAATACTATGTGAATGAATGCAGACTTTCAAGTTACTTGGTGCACCTGTGAAAGTGCATAATAATGTGGAGTTGGAAATTCTCGTCCTCTATTTGTGGAAGGTATCCGCTATGAAAAATCATCTTTAAATGTTTGTTATACAGAACACTGGAAACGCATGTTGGTGAGGATATGGAGGGAAAGGAAGCCTGATACACTGCAGCTCTTGCTGTCCTGAGAGCATGCCACACAGGGTCCTACCTCAGCACCTGCCTACCTGCATGATTCGTTCCCTAACTCTTTCACATCTTGGCTCTATTTCCTACTAAGGCTCCCCCTCCCTAGCTTGTTAAACATTTGCAATCTTTTACCTGCTTCTTTATTTCAATCATTTGTACTTTTCAATTTCACTTCATATCATCCATATTAGTTCCTTACAATATTTTAAAATTAACTTCATGTATCTAGCTTAAGGCTTATCTCTCCTAGATGGAAAAAGGATTGTTCCCTCTTGGAAGTTACCTATAAGATGATGAATGAGTCAAAGAGTCTGTGATTATATTTGTACATATTAAATTTTCTGACAATCAGATGAAATTATTTTCATTTTAAGTGAGCATAAACATAGAATGAGTCTACTCCTTTAGGATTAAGCTATACATTTTATCAAATATTTCCAGATCAAACAATTATGTCTTTCTCAAATAATATATATCTAAATTTTAATGTGAGCGTAGGTATCTTCCTAATTGCTCCTAAACACTTGTTTTAATTGCCATTAATTAAAAATGAGGAGCTGAATTTCATTCAGCCACATTTGTTATATAATTATTATAAAATCGAGTAAAAGTTTTTGAGGATACAGTTTATCTACACAGCCAGAAAAATTCTAACGGTCATTTTACTTAAAAAAAAAAAGAGAGACACAAAAGCAGCAGAAATGACATATGATTTATGTTTCCACTTTTATGAGGAACCTAACACAGACAAGCTAGTAGAGATTGTAAGTAGAATAAAGGTTAGCAGGGTTTGGAGGAGAAGGAAACAGGGTATCATTTAATGAGCATGAATTTTTTGTTTGGGAGGATGAAAAGTTCTTGGAGAAGAATGCAGAAATTATTGCACAACAGTGTGAATACACTTACGTGTCTGACTAGTATACTGAAAATTGATTAAACTGTAATTGTATGGTGTATATATAGTTTACTACAATAACAATAAAAACAAAATTTTGACCAGCACAAAAACCAATGCACACATTAAAAAAAGGTTTTGGGGTCAAACTAATAGATAAAAATAAAAGTTAGGATTCTCTGTATATCTAAATGCTACGTACTTTCTAACACTTTCACATTTGTTATTAAGTCTTTTACTCAAAATATAAGTGATTCATCTAAAACAATTAAACTGCACATCAAATATATTAGCACCAAGGTTTACCCTATGTTTAAAAGTATAAAAGTATAAAGTATAAAAACTCATGAAACATTTAACTACTTACTAGCAACCAGTGGTTCTTCTTCTGATGGTTTAAAGTAAAAGGAGACTTTCTCCAGATCAAATAGAGCAACCAACGTATCTTCTAGCATGGCTTGCTCATCTGTCTAGAGAGAAAAGCAACAGTTGTGATGATATAGGACAGAATAGAAGAAAATAGAATAAAAAAGGACAGGAGGTAACACAAATGCAGACCATATATAGCTTCACCTGTATTTTATTTACATACAAGCCAAATTATTAACTTATTCAAGAATTTACCGGTTAAAGTAAAATTTTAAAATCCCTCAATCACAAACTTCATTTGTATTTCTTCTCTATTATCCAAATTGCTCTGCACTTTTCATTCTATTTTGCAACTAGATTCTAATCATAAGATTTCATTGATTATTTACAAATCACCACGTACCTAAAAGGGTATTATTTACTTCTAAACTTCCGTAGTATTGAAAATACAACAGCTGAGAAGCAACAATATTCTTTTATTATAAAAGTCACAGTACAGAAAGGTCATCCTATTTTACAATAAGATAATGTATGCATTATTCAATTTTCAACTTATTAGAACTGCGATAAAAGCAATTTGCATGCATGTAATGATTTTTCTTCCAAAGAGCTTGGGAAAAACAATCATTTTCTCCTTACTTGCCTTTCTGGTGCCTTAATCAGGAATCTTGTGAATATGAGATCCAATTTATTTTAATCATTTGTCTCATTCTTACAGCATTTTATTTGAGAGAAAAGACAGGAAAGGTCTGGACATAGTAACAAGTTCAACGCATATATCGGTCATATCATCTTTCTAGTACTAGATTCTAGTACTAGCTATAGTCTTTTACTAATTTCCTTATGAAAAAATGATTAGTCTTACCCTACGCAACTTACCTATTCAAGTCAAAATTATTTTAAAGGACCATTTGTTTCCTTAAAAAAAGGCAATTATCTTTTTACACAATCATTTTAAAATGACTTACACACATTTAAAAAATTCCTACAACATCTAGCCACATTTTTTTGCATCCTGTATGGTATGAAGGAGATATTGTACTAGCACAGCCTGGCAGAGTAGCAGCTGAGTTCGCTGCCTTTGGTGGAGAGCAGTCCATTTATATATCCCAAGGACTTGGGTTTGCTTCTCAGATGGAAGAGCCAGAGGAGAACAAGCAGTGTGAACAATTAAATGAAAATAAATGAAACACTTGTAGAATCTTCTCTTTTTCTGCCTCCCTACTCACCTTTATTCCTGCCTGCATCTTTCCTTTAAAGAACAAAAGAAATGAATATCCATTTTGTTAAACTGAATCACTAAGGTAGTCCCATATCCCTCCTCCAAATAAAGCAGCATTAAAAACAAAATGCTGAAAGACCTTTCACCTTTGCACCTTGATTTGATGCTTAATAAAGTGAACAGTGCACAGTAAGTGTTGGATAAATGTCTGTAACACTGTTACTTTTTAAAGACTCTTGAAGAAACAGAAAAACATCATGAACTCATAACTGGAAGAACAAGACTGAAGAATCAGCATTTTTCTAATTGGAGTGAATATATAGAAAGAAATGTCCCAGACAGGCTGGCCTCTGATCACTACCTTGCTCCTGTAGTTGTGGCTAAGGCAACACTCAAGTGACCATTCACGGTATCGAGAGCTCAGGGACACAGAGATGCCAGTGCCTGCAGCTTCCTGGACATCTGTCACATGGCTAGGAGGCTTTTAGGCTCTTGTTACAGGGGCAGAAAACTATAGGTTTCTTAGAATTTTTTTTCTTGCAACCTTGGGTTTTTTTTTATCAGTTCTTTACATAAACTTCAGAAGTATACATGACCAATTAAAAAACCCAACTTTCTTGATACACAATTTAATACTTAACCCATTTAATGTGTACAACTCATGGGCTTTTAGTACAGTCATAGAGTTGTGTAACTCTCATCATCATCTAATATTTTCATCACCCCCAGAAGAAACTGCATTAACTCCCACTTCCCCTCCCCCGATCCTCAGCCCCAGGCAACCACTAACCTACTTTCAGTCTCCAAAATTTGCCTACTTAGTACATTACATAATAAGAATCAAATAATATGTGTTTTTTAACAACTGGGTTATTTCCCTGAATAATGTTTTCAAGGTTCATTCACGTTCTGCACGTATCAATACTTCATTTCATTTTATTGCCAAATTAATATTCTGTTATATGGTTAAACCACAGCTTGTTCAAAGAAACAAGTTCATAAGCTCATGAACAGGTAGATGGTTTTCATTTTTTAGCTATTATGAATAATCTTGCTAGAAACATTTATACACAAGTTTTGAGTGAATATAAATTTTCATTTCTCTTTGTTAATAGAACTTAAATTAAGTAGAATTGCTGGGTAATATGGTAATTCTATATTTAACATTTCAAGAAACTGCCAAACTATTTTCCGACATAGTTGCACTATTTTACATTCCTACCAGCAATGCATGAGGGGTTACAATTTCCCCTGATATCCTTGTCAACTATTGCTTATCTTTAAATTATAGTCATCTATAACATATATAACATAGTATCTTATGTGGTTTTGAGTTAAATTTTCCCAATGGTTAATGCTGCTGCTATCTTTTCATGTGCTTTTTGAACATTTTATATATCTTCTTTAAAGAAACAATCTATTCAAATCCTTTGCCCACTTCAACACTTCAAATTCTTATTTTTATTGTTGCATTTTAAGGATTCATTCTATATTTTGAATGTAAATCATCTAATATGTGATTTAAAAATATTATCTCCCATTCCTGGGGATTTCGAATAAAATTAAGTTTAAAGGAAAAGTTCCAGAACTTGATTACATTAGGGTAGTTTAAAAATAAGAACAAAATAGACATGAAGCTTCTTCCATTCATTCATTCAATAAGTATTTAATAGCTATCATCTGTTAGGAAGTAAGCTTCCTAGCATATGTAATTTATGTCTGACAGCAATGATTAACACTTATTTAAAATACTTTTTCATAAGTGCCTTATTTATAATTTTTCATTAATTAAATATTTCATATTTGGTTGTATCAGCCAACCAAATATTTAGTAACCAAATAAGAAATTCATCACCACATGGAAAGCATTAAGTCTTCAAAAGAAGCTACTTCTATTTCTCTGAAATGCACTGAGATGGACTTTCATACCTTATCATTCAAGAACCTAGCATTTCTGCAGCACAGCAGTTACGTCCCTACCTTCAATCAACATCACTGAAGGAAAAGATTATTTTACTATACAAACTTATATTATACTTGTTTAAAAAACTCATCTGTGTTACTTGGTAGCTACATTTTCTACATGACTTTAAAAGAAAAAACAGCATCCCATGTTTAAAATTACCATTCTATTTAATGAGCACCTGACTTCAGTCCTCTCTCTCTCTCTCTCCCTCTCCCCCCTCTCCCCTCTCCCCTCTCCCCTCTCCCCTCTTCTCTCTCTCTCTCTCTCTCATTGCCTTCAAGCACCATGACAAGTATTTGAACCACAGAAACTGTATCTGAAAAATCTCCAAGCTAATGACAGTTTCACTTATAAAATACTTGAAGTGAGTTTCTTCATAGCCACTGTGGAAAACTGATACATAACCATGGAGTATTCTATAGAAATTAAGGCAATGTTCTTAGATTTAACAGGACAACATGCAGCCCATTGGAGTCACTAAAATCACTTAACACACGCAAATTTTAAACAGATTGTCAGGATGGCATGTAGTTGTCCACCTCCTCTATGCTGCATGCTCCAGAATATCAACATCAGTGGGAGCTTTGGTTTCATGACAGGCTGCATCTCTGGGGTTGGAAATAAGGAGCAGCAGCAGAAAGACCCTCTTTCCTTCGATGACCTTTCTCAGTCAGTGCTTAGGGACACAGGAATTAGTAACAGATGGATGCCTGCTCAGCTTGTAGCAGCTACTGAGAATAACCAAAAAATCGGGAAAGAAAGAATACCTTCCACATACTTTTAATGACTGTATTTTACACAGGAAAAAATATATTTTCTTTCAAAATAGCTAAATGACTGATAATACAAAAATAAAAAACAGCTTCCGATTTGGTAATATGTTACAATGTACATAACAGCCAACAGAGAGAGGCAGTCTTGGTGATTCCTTACCAAGTTTGGCGACAGAAGTGATTGAAAGTGAAAAAGAACACCCGCGTTTGCTATCTGGTCCAGCCACCTTCTGCTGGCTTCCCACGTTTCCATCTCATTTTCCTTGCTGTTGTCAAACATCTGGTTTAAGGCTGCCATGAGCTGCTCAGAGAAGGCGCAGACGGTGGCCACGAGACTTTGGCAGAACACCATGTCTCTTCGGAGCTGTGTTTCACTGTCTGTTATCACAAGAACAAAAAGGAAGCTTAGAAGAATGTTATAGATGAGAAAAGATAATTCACCAAGCATTTACATTCCCTGAGATTTTATCCTCTCACTAAACTCACACCAGGAGCACATACATTTTAGCAAATATGCTTTATAGAAAACATCAAATGCCCAAAATTATATGAACATTAAAATACTTTTTCTTAATTGACATTGTGACTCTAATATTGTAATCAAAAAATTGTTTTCTAAAATAAAAGGAAGGGATTCTGTTGCTTATCTTTTTTTCTGAAGGAATGCAATTTGCATTTGTTGGAAACTTTCCCCAAAAAATCTAAATTTTCTAATATTCTAGTATTTTTCTGATACTGTGCTAGCAAATAAAATACAATCAATGCTAATTGAAAAAATTACCACCTAAACTTCCTTAAATATGCACATGAGGAAGAGAATACTGATGTCCAAATTTTGTAATAATAAGCAAATCTGTATCTCCTAAATTTATTTATTCAACTTCAGGAACTAAAAATATGTCTTGCTCCTAAATTCCCTTGTTTTTTAAACATAAGTAATGCATTTACAGCTTTAGAAAAATTGATTTTTATGCAGATTCTTAGTCTAAAATTATATTTTTTAAATATTTTATTATTTCTTTTGAAATTTATTTGATAGATTGATTTGTTGATTGACTGATCATTGATTTTCTATCCCTAAGTCTCAAACACAGGTCCATGTCATTTAGAGCCGCATTTAGCTGCCTGAGCTACAAGGGGACACTTGATTGGATTTTTGATTAACGCACTCTAAGGTATAGTTACACTGTGATCTGCTCCTCCTGGACAGAGATTTTTCACAGGCAAAGAAACTATGCCTCTTAGAACCTTAGCACAAAAGGTTCACTTCTTTGGGTGGCAGGTTATATACATATGATGCTATATAAATATCAAGCCATATATTCTGTACATTATAAAATCACTTTACTAGAACAAAAGCAAAAATAATCAATTATCAAAAGTATATTTAATATTTAAATGACTCAGAAATGAAGAAGTGCTGTCAATATGAGCATATAACATGGAAACACATGTTGCCTTATTCAGCGATAATTTCTTGTTTTATTGATAAAAAGCCATAAATTTTAAGTTGTTTACCAAGAACACCGTGCATCGGTTTTTAATAATCATCAAAGGCATGTGTATAGAAAATGCAATTGCAATATGTTACTCAGTTCCACTGTTAGTTACTCTTGATAATTTTATTATATAAAGGATTATATATTAAAATCTTTAATTTTATAATAAAAAACTCATTAAGATGAACTATATGAACTTGCAGTTTTGCTAAGTCAAAATGATTGAATACGGCAATTCCATATGGTACAACTTATTAATTTAGCCAACAACACGTGTTAGACATTTCCCTTAAGAAGTTATATATCATGCGCCCCATTTTCCATCTGGAAGAGTACTTTGCAGATAAATAACTGTAAAATGGCTAAACTGAGAAAGAACTTTGCCCAATTCTCAAGATAAAAAAAAAACAAAAAACACCTGTTTCTAACATAGTAAAGGTTCAATGTTTACTCAATCGAACAAAAATAATGAACCACTAGAGCAATTAACAAACAAGTGAATTAAGAGGAATGAAAACACATGAGCTCATTCTCTGGCTTCTTAAAATGCTTGGATTTAGTTTAATGTAACAGGGTAATTCAGATAGCTTCTTAGCCCAAATGTGCAGCTAGAGAACCAAAGTTCAACACAGAAACTAAAGATGTAAAAACTGGCCTATATTTCCCTTGTATGTTCTTGCTTTGCTTTTTAGCTGTCCAGTTAGTAGAGTAGAAAATATGGGGCTACTTAAAAAAAAATTCAGTAGCTTTGGTAGGAAAGTTGCCACGTATCATCTGAGAATGATGTCTTAACTAAAAATCTAGTGGGAAAAAAATTGCTTAGATCAAGAGTGGAAAGCTATGTTCTAGAGAAGAGAAGATCTGGTTCCCCAGTGAAATTTTTTGAAGTGGTTACAAGGGCTAGTAACTTTACCTTTAGTAGAAATAAGTATCTCTAAAATTTTTTTTGAGAAGAAATTCCCGACTTTTTTCTTTTCATCTTAGTAAGTGGTTAGATAGTTATTCTATTATTTTCTGTGTGCATTTTAAGCTTAAATTAAAATTTCATTCAACCTCATGATTTATTATGAACTGATCACATTTTTGTGTATTCATTAAGACTTATAACACTGAATGTTCTAAGGGAATTAAACACTGTGCCAATTACTAGGAGTATGAAGAAGTCCAAGAGAAGGCCTTGTCCTGTCTAGGCTCATAGTAGGGCAACAGAAGTAGTTATAAAACATGGTCTTGGATCACACTGCCATTTAAATCCTAAATCAATGTATTTGAAAAAAACAAAACAAAAAACACTAAAGTCTTAACTCAATTTCCAATTGCCACTTTCCTATTTTCAAGAGTAAATGACTTGTTTGCATAAACTTTAAAATGCACATTATATATTAAGAGTTTTCTAGATAATTTTTTATCTTGTTACCATCTCAAGTGAGTAACAGAGGTAGAAACTCAGAGTGGCATAAAGGGGTTTATACAATCCATATAACCCACCCCCAATTTATGATGAAACTTCTCAATATATCATTTCCCTCCACTCATCCCACACACCAAGCAACAGTCTTCCTTTATTGGTTGTTGTGAGAATATAATAAACAATGTATCTCAAACTGTGGTTGTACAAACCTCTCTTCTCTGAGTTACACAGTACTTACTGCTCAGTGCTTCTCAAACCTTAATACCCTACATCCCGCACCTTCACCCCCGAGGGCCTCCTGTTCATGGGTCCATTCTCTCTCCACCCAGCAAACTTTAAATCACTCTTAAGGATAAAGTCTTTGAAGCACTGAAACTCATTAAGCTATTGAAATATCTCCTTCTTTATGAAATGTCTTCTCTCCTTCGGGAAGTACTATGCACTTCCTTCTACTATCACAGGCCTGGGGTCGTCCCTCTACTAGATGGGTTATTATACAGCACTCGGAGTCTGTTCACATGTTTGTGTTCCTCAAGGGACCCTTAGCACAGCAGGGCAGGGGGAAGTGGCATATAACTGAAATATACCCAGTGACTTTACAGGCTTATAATCTGCTTTCAATGACCCATTCTACCAGTTTTAAACCTTACAATGTTAGATATCAAATACATGTAGAGGGTAGAGTATACCTACTTCTTGGATTCATGAGAAAGATAAAGGAGATAAAGACATTTAAAACACTTCAGCAAAGTGAAATTCAACAATATTACCATGGAGATTCTTTACTCTAGCATCTAGCGTGGTGTCTAACTGAAGTTTTATTGCTGAATGGAGAAGGAACATGAGAAACCTATATTGTAACTCCCAGCAAAAATATAATTTTTTCTTTTTATTATGCAACTGTTCGAAATTCATGTGTCCGACCTTTATGAAAACTATTGTCATTCTTATTGTTATCAACAATGACAGTAAGAATCACAACTGTTGCTTCTAGCTTCTAACAAAAGAAGAAAAGCAGAGAATCTGGGATTGTTGTTGTTGTTGTTGCTTTTTTTGTTTTTGACAGCCTTTTTATTATTTATAGAGAGTAAGAATTTTCTCAAAGTGGGAATACACTCAAAACTTTTTTTTGAAACAAAGGCTTCCATTTCATTTCAGTATTTAAATACCTACTTTGCCTCAGGTCATAAGGGACAGGTTAAGCATATATTTAATATTTAAACTCATCCTCTACAAACATGTTTTAAAATCTTAGCATTTCATTTAATATCAGCTGTTTAAAAAGCTCAAGTTTCATAGTTAGCTAGCTGGACTAAAAAGAATGAGATGGCTTCTAGATACACGAGTAATCCCAGTAATTATTCTGAAATTGTAGGGAAAAGAAAGTAAAATAAACAAGGAAACCAAAAAAAAAACGGCGGGGGGGCGGGGGGGGGTTAGAGAAAGATAGGACTACAAGGGAGTTAAGAATAACATTTAGAAGACACAGTTTATCCCTTTCAACTGAAGAGGATAAATCTGCAGCCAACAACATGGGTTAATTTGGCTACTGTTTTGGTGCTATTCCATATAGAAGAGGTCAAAAAAGAAAGTACAGCAGGGGAGAAGGAAAATTATGATACAATAGAAAAGTGAAATTGAAATCCAAATAAAGGTCTGTAAGAGCAGTCATTTGAATATTAACAAATAAAGCCATGAATTTCAAAACCACTTCTAGAATTGGCAAAACTAAATCTGAATTTCAAAACTGCCACCCACAATTCATTCATTTTCTCATTAAGGCATCTGTATGTCTAATCTTCCAGATGCTCAAAATTTATGTGCTGAATGAATACTATGTAAACTATTCATTAACCTGCCTGAAGATGGAATTATTTACCTTCAAAACTGTGAAAGCAATAATATTTGCACATGGATGGTTGAGGAAGATCCAATGACATCCATAAAAATAAGGTCTATCAACTATTTTGTTGTTCAGTTGAAAATATGAAAGATATTTTTGCTATTATTAGTCAAAAAATAAGGCAAAAATTTGTTCACTGAAGGTAACTGACAAGTTAAAAGCCCACTTGGTTAATTTTGTTCATTGGTTCATTTATAATTTAAATTTTTCAATATGGTAGCTTGCGAATTGGCCACAAATTCTCCCTTTCTATGCATCCAGACCCTTCCAATATGTTTTTGAGATTGGGACTCTTTCCATTAAAACTGAAGTCTATCTCCTGACTCCTTGAATCTTAGCCCACTACACCTGTATGCAACAGTTTCATAATAAGTCCCGTTTAAACAGAAATTTACCAAAACCTGCTCCTTTTTTGTTTTTAAATTACATTTCACAGTATATATTTAGATATGCTTTCATCTATAATTGAAGATGAAACTGTATTTTTATAAAAATTGAATATTAACAAAAAAACTTGTCAAGGCTTTATAAAAGATAGGGGTCATATTTCCATCTACTTTATAAACACTTGAAGGCATTGCTCATCAGATCTTGAGATTTCTAAGATCATCAACCACTTATAATTTCAAACAGTAAAAATGCAAATTTTACCTGAGTATTCAAGAAGAGCCAGGAGTATTCTACACTTTACCTCTGCAGAGAAAGAAAACATCAGTTAGTTGATCTGTGTTTTTCTTCCACTAACATGATATTTTAACTGTAGTAAAAATGAGCTCAATCTTATTATACGGGATATAAAATTCCATTCACTTGACAAGCTGTTTTTGCTTATGTACCTATATAAATTCGGGTGGCGGGGAGGGGACAAATGGAGTAAATGGAATTGTAAGTGAAGGAAATAAAGGGAATAGTGATGAACTTACTGTATCATATATAGATGTAGATTTGCTGTGGGGTAGGCCTTAAACTTATCTAATGCTATGATGCAACGCTGACTCAATAAAATCAAGTAAAAGTAATCTATCCATTTCTGAAGATCCTAAAATGTCTTTCATGTCTATGAAACACCATTCAAATCATCCTACCTCTGTAAGTCATTCTTTGCTGCTGTAGCTTGTATGGTATTTTCTAAACTCCTAGAGTTATTATGATCTTGATGAATAAACTATCAAAGTATGTTTTTTCTTAGCTATTTAAAAATTTAAAGATTATATATATAATACATTATATGTATCAAAATTAGATATAGTTTCTATATACAATTTTGCAGATTACATGTATAATTATATACATATGTATACTATACAATACAATGTATATATATGTGAATAAATATATATGTACATATATATATTCTTTCCTATGTTAAGTCAAGGACAGAAAAATACTCAAATATTTCCAAATATCCTTCTTCCCACAGGAATTTGATAGGTGATGTGTATTATCAACCTCATACTTACTCACTGCTATTGCTATGTGTTCAACGACCTATGGGCCCATTTTCTTCCAACTATTACGTTCTTCACTTGCAGTGAGTAAAGATAAATACTTAGAATTATTTTTAAGTACCCAAAATTATGGAGGGGGAGTTTATGTTGTATCCTATTCTAGACAGTTTTGCAAAATTAACTGGGAAGAAATGCAAGAGAAACTTAAGTGGACATTAACTTTACAAGTAAGACTGCAAGAATAAAAGGACTTCAGTGGCAGGAAAAGACACTGGTTTACGAATCAGAAGACTCATATAGTATATACTAACTTTGGTCATCAGAAAATAGTAAGCTACTTTTCTTCTCAACTGATTCATTCATAAGTGATATCCTATCTGTCTTATAGAACTATGTATGAAAAACAGAAATACATATTAAAAGTCCTGCAGAAGTACTTAAAGTCCCATGTACCTGTAAAATGCTGCCATTATTAAAATCTGGATTAAAAGATGTTACAGAATTCCAAATGAGTCCTGACAATGTTTTAAAAAAATATGATTAAATTTTATGGAACGGTAGGTAAATTTTAAGAGTGAGAAAAAGTGTTAGTAAGGGAATATAGCAGAGAGTCAATAGCAAATACCTAACAATCTAGCATAGAGTAGCTTTTATGATTTCATTAAGAAAATAAGATTGAAATACAATTGGAAAGCCTTTTAAAAGATGACTTTAAACATCTGATTGGAGAGTTGAGACTTATCTAATAGAAAATCATTTTAAGGCTCTGGGGTAGAGAACTGAAATTATGAACACTGCATTTTAGGAAGAGGAGTGTGATAATGGCATATATGAATTAGAAAAGACAGAGACAGGGGTTAGTGAGGTATGAAGAAAAAGAAAACTGAAGAGAATTTTGATGAAGAAAATAAGCATCTCTAGAAAATTGTAGGTTGCCGAAAACAATGGAAGATTTCAAAAAGTGGAATTTTTGTAGAAAGCGAAGAGTTAAAAATGTGTTTACTAATGGACATTTGAAGTAAACTGCATACTGTATTATTACCAACTTTTATAAGTGTTTTCCTTCCACACTACTAAATAATTCTGACAGGTATCTTACAATTCAGATCAATTCTGACTATCCACAAGGAGAGAAAACAAAGCCCACAGATTAAGGGCTCAGTCCTACAAGATTATCCCATCCCAACTTCTTCAGAAAACGATAGTAAATCCAGATATTAATCTGTGGCTCTGATCAACAAGCAATAGAGCCTCTTCTTAAGACATAATTTACTTCCTAGATGACTGGTATACTATAAAGAGATGTAACTCAGAAACAGCCAGATGGAAGAGATATCAAGAGCAAGGTAGGAGAGCATGTGGCGCTCCCAGGCTCTCTCCAAGATCCCATTCTCCAAGCACCTGCACATATTCACGAACCACAAGCTCTCTGAACGTTGTCCTTGAGGATTTAAAAAGCACATATTTCTTATTATAGGCCACAGTGAGTTAAGTAAAAATGTCTTTAGTCAGCTGGTAATATGTCTGTAAGTTAGTTGAGAGGAGGCAGGGGTGAGGTATCAGCTTAGCGATACCACACTATGAATCTATCCCCATTCAGTCCACTATTTTTCTACTCTCTTCCGCTCTCCATTTAGCAGGCAATGAATGAACAATAAAAAGTAATATAATTTATAAATTTATAATTTATGAAAGGCAGGAACTATTCTTCCTAAAGATCAGAGAAATATTATATTTCGACATCATATTTAAATATATGTATGTGTATTTAGTATATATGTATGTATATGTTTATATATTTGACAGGATACTATGAAATCAGAGATGATGCATGGGTCAGAACACACTACAAAATATGGTGATTCTGCATTTTGAATGCTGAGGAAATTTGAGAAACAGCAGATACAGGAAGAACTCTCCGGTCCCCATTCTTCCCTAAAGCAGATAAGAACCTCACATAAGTAGTGTCCCCCTACACCCAACCTGGAGGAAAGGAAGATCCTTATGGACAAAGACTCGATGCTGAAGAGTTTGAAACAACAGGCCTTACTAAATTTCCCTCTGTTACCACTTTTAGTTCATACTCTTTTGTCCTATCACATTTTTCCACAACATTCCACTCTTCATCAAAACTAGTATAAAAACACTCAAGTTTAACCATCTCTTCGGGTCTTCACTTCCTTTTGAAGACTCCTGTGTCATATAAAATTCACATAAGAAATGCATGTTTTTTTTCTTACTAACTTGCCTTTTGTCAGTTTAAATTACAGAGATCCACAGAGAGAACCTAAGAGGGTAGAGGGAAAAATATTTTTCCTTTCCTATGGAAATGTCAGAGTGAGAGTGGCTGATTTCAAGGATCTCAGTGCTGTTGCTTCAACTCCTTATAATAGTACCAGATACCACAAAGTAGAAGTTTGCCTTCTTCCTTGAATAGTCCACTGGGCTGAGCTAGTGATTAATTTTTTTTGAAGACTACTTAACATGGTGCCACCACAGCACTTATCTAAGAAGTAATCAAATAGCACTCAAAGTTCAACCAGAGATACAACTTAAATTCTACAGATTCCTTCACCACACCATCAACTGTAATTCTTAGCATACCCAACCACATTCAACAGTTGTTGGACTTTACAATATTGTGATTGATAAGAAAAATATATCTGGTTTTCATTCTCAGTTCTGGCCCACAACTCCCCAAACCCTTGGAGTTGCTGAAGAGCTGAGAGGGATAAGGGTGTCTTGTTTTATGTTACTGAGGTGACTTTTTTGAAGCACCTAAGGATGGGGGCTGGCAGCCAGGAGAACCAACCATGAGAGACTTTCAACAGAGTTCAGCTGGCAATCGCCAATGAGTTCATCAATCTGCCTAAGTACTGAAGCTTCCTCAAGAACTCAAAAGGAGGGACTTCAAAGAGCATCCAGGTTGGGCAACCAGAATGTTTCCACCTGCCAAAGCACAAATTCTCAAGCTCCACGTAGACAGATGCTCCTTTGTTTATGACCCTGACCTGTGTATATCTTCTTTTGGCTATTGATTTTGTATCCTCCTTATTACTTTGTAATAAATCAATGATCTAGTGAATAAATCAGTTTCCAGAGTTCTGTGAGCTACTTTAGAAAATTAATCAAACCCAAAGAGGAGGTCATGGGAGCTTCCATTGTTAGCCAGTCAACTGGAAGTACCAATAACAGCCTGGACTTGCAACTGGTATCTGAAGTGGAAGGTCATCTTGGGAGAGTAAGCCCTTACCCTGTGGAATCTGAAGTTCTCTCCAGGCAGGTACTGCCAGAATTGAGTTATATTCTTAGACACCAAGCTGATGTCTGAGAACTGCTTTCGGGTATGGAGAAGCCACTGCACACTCACTTTCAAATTGGATCCAGAAACTCTTTCAGGTTCCCATGACCAAGATGGGCACTGATACTGACAACATATATCAATCTGCTTATTGTGATTCGAGGTACTAAGGGTATAAAAGCAAGGGCTTGAAATGAAAACGTAAAATTCTTAAAATGAATACCTTTTGAAATATTCAGCCTTGTATCCTGCACTGGAAGTTTATTATTAGAAATAATGTTCTTCAAAAAAAAAAAAAAGGGGGGGGGTGGATAAGAATATTTCTATTCCTGATCATACTACATTTATTCTGAAAACAAATATAAAAATAAAAACTCGCAAATGACAAGAATAACAACACTTAGATTCATGAATTATAATTTCCCCAAGAGTATTATGGGACCCGCATCTATTCTGCAAAAAATAGGCCTTAAATTATATTCCTTAAATTTAATCATCTTTAAAAACATCATTTTTATATATATTATTTTGAGAGGTTCTAAACTCAGAATTTCATTAAACGTGATGTTATAATGTTTCACAAGTAACTAATATATTTAATTATAAAGTAAAGAAATCCAAATGTCAAGAACAAAACATTTCATCACAAAATGGAATTACTTTGACTGATTTTGAATTTTCTGTTACTGTATAAGCTTTTTCTTTAATGGTATCTAAACACTATCTAAGCTATTATATTTGTATATATTATAGGCAGAAAATTTAGTAATTACAGAATGTTTAAATCACCTCTGTCATTCAGTAAACAAAGAAACCTGAGTCTAAGTAGTAAAGTCACAGGCTCAGATTCTATTGGGTTTAAGTCTTTTGCCAGCTAAGTAAATAACTCTTTTATTTACCTTAAAAAGTGGTAGTGACTAAGGTTCTTCTGTAATTCTGCTGAAAACTATCACATCGAACTGACCGAAGAATAAAAATCTAAATACAGGCATGATATTTATCATACAGATGTATTGTATGCATTTCTCAACCTTAGCATTATTGACTTATTGAGCCAAATAAATTTTGCTGTGAGAGACCATTTTGTACATTGTAGAATGTTTAATGGCAATCCTGGCACCTCTAACCAAAGGATGCCAGCAGCACACCCACAAGGGTGGTCACCGAAAATGTCTCCAGATCTTGTCAGCTGCTGATCTAAACACTGGAAAGAAATTTATTGAATTGGACATTTACAAAAACAAATTTCTCATTTCATCTTTCTCAACATAATAATTTTGCAAACTCAGAATTCTGCTTAATGAATCTGATCCTGCAGAACATGCAATCAGATTCTTTGGAGTTGCTGCCAGTTTTATATCTCCAATTACAGGATGTGCCAATTATAGGATGTTGAGTAAACAATATCATAGTAGTTAATAACAACCAATTTAAATGACCACTTTTGTAAAATGAACCTAAAAATGAATGATGTGACCCATGCAATTATTCTGATTCTTCATAACAGATTCTCAATTGAATTTTTAGGCTTTCCATAAAATTCAGTTTCATGCCTTTTATGAATCCTTTAGAAATTCTTCTGATATTATTTCATACTATAAAATATTCATCTTTCTTCATGCTTAACCTGTCTTCATAAATACAAGCTCTTAATTTATTCACTGAGAATATTCTCCATCAGCCCACACTATTTAAATCCTTGGAACACAATTTCCACAATCTATTTCCTTCTTTCCTTCCTCCTCCCTCACCTCTCTCAGTTCTCTGATTTTCCTCAAACAAGAAACACTGCAAAAATCATCAAAGTATTACTGAACATTGGGTTTTAATGGATTTCTAAATGACTACTGCTAATGTTCACAATATTTTTCACTTTAATCCTGACCTTCAACAAATTTTCTGATATTCTGAGCGAGACTCCGGACACTGCTGGGAAGATTCCAAGGATCTTGTTTGATATGAAGCCTCAACCTTTTTGGGCAGCTCAGCTTTGGTTCCATTTCCTGCTGAAATTCTAAATAAACATAGAAAATCTCTCATAAGTCTCCACCATTTGCCAATCAGTAAACAAGCCCTTAAATTTCAGAGTCTTCTTTTCATTTCTGTCATTTGAGATTATTATCATGGTGGTAATTGCTTTAGCTATATCACAGGAGAAAATTAGTTAAATATAAAAAGTCAAACAATGACATTTTCTTACAAATGCTTAAATATAGAAGCACATTTGGTTGAAGCATTTTTCATTATCCTAAACTAGATGGCAGCTCTACCTCCATGTTTTGTTTGCCAACCCTGATTCCACAGACTCCTCCCCCACGACAGGGATACAGCCAGGCCAGGATTATGTTTGGTTTCAGCAAAAACAACTCAAGATGAAAAAATATCTTCAATGAAGTCATTTCCATTAGACCCAACTGCAAAGGGCATTAACAATTTTTCAAAGAAATCTAAAAGTTCCTACACTCATTTTTAAACATTCGGAATATCAAATAGTATTAAGTGAATTAGGAAACATAAGCAAACAGAACTTTTCTTCTTATCCTTTGCTTTTGCTTGATGATTATATTGTCTCCCTCTTCTGTTTCTCAATTGCTAGTCCGAGTTATTTTTTAAACCTTACCTTGTAATCCTCGACCCGGTGTGAGGTACTTGGTTTGCTCAAAGACCCTCACAACAGCTTGTCCTTTCAAGAGATTCGTAATTGAATCCACCTATTATCACAGCAGAGATTACTTCTCATAATACACAATAGATATTTTGAAGAGCAAATATTGTAAAAAATTTTTTTCTTAAAGCAACAATGATTTTTAAAACCCCACAACAGGTGTGAAATTTGTCTTTAAATAAAACATTGTAATACATTCACCTGGTAACATTTGCAATGACATTCCTTACTGTCCTACCATGAATACAAGATTTAAAATCACTCCATAAGAAAAATGAAAGTCCTAGAGTTGCTGTTTTTTTTAAACACTAAGAGTTATCAGAATCCTTTCTAATGTGTTCAAAACTTCTACAGTAGGAATATTGCTATGAATATAGAATTAAAAAAAAAAAAATAATAAAACACTAATATGTGTCCCAAGACAATCCTATGCATCTTGAAACTAGGAGTAAATTTGAATAAGGATATCATAAATGGTTTTGAAAACTTACAAAGAAACAAATAATGAAAATAATAACCCTTGTGTGTATAACTTATTATTTTTTTCAAAGACTATAAAATACTTGATGCTCACAACAATCCTTTGGTTTAATTGACTGAAGGAATTTTTATTTCCATCTTAAATTGTGAAAACTGAGGTAAAATGGGTGGAGGGACAGATTGAGGTCTTTCCAATGCAAATGCAACCTTTTTTTACCACATCTGATAAAGCTATTCCTGACAGTTTAGTCCATGGAAAAAATACCCACAACTGCCCCAATCATACCTGGCTGAAAAGATGCTCCAGGCAACTATGTATCTTGTCCTGCTTATCATGAGAAATGCGAACACTTAGGGGAAGCTCATCACCTAGATATATTAAAAAAGAAATCATTCATCTTATGTTTAACATTCTGAAGTACTTTAATATAAATTAAATAAAAATAAGTAAACAACCTTTATTTCATACATTTGTTTTCATGTTCAGAAAAAAAAAAGAACTATAAAAAATGCAGCAGCTATTAGGATATCAAATTACTTCTCCTTTGAAATAGAGGTAAAACTAGATGCCTCACAGAGAGAACACTCATGTTCAGAATTCTATCAAATGATGCATTTTTCTACAGGTTGAATAGCTGAAATAAACTGCAGATTTAAAATTAAGATTTGTCCAGCCAAATGAAAGTCTTAGTTCTTAACATTTCCCAAATAAAATATTTCCAAGATATTTATATCAATTAGTGTTTTCTTATTACTCCTTGCCCTGTTACCTAAATAATTTGAAGATTAGTCAAGTGCAGCTGCTGTTATAAATGTCTTTAGATTCGAAGTTCTTCCCACCTCCTCAACTCAATCAACAATGCCCACACAAACACATGCAGTATATATTATGTGAGTCTGTCAAGACTGATAAAAAGTCAAAATGCATATGGGTCGAATAAATGAATTCCTTAGAAGGAGCTCTAAGAGAACTAGCATCAAAAAGTACACAGGACTTTAGCAAACGCACCTGAGTCCATTTCATCACTGTGAAAATATGAGCTGCACTGGCTGCTGCAAATGCTAGTGAAGGAGGCGATGGAGTTCCTATTGCTGTTGCAGTCGCTGAAAGGAATGAAGTATATGTTACTTTGCCAATGTTCCAGGTGACTCCCTATTAGCTAAACAAATAACACAGTTTTACTTATTAATATAGTTTATAGAAAATTATGAGGCAAATTTTCAATTCACATTTTTACTTATATTTTTACATAAATATTTTAAATTTAGTCATATTTCATTTTTTTTAACCTTATTACTCTAAGCCTACATGAATTTTAAAAAATGCATAGCTAGTTATATCTAGTGGCTTAGTGGATAAGAGTTCTGAATGCGATCCATATACATTCCAAAGACACAGGTTCATGTCCTGAGGCCTGGGGAAACAACCAAGGTGAACAACTAAATAAAATAAATAAATGTTTCTTTCTCCTGTCTTTGCCTGCTGGTCTATCTACTTACTTTATACCTATCTGCACCTTAAAAAAAAAAAAAAAAAAAAAGTAGTTATAAAATTAGAAGTCAAATTAAAATTCTTCATAGCCCATTAGGTGTCAGAGGCTGTTGCTTATTTACTATTAGCTGATTATAACGATCAGCTGCACTCGGGGCTCTCTCGGGGCACCGGCACCTTGTCTCTACCTCAGCGGTCAGCACAGAATGTCACATCTGGTCAGAGCTGGATAATGAGGAATGTGGAAGGAAACAGTATTTATCTGCTTGTGTGTGTATATGGACATATTACATATTTCAGATCTAGTGCAGGAAGAAAAACATTTTTTTCCTCTCAGAATAAGTACGAATGACTCATTTAACTTTAAATTTAATCTTTAAAATTTCTATTTGAGCCTAGCGGGAGACTATGAGAGTGACTAATTATCTGATACTAGAACTCGAGGCAAAAAAAAAATAAAAATAAATAAAAAAAAAAATATGTATATATATTTAAGTCATATAATTTGCCACTGAAAAGAAACTACAGACTTCTACTAAAGAGCATATTGGTCTCCTTAGAAGTTAAAAATAAATGAAATGGTAAAAGTGGTTAATTTGTGTTAAATAGTATTAAATTCCAAGGAATGATTAACTCGTGAATTCATGAAAATTCTTTCACATAGAAATTGGGATAGAAGAATGGTTGACAGAGAAACTGTGAGCTAGGGTACCTAGTTTCACAGGCAATTCGTGTTAACTCTGTGGGAGTTAGTGTCCTGTGTGTACAATGAGTTCATATCAGAACCTGCCAGGTTGTGGTAAGGATGATGGGAAATTATGCTGTTCCTCCAGGTGTCTGGCTAAAAATATTTTTAATGTTAGCTATTAATGTGAGCTCAAAATCACAGATAAAAATAACATGATTTAACTAACATTTATTTGCATCTTTTTATTGTAAAACACTGCATAATAAGAGTGAATAGGTGTGTCCTGGTGGAACAGCTGCAAAGAAAATTGCCTGAGAAGGATGCAAGCCACGTAACCCTGGTACAGAGGTAATTAAGTAAAATAAAGTCACTAACGTGAACCCTAATCTAATATGGCGGACATTCTTGGAAGAACAGGAAATTTGGACACAGACATGCAGAGAGGGAAAAGGATGACAAGAAAAAGATGGTCAAGCATAAACCAAAGAGAGAGACGTGAAACACATTCCTCCCCCACTGTCCTTAGAAGAACTGATCCTGCTGACACCTGGATTTCAAACTTCTAGGCCCAGAACTGTCTGACAATATGACATCCAGATCTGTGTATGTTGTTACAGAACTAGCAGAATAATACAGAAGGCATGCGAGAGAAGAAGAAAATACACAAAGCTGGTCATGAAGGCGTATAAGTGACACTGATCCAATTAGCTTAGAACATAGGATAATACAAAAAGAAAGGGAGAAACAAGGTAAAAAGAACACCCTTTCACTACTCAATAGTCTAATGCTCAGAAGCAGATATTTTAAAAGTTAATAAGGCACAATTTGCTAATTTGCCATAAATGTTATACAATCTGTAATAGAACACGCCCCCCAAATTTACTCCACACTGTTGGAGAAAGAATACTTTTTTTTTTTTTTTTTTTCAAATTACTCAGATTTAAACAGGGTAGAATTTAAAAGGTTATGTTTTATCACTATGCTTTGCCTGGGGTTGATAACAACCAGTGATTGTTTTGCGAGAATAATAAAAACAAACAAAAAAATATTTTCAAAATCTCTGTGGAAAACACAGAATCACATTGACTTTACTGATGAAATGAGTTTAATGGAATAATCAGTTACCTGTAAGAGTCTCTGTTACTGATAGTGTCATGACCTGAATCTTCCTGTTCATCTCCTGCGACATTAAAACAGACACGTTTGCTATTTTTCTCTCCCTTCTCGTTGTCGCTGTCTGTTGGAGCCATGCATTCTGGAGTCTTACGTTCCAATTTAGGAGAATATGTTATTGAAGACAGAAGGCTACAATATGATATTAAAAAAAATTAAGTGCATATTTTCAAAGTAACAGCTTACGTGTTGAATATGATAGGCTTACAAATAGTTCTAGAAATATTTCCAGGTTTCACATGAAAAATCCTATTGCATGAAAACCCTGTCATGCAAAGTTCTTTTTTTAATTTTCTCTCACAGTATGCAATTAGCAGCAGCATCTAATTTAGAATAGAAACCTGTATTCAAATCCTGTCTGTTATTTAGCTATGAGAACTTTTTTTAACATCAATGAAGGTGGGGACAATAAGAAAAACTAACCCAAATGATTGCAATGAGAACAAATGAGTGCATATATTCCTGATACACAATGGTTCTCATCTCTTTTCCAGAACCATTATCACCCCTATCACCACCACATGAAACAAAACCCCTATTCTGTTGG
This sequence comes from Solenodon paradoxus, assembly GCA_004363575.1. Lineage (NCBI taxonomy): Eukaryota > Metazoa > Chordata > Mammalia > Eulipotyphla > Solenodontidae > Solenodon > Solenodon paradoxus. The sequence continues at coordinate 73,408 of RJWH01000085.1, forward strand.
AGTTGAAATTCTACTGGGGGAAACAAACAAAAAATAGTAAATAGGCAAACTGTAGAGTACATCACATACTGGCAAACGTCAAGGAGAAAAATGAAGATGCAACTTAAAACAGGGTAGTCAGGTATGATGTGAGATGCTATGAATAATACTGGCATTTTTATAACTTTTAGGTACCAGTGAAAATTGGAAGAGCTGTGTTACATTGCTCAAGGCCCTGTGAATATTTTCAGTGACTGAAAGCTATGAATTATTTTAAGTACAGTTTTTATTGAAAAAATACTTTCAATTCTTTAAGACAGATGTGTATTTACATACTCCTTCCACCCAAAAGATTAAAACATTAGACTAATTTCAGTTATCTAAGACTTCATAGACAGATGAACTCTGAATACCAAAGAGGAAAAAGACAGTAGTTCTCATTTTGCAAGGAGTCCTCTGTGCTTTATGCATCTCTTAAATTAGAAGTCATGGGGCTAAGCATACATAATTTTTTCCAAAGTTACATGAATTGCATTCACATATTTGCTTTTCATTTTCAACAGCTGCAATCATGCTTGACTGACCCTCTGGGAACAAGAATTAGGCTAGCAAACAAATGATAGAAAACAGTGTTTTGAACCATGGTTTTGCATAAAATTTCAAGATTCTCAAGACAATAATAAGGCATAAGAATTAATATTTGTGCATGTAAAAATATGTGCCTTTCTTTTTTCCCTCACTTCCAATGTAAAGCTACCTACTCCAATCATTCTAAATTAAAATCCTAAGCACTGTGTCATTCCATGTCCATTTCCTAATGCCCTTGATTTAAAAAGATTTTTGTATGTAGTACACTACACCTACTGTATTTTTCCTATTAAATTTGTGATTTAAATATTATCATCATCACTTTCAACATAGCTAGCATTTGTTGAGCTCTTATGCTGGTCACCATGCAAAGTACTTAACAGTTATTAGTTTATTCAATCACTAAAATCACCTTATGAAGTCAGCATTACTATCAACATCATCTTCACCATTTTAAAGATGAGGTGAGACACTGATACACAGATGCTTTGTAAATTCATCAGAACATCCCATCCCTGTATATCACTTACATGCTCTAGAGGGAGGAGATGGTCATTAGTGTGTCCACCACATTCTAGTTCTGCTGGGCTCATGACTGGGTGACCTCCCCTGCCTTTGTGAGGATAGGAATAACCATGTGACTTGCTTTCACCAATGCAATGTGAGTGAATGAAACATGGACTCCTTCTAGGCAGAAATCTTAAGACCCTGTGCAGTCTGTCTGTTTTCCCTCACCCTGTGGAAGTAATCATTCCAGTCTGATTCCAATCATTCCAGCTGATGAAACTGTCAGTCTGGACTTGGGCAGGAACAGAGACCTTGCAAACTAGACAGACATGGAGAATTGGAAAGAGGAATCTGTGACATATTCCAGAGGTTCATTATCCAAATCACAGAGGAACTGTGAGAATGAAGTAAGTCAGCACACGTAATGTTGTAACTGTGCCTGGCACAGTACTGATAATATATGTTGGCTTTATGAACCTGTCCCCTCTTTTTATACATTTACCAGAAAGATATTTGGGAAAGCTGGAAAGACAACTCTACCACCAGCAATACCATTCCCCTGACTCACCAGACATCTTATAATACTGTGATTATAAGATTGTCATCACTCAATCCTAGGGCATCCTGTTCATGAAAAACGAAGTCTGTTCACAAATTTCCTATCTTCACTGACCCCCCAATACTCTTTATTCATTTCTTCCTTCTAAGAACAGACAAACCTGTATTTTAAAATTCCATCAAAAGTTTTAGACTATTGATGAATGATTTTTCCCTTTACTATTTCTAGTACCTAAGTGTCATTAACCAAGAAATATCTTGCTAAATGGTTAGAAGTATTCAGCTTTACAAAATGAAACAGAAATCATAATATCTTACTTAAATTCATAACATGACCTTATTTCAGATTTTTAGACAGATTTGCCTTGTTTCATCTTTCAGTCGGAATGAAATAGGATTTCACAGAAAGTCTGTGCGTTAAAGGATATTTCATTTCTAGGAGAAGGGTTCCCAAGTGACAGGATAACCAAACTTTTGTGATAAGCTCGGCACCAGGCCCCTTTACAGCAATGAAGGACTTCAAGCAAGACAAGCGGTAAGATATTGTGCGGTAGTTTCTCCTAAAACTTGGAGACACTTCTAAGCTATGCTTTTCCACTATGCAGAGACATCTATGCCTGACCAATAATAATTACTACATGGTAATAAAATTGTTTGGTAACTTGCTTTTTAAATAATTTGTCAAGCTTGACTGCACTGCAGAAACTGAATACTAAGAGCAACAGGGAATCCAGGCACTTGGATAACTGCATTGTTTAAAGTGAATTATGTAGAACGTATTTATATTTAGAATTAAATTACATGGTACACACAGAGAAGACCAATGAAGCTTCTCAAATCATTTGCTCATTTCATGTCAGTTTCCTGGTAAACATTCGCAACTGGGTAAAGGATTTTAGAATAACAGAGTTAGTAAATCTTAAATCAAAATAGTTTATCATTTTAAGTAGTTATGGGTTAGTAAAAATTACTTAACCCCTTTTGGTAACTAGTGCTTTAAATATAAAGCATTTTTAGACCAATAAAGGGAGCCCCTTGGCTATAACCACTTTCTTAAAATTATATATTAGCTGAACTTCGAAAGAAAGCCCACAAATTAACACAGACTGGACAATTGCCAGGCAGTGTTGGGTAGTCAATGCATGAGACATCTGCTCATCAATAATCCTGACATTAACAAAGGATTTGTCTAAAACAGGGAAGTAATAACTCCTGGCTTAACTAATACTAACTGGAAGTATGGGTTTGGTTCACATGATCTACAAAAATTTCTTTGCGATCTAGAATAAATGATTCAATGTCATTATTTATAGCCATATTAAAAAGATTCTTCCTCTTCGTGCTTCTAAATACTTTGGGGGAGTGGGTAAAAAAATAACTCTGATTTTTATATGACAGAACATATTATATAATAAAATTCAGTGTATTAAGTAAAGTAAAATGTAATGACCTAGAGTATGAATTTCCCTACCAGAAGGTTATTCTAAAACAATTCAAAGTACCAGTATCATATTATTGTTTAAAATAGTCCCCACTCTCTTAGCAACCTCTAAATATTTACTTCATCAGCAATTGAAGTAGTCAAAATATATAAAATGTTTTAGATAATTTTTAGAAACTCATAGTAGACATAAGAAAGTAGAACTTTAAATCTAAGGAAAATCACAAAAACAGAAAAAGTAGATGAGTAGATGAGTGTATATTAAACATTTAAAGATAATATTAGAAATAAGATACATTTAACATGGTGACTTTGAGTTCTAATTTTCAAAAATGAGCAAAATAAGAGATTGTGTACATTAGGACTTCATTAGCATAATTTCAAAGTACAACAAAGAATTTGAGTAAGTTTTAAATATTTATGTTAAGACTGAATTACCCAGGCAAGTATGGGATGATGTCTACGTTTAAACTAAATTATACATATGTGATAGCAATCTAAACCTATGATTTCATACAGAGAGCACAATAAAAGGAAGATAATAGTATTTGTACCATTTTCAATTTCTACCAATTTTGGATATATTCAACAAATCTCATCCTTTGAATGCTGAGTAAGCATGGTAAGCACTATAAAGATTGCTTTCTATTTTAACTTTTGTAATTTTTTACCACTAACCAGTAATTTGCTATTATTATTCATCCTGTCATATGCATGAAAAAATGCTACCCCAAATCCCGTGCTGTTTTGACTACAGAGAACTGCCTTGACTAGATGGGAAATACAGTCATACACCACATGTGGCAAATAATCCAACTGTCAAATTCTTACAGAGGAATCAGAGTTGATCCCTTTGGAAAAATTTTAGTTAACTTCTGTCCTCTCGATAAAACTTTCAGGTTGCTAGTATAGCTATTTGAGTTACTGCTTAACAGACCATTAATTCAATCAGAAGTGATAAAAGTATTGGTCTTTGAGTCTAGTGATTTTGCATTTACTCATCTAACAAGTATGTAGGAATTTATTTTATTTTTCATAAACACCTACTGAGTCCATATATTCCAAATACTGTGCTGTGTTCTAGAAAGGATCTATATCCCTAAATCCCTATACACAGTTTTCTTTCAAGATATAATTCAATTTAATATTTTCAAGATAGTGTTTTTTATAAGACAGATTTTTGTCATTCTCTTTCCTTAAAACAGATACATGTATATATGTATATACATATGTACATATGCACACATATGTGTATATGTGTGCCTGTACACATGTGTATGTGTACATATATGTATGTATGTATAGTTTGCCCTGTTACAATATTTTTAAGGTGTTGGAATAGAGGATTTAATGGTCAGCAAAAATCTCCAATATTTCCAAAAATGAAAGCAAGAAAGATGGATGTTTAAAACTCACGTTGTCTACATCTATCTTATAAGGCACACGCAAAAATAAAAAATAAAATACTTACTCATCTATTTGGCAAACACACATCTCTGCCTCTTTCAGTGCAGTTTGAAGCTTGCCCAGCAGTTTCTGATAAATATCTTGGGTTTCTAAGTCTTCTTCTCTTAACAAATACCGGAGACCATGCCCATCCTGTTGTCCCAAAGACAGACCTGAAGGGGCCGCCATGGTTGTAATCGTATGCTGAATGTACACCATAGGGCTCAATTTCCCTGAAGAATTTAAATAATTTCACAGCACCATTTAATACCTTTGTATCTTAGAATAACAGTTCAGTGTAATTCATTTCAGAGTTCTAAGCTTATATGAAATAAAATGATGACCCAATGCTGAATTTAATTCAAGAATTAAATATTATGGAGTCTGTAGTCGGAGTCTGACACCTCCATTTTTGTTCTTTGTTCTCAGGATTGTTTTTACTATCCAAGGTCTTTGTAGTTCCATATAAATTCATGACTTTTTATTCTATTTCTGTGAAGAATGTCTTTGGAATTTTGATAGATAGCATTAAACGTGTATATTGTCTTAAATAAAATGGTCATTTTAATTATGTTAATTCTTCCAATCCATGAGCATAAACTATCTTTCCAATTTTTTTGGTGTCTTCTGTTTCTTTTAACACTGTTTTGCAGTTTTCAGAGTGTAGGTCTTTTACTTCTTTGGTTAGATTTATACAAAGGTATTTAACTTCTCTAGATGCAATTGTAAGTGAGATTGTTTCCCTGAATTCTCTTTCTGCAATTTCATTTTCTATATAGCAATACAACAGAATTTTGAATACTAATTTTGCAGCCTACCATCTTACTGTATTTATTATTTCTAGCAGCTTCTTACTTGAATCTTTGGAATTCTCTATATTATCATTTTAACTGCAAATAGTGATAATTTTACTTCTACAAAGCAATAATAATCAAGTCAGCATGGTATTGGAATAAAAACAGGCATACAGATCAATGGAATAGAATTGAGAGCCAGAAAAAAAATCCACACATATGGACAATTAATCTTTGAGGCTTACAATGGTGCAAAGACAGTATCTTCAATAATGGTTTGAGAAAATTGGATAGCCCCATGCAAATGGATAAAACTAGAAAACAACCTAACATCGCATACAAAAATTAATTCAAAGTGGTTTAAAGATTCAGATATTAGACTAGAAACCATAAAATACAGAGAACAAAAGACAGGCAAAACATAACAGCACACTGATCTAAGAGATGTCTTTGGTAATGCAACTATAATAGCAAGGGCAATAAAATCCAAAATAAATAAAAAGAATTGCATCAAACTAAAAAACTGCACAGTGAAAGAAACTCAACAAAACAAGACAAAAAAAATCCTAATGATAGAGAAGCTATTTGCATATCATATATCTGACAAAAGGTTAATATTCAAAATATATAAAGAACTCACAAAGCTCAACAACAAAAAATCTGATAATTGAATTTAAAAATGGACAGCTGATCTTATAGACACTTCTCTAAAGAACACCTACAGATAGCTAACATGAACATGTTCTACCTCTCTTGTCATTAGGAAAATGAAAATCAAAACAAAATGAGATACCACTTCATACCGGTGAGAATGGTTATCATCCAAAGACTGGAAACAACAAGCATTGGAGAGGATATGGAAAAAAGGGAACTCTTATACATTGTTAACTGGATGTAAAATGGTGCAACCATTATGAAAAGCAGTATGAAGATTCCTCAAAAAATTGAGAATGGAAATCTCACAGGATCCAATTATTCCTCTACTGGATATTTGCCTTAAAAAGACAACAACACTAATTAATATATGCAGCCCCATGTTCACTGCAGCATTATTTAAAATAGCCAAAAGTTGGAAACAGCCTAAATACCCACTGGCAGATGGGTATTTCTCAGATGTTTATATATCTATATATCTATATATATGTATGTATATATTACATGTATATAATTCAATGTATACAATACATATATATATAACGTAATACTACTTAGCTATCAAAAAGATTAAATCCTGCCATTTGTTGCAACATGACTGAGAAGAGGATTATAAGACAGACATAATATAACATCCATCATAGTCTGTATACAGATATCAAGCAAATGAATGAATTAAATTAAACAAAGTAGACTTTAAAAACAGCTAATAAAACAATACGCTTTTAGAAAAAAAAGTAAATTTGTGGTTGCAGGAAGAAAGCGGGGAGGGGCGTAAATGGTAAAAAACATTTATTGTACAGTGAGGGAGAAAAAAATGAAATAGTAGCAAACTTAGGGTAGCATGGGCAGAGGTTGATTTACGATCATATTTATCTTAAACCTACTTAATGTTCTAATGCAATATTTGTTCAACAAAATTCAAAAAATTAAAACTTACGGTGATCCAACTAAAAAACTTTTAGAAACAGAAAATGAATACAGTAAAGTTACAGAGTACAAAATTAATATACAAAACAATCTGTTGTGTTCTACACAAGCAACTGTCTAGAAGAAAGAAGTCAAGAAAACAATCCCATTTCAACCACATCAAAAAGAATAAAAAAGCCTGGAATAAACAAAGATGGTAAAAGATCTGCACACTGAAAACTATAAGACACTGTTAAAAGAAAAAGAAGACGCAAGGAAATGGAAAGACATCCCATGCTCGTGGATGGGAAGAATTAATTGTTAAAACAACCATTCTATTTAAAGCAATATACAGATTCAATGTGATCCCTATGAAAAATCCAATGATATTTTCCACAGAAATAGAACAATACCAAAACTTTTCTAGAAACAAAAAGAATCTAAACAGCTAAAACCATTCTGAGAAAAATCAACAAAAGATCACTATGCTAAAACAGAACAAGACTGCAAAAATTATTCTTGAATATAAAGGCAAATCTCACCAAGTAGAGAAGGAATGGGGGGGGCAAGAAAGAAATAACTGAGAAGATGTAGACAAAAAATAATCTTACGTACAGCTTTCATTAAACACTACTCAAATAAAAACTAAAGCTAACAGGAAGCTGTGATTAAAAGCTAGGAATTCAGCTGGATCTATGACCTATGAAGCTGGAGCAGAATGGCCTAATGCATCCCTGGCAGTTGCTCCTTCTGTAGTTTTCTCATCGATGAAAGACCTTTCAAAATTCATGGTTTTCACAGCATGAAAAGCTATGCCTATCAAACATGTTAGGAAGGCAAGAACAATCATTCATCTCAGAAGAAAAATTATAAAACTGCATGAGTCAATTTTTACTCTAGAAACACTTAAGTATACTATATATACTATTATAATGAAGAAGCCTTTGTAAAAGCTTAGAGTTGCTTATATACCAGAAATCTATCAAATTTCAAGGATGTAGGAATAGTTACAATTGCCTAAATTACCTTTTGTGATTTCTATACATTTTTTTAAAAAGCTAACATACCTTGCTCAGATGATTTATTCTCTTTATCATGTGAATTATGCTTCCTACTCTCCAACTGAACACCAAAAGCACTCCCCAGGGAAGTGGAGGTTTTGGGATAGGAAACTTCCATCACATTGACATGACAGTTGGTAGGGCAGAAATCACTGCTGTGCAGTGGTGAAATTTTAGATTTAGCTTGTTTAAATGTAGGCCAGGCTCTATTCTTTAGTACACGAGAAAACTGCAAATTAAAGAATAAAAAAAAAGGAATGAGCACACAGTAATAACTCAAACATTGCATCTCTTTAATCCATTACAAAATCAAAATCAAACTTATTAATACGAATAAGTTGCAAAAAATTATTTCAAAATCCACACATTCTTAATAAAGCAAACCAATATATTATTTTATTTATCCTTTGAAACTCTGATTGCAAGCTAGATGCTAACAGAAATGAATTCACATGACCAATACCATGTATTAAGACTCAATTCCATAGGTCCCTTGCAGCTGAAAAACAGAGTAACCATTATTTTCAGACAGCAAGATAAACATTCAATCTTTAAAGTGAAACAAGATGGCAGAATATGGCTGCTGTCTGTTCAAGGATGGAACAAGAATAAAATGAGATTATTCCAAACACTGTCAAAAAGTCAATTCAAACTTGAATCTGTGAATTAGTGGTACTGACCCAGAATGACAGGACAGGCAGAATCAGCTATACTTCCCATGCCTCCTGCTAACCACTGCTGAGCTCTTGGGTCAGAATCAATCAAAAGATGTGCAGATTCTGCTTTTAGGCCACTGAAAATGAAGTGTACTCAAGGGATTTGTGTGACCTTCAACAATAAACATGCTACAGCTTATGTACTTGCAATGAGTTTCCATTAAAATCTGTTTATATCTTGCATTGGGTCTATCAAGCTGTTCAAAGCCTGATTTGCATCTGGTTCATTTATCTCAAGTTATCTTCCCCCTGTTTCTGGAGATTTAACCTTCACTCAGTTCCGCTCTCACCAGATACAATCTACTCATCCTACATCTTGGCACATGCTCTTCAGAGTGCCTAGAATTTTCTCTCCTCATTGTCAAATTTCTCTGTATTTTCAGGTGCTATGAAATCAAAAGAACTTCTCAGAGTCCTAGTGAAGGTTCAGTTTCCTTAACTATATGCTAAGTTATAATATATTGTAACTCTCCTTATAATTGTGAATCATTATCTCTATCTCCCTTAGCACGTGGTAAACTCCATGAGCATAATGCTTATATTTGTCTTCTGCATCACAGATGGAAATCTCATAAGAGTTAAACTCAATTATAGTTTCAAAAGCAAATGTCTTTGAACCACTGGCTACCTGTGTTTTCATTAGGTAGATCCAACAATTGATGTGATGCTGGGCAAGTCACTGCCTTTTTCTCATTCTTAGGAAAATAGGGGATATAGATTAACTGATCTCTATGATGTCTTCTTCTTGAAAACTATAAACTATCAATTTAATCCACTATATATTTATTCTGTTGTATACATATATTTAATTATTAAATATTAAATTATTATTAGTTTTGAAGTTGTTATCTTATCCATGTATTCTAGAAGAGTAGTAATTTGATAATTAAAAAGAATAAAAATTCAAATTACCTTCAGTTATTGTCTAATTTTTGTAAGTTAAGGAATAAAAATGTGATATAAAAAATCACATCTTATAAGCTCACCAATATAACATGAACTCTTATATGTATATTAAACTGTGTTTTTAAATCATGTCAGAAGCTATGTCTAAAATGGAACTGAATTGAAATGCAAGAAGCTATTAACAGAATTGCTAGTAAACAACAAATAGCCTGAATACTAAAAGAGAGAAAGGTATTTAGAAAATTCCTGGTCTATCTCCCTCACTTTACTAATGAAGAAATTGTAACCTGAAATTTAGAAAGACCTAGAATTCAAGGCCAGATGCAAACTTTGAATCAGAAGTTCATTTCCACTAGAGTTCAGGATAAAAATCTTAGTCAAGGCTCTGAAGGCACACATAAAAGCAAAGAAATCAGTTCTATTTTGTCCCAGATCTATGATAATAGACAGCTATGCTTCTCTTGCCTTCTTTCATTTTAACCAATTATCCACTGATTTAAAAATATGAAGAAAAAACATCCATTCCAGACCCTATGCTAAATGCTGGAGATACAGTCCTTGCCCTCATGGTCTAAGAGGTGACACAGATTAAAAACAACATGTTATTGTCATACATAACAATTACATTATTACAACTATGTATAATGTGTATGTACTTATGCATGTATATATACATATATATATATATATATATATATAATATGTAACCAGAAATTCTGTTAAGTGGTAAGGGTGTGAACACAGTGAAGTGTATTTAGTGATCAAGAAGAGTAGGGGAAATTCCCTGTTGAGTGGAACCAGTTTCCTACAACTTTCCAACATGTATCTCAGTACAAATGCCTATTAATACACTCCATGTTCTCCCGTCCCCACATACTCAGAACGGGTATGTAACCCACGTCTGAAGGTACTGGAATTCTTTTAGAAGATTTAAGTATTAGAGTATCTCATTGCTAAGGGCCTCTCGGGGGAAAGAAAGAGCCTTATAAAAGCGGTGCTGTCTTAGTGGTGTTCCTGGGACAGGGGTTGGGGCAGGAAGAACTGCACAGTCATAGGTCCTGGAAATAAGCTGACTATATTTTAATTTTTAAAAATGTGCCTCCAGACAGCATGCCCTGATATTGTATTGTGAGAACTTCCTCTAACACAAACCTAACCTAAGGGAGCAGAATCCTTCTGACTGTGGTATGCACCCAGAGACACACTCTGTACCGTACACTTGTAAATGACCCTGCAACATGGAACTGTCATCTTTTCAAAAACATCAAATGGAAAACTGTCAATGGAAAACTGTTAATCTGCTTTTGAGATGTTCACAAGGAAAACAAAAGAACTGTTTTCCACAAATAAAAATGGAAACTTTGTGATAAAGAAATGTACAGGGTGTGGAATTCATTCAACATTTACAACTATATGTGAAGGGTTCTCTATACCAGGTACTATTTTAGGCATGGTATATCAGTGAAGGAAAGAAAGATTCCTAACTTCTGGGAGGTTATATTCTAACAAGGGGAGAGACAAATAATAGTCATAATAAGTAAATTATAGCAAGACAGAATATGAATAATACTTGAAAGCAAAATAGGGCAGGGTAAGGTTAGGCGTTTCAGAAGTACAGTGAAGAATGAGCTTCCCATTGCAATTAGGTAGTCAGGACAGACTCACTGTTTAAATGACATTTAAGCAAATACTTGAAGAAGGGAATTGCTGAGAATATAAATATCCAGAAGAAAAGCCTTCTTGGTTGAGGGAAAAGTATAAAAGCCTCAAGGACAGTGTGCTCAATGAACATCAAGAAAACCAGTGTGACCAGTTCAGACAGTAAGGGCAAAGGAAAGGAGACCAGATTGGAGCGGTCATGAGTGAGGGGAGAGCAGAGATCACCCAAGAACTTGGAAGCCTTTAGAAGGATTGAGCTTTTTCTGATTGAGATTTAGTCATTCAGAACAGAATGTAGGTTGTCAAGAGTAGAAACCAGAAGACCACTTACAGGAGAGATGACAGTGACTCACTGTAGGCTGTCAATAATGGAAATAATGAAGGGAAAAAAAAAGCCTACCAACTTTTAAGGTAGAGCTAAGGATGGTATGAAGAAAAAAATCAAGATTTTTTAGACTGAGCGATAGAGAAGATGTATCTAACTCCAAAAGAAAAAGAACAGCAAATATGATACACTTTGGAGGAGTGGAACTAGAAGTATATTTTGGATATTCGAAGTCTGTGATCTCTCTCTGTTAGACCCAATAGAGGGGTCAGATTGGTTAAGATCACCAGGAGACTGAGTGGAAAGAGAAAAGGAGATGAATTTCTCATCCTTAGGACTCTGACTTGAAGCAATTGGAGAGGATAAGAGGAACCAGAATAAAATACTGTGCATGAGTCACCAAGAAAGAACAAATAAACATTTCTTTATCTTAACCACATAGGTAGGCATCTTATTGTCATTGCTCAAGAGAAGTATACAGTATATACTGTATATACAGTATATACTGTATATACAGTATATACTGTATATACTGTATATACAGTATATACTGTAGCTTCAGATGCTACTAAGGCAAGAATTATAATGAGAAAAGTGAAATGAGCTTTGGTAAATATAGGTCGTTGATGACATTAGAAGAGCCATTTCAGTTATGTGGAGTGGATCAGAACCCAACTTGAGGATGAAAAGTGAGTGAAACAGTATAGGCAAAAAGACAGCTTAGCAGGAAATAGATCAAAGAAATGTTAACAGTAAATAGAAAGGAGTATGGGATCAAGAGAAGTAATATTCTAATATAGGTGATATTGAAGTATATTTGTAAATTTTCAAGAATAGGCAATCCTTTCAGATGGAACTTCTGGTCTGTAATGCATTGACAGCTAAATAATGTTTATTGACCATGACAATGGTCACGGTCTAAATTAAATCTAATTGTAGCCACATAACAAAAAGTCAAAAATAATACTCCTATTTTGTAGAGTCTCCCATTTCAATAAGGCAGGAAACCACACTGACATACAGTTATGAAAGTTTTGTATCAGGTGTGACTTGGTGGCTCAGGGACTAAACCAGCAGCTGTGCCATAGAACATATAAACCCAAGGAATTGGTTCTTAAACAGGGGTCAGAGAGAAGAACCAAACTAAATAAAAACAAATTAATAAAAGGACTTCTTCCTCTTCCTTTCTTCCTTAAAATGATTATTCCTTCTCTCATTTCCTCTCTTTTTTAAAAATAAAGTTTTCTATTGGGGGAAAAGGGACATGAGAAATTGTATCCATAATTTTCCTAATACATACATCATTATGAGTATTATGTGGCAATAATAACTACAGGTATTTGATATATTCAAAGTAGTACTTTGATTCCTACGTGTAATATTTTTTGTGTGAACAGGAACTATCTCTTAAAAGCTCATTAACTATTTATATTGAGGAAGTATCTTCAATATACATCAAGCCCAGTTGATGGATGAATGAGTCTAGAATTTAAAAGGGTTCTAAGAACAACTTAGGGTGTGAAAGTTCCTCTGAACAGTGAATAATTTTACATCTGGATTGCCCATACATCCCTCTTCCCAGAGAATTAATAACTGCTTAGGATTTAGTCAGTTCTCCAGTAAGATCTAATCCTCCCCTACAAAAGTGCAGAAAAACATCTGTGGTCTGCACAACTGTGACTGGGCAGCAAGTCTGTTATGATTCCAGCACCCCGGATATAGAAACCAGAAATCAGCTGGCTTCTATTTTTAAAACCTAAAACTTGTAGTCACAATAAAAGAAAGACAGCCTCTTTAAGACTTTGGTTTCTATGGAAACACTTTATTCTACAGAAAGAGGGGGGTTGAAGTCTTCATCTGGAAGACAAATACATTGCTATAATAGTTTAAAATTATATAGATATGCAGAAATTAAGTATGTATATTCACAAATGCTATATTTTCTGTTGACACTGACATAAATGGAGTTAACTTTCTATGACCTGTTAAGGCTATTATCTTAGTAATCTAAATCTTCCTCAACTAGAAAAGATTCTTAAAATAGTTTCTTGTTAACTTTCTCTAGTGAGAAAGATTGCCAATTATTCTAAATATGTTTGTGGTCAAGAAAGGATAATGAAAAGAATAGCTTTAAAAGCACTTATGTCCTAGTTGACTACATATTACTTTATTCTGAATTAAAAATACATGAGACAGCCTTTCATGGGATTGATATCTAGTCTGCTATTTGCTGACTATGTGACCTTAAGAAAATTCTTAATCTCCCCAAGGAAGAAGAAAGATGATGAGTATTCATCACACATGAACGTTTTGAGGCTCATACAGTCCTTGTATATTAAAGAGCTTTCTGTAATTAAATGATACTATTTTTATCATCTAAAAATCATTGTCAAATAGCCTGTCCATATCTGAACTCATGAGTAAATGGAATACACTTCTCACCAGGATGTGCTTTTTGAGAATCCTCAACATGTAAGAGGAATTCATATTATAAGCATCTTATCCCCTTCAATATATACTCCTCAGTTATCACAAACCATATTTTTGTTATAAACCAAGGAATTATACCTTCTTCATTAGCCATAACCAATTCATCACAAAGCTGCATGTCACATATCTTCTGCACACAGCTCGATCCTTTCCTTTCCATCTCTAATGCTTCCACCTGAGTCAAAGTCACCAGCACCTTGTACCTCAACAAGTGAAAAAGACTATGTACTAACCTCTCACACAATAACTTTTCTCCTATCAACATTTTCTCTATACTGCTGCTCAAGTGATTTTCTTACAAATAAATTTGATTTTTATGCCACTCCAAAATATCACTGAAAAAATTCAAATTTTTGTCCATGTGTTGAATTCAAATCAAATTCTGCTTTCTAGTTTTGACAGTACTGCCAATTCTTCATCGGTAAGATCAGTCTTTCTGCATTTCTACATCTTTGTCCTGATTTCTGATACCTCCCTTTACTTAAGGGACATAGCTCCTCCCCTTTTCTCTAGGGTATCTTTTCAACTTACGGCAGATAGCATATGCTGACTATTCAATACACAGTAATTTCTTCTTTATTGAAACCCTAATGCCCTGGTAGGCAGAACCGCACTATTTAGCACATAAGCTTTGTAACAGTGTCAGATACAGGTAAAGAAACAACTAGGGCTAGAAAAAAAAGGGAAGAAGCTGGTCCCAGCTGTATACATTCAGACAAGTTAGCAAATCACTTTTTGCTTAAGTGCCTTCACCACTTGGATAATGTATATTTCAACCACTGTGTTGATAAGATATACAGTATAAACAAATTGTAAAATCTCATGCAATGCCTGATAATGTGGTTTTGCCACAAACTGTTCTGTGCTACCTATAGGCCAAATATGGGTTCAACGCATTCAACCATTCATGGTGGCATCAGCTAGGAGGTAAAATAGAATTTTAAAAAATCTCATGCATTTTTATCTTCATTCTTAAATAAGTGTGAGAGGACAGGAATCCTCAAGCAACTCTAACTGAAGCATCCACTGTCTAAATAGAGTATGCATTCATTATCTCCCTAATCTTTCTGCACTATCTCATAAGTTTGCTTTCATGAAATTGAGATTTTGACCTAGGTCACCGACTTTCATTAAAGAAAACAAAAAAATATCTGCCACATAAAACAAATTGCCACTCCTTTTACAGGGATATCTTTATGGGCACTGCCCTGACATTTCTTAACGTCATCTCTATGAAATCCAGTGTGAGAGATTTCTTTTAGAACTCACTTCAAGAAAAATCTATGGTTCTCTTAAGAAACATATATCACAGGAATACTGAGAATTACATAATACAGACAGTATTTCCCTTTTCATTTTGGCCACAAGGACGCTGAAGGCCAAATAAAGCAGTCTACCCTTGTAACTAGAATATTGAGGTCTGCTTTCCTATGCCCTCTCTCCCAGTTGGTTATATCATCTATTCTAATATAGCTTTATCCATATATTATCCAGTCTCTCCTCCTTTTAAGAAAAAAATCCCTTGAGTTTCAGTTGAGCATATGGATGTCCAGCTTCAGACTACATTTCCCAGCCTCCCTTTCACTGAATAGGTAACAGGACTTGAACAAGAGTGATGTGTCTAACTTTGGGGTTATGCCATCAAACAGGGAAAGTCCTTACTCTCCATTCCCTTTCACCCCTTCTGAGGGGAAACTTTTACTAGCAAGTATTTAGTTGTTTAGGGCTCAGTAATTATACTTAGTAAATGAAGAGAAGTAACCTATCTCAGATGTTTGCAAAGATCCAATGAGGCAATGAATGTTAGAGCATTTTAAAAAATTAAATATTATATAAATCTTACCATCATTTCAAAATAATGGTACACAAATAAATAATGAAAATATCAGGAACAGAACTGTCTGACATTTAAATAATAATTATATATAAAATATATACAGAGAAACTTTACCTTTTTGTAGCTTGATATTCTCTGACATATGTGCTCAATTTTTTCATTGCAAACGGCACTGAATTTGCTTTGAAGGTCAGTAGGAATCACTTCATTTAAAGAGTTAAGGCTGGTACAGTTTTGTACAAATTGATCATCACTTTTAGCCAGAGCTTCAAGAATCTGTAGTGATACACACACACACACACACACACACACACACACATCAAAACAAGAAACCAAATCGTTCAAAATTAGTTAAATAAAAATCAATGTTTATAATTCACCAACAGGAGGTAAATTCCTCCTGTGTGCTTCTTTTAGCCTTCCAGGGATTTCTGTTCAGCAACAGTGAAGTGATGACCTTGTGTGTTTGCATCTCCTGTTTTGCCTTCTGATGACTATAAATGGCCACCTGAGGTAGATGATGGACTTCAAAGACTCCCTGGCTGGATAAATCAGTACACTCTGATGTGGAAACAGATGGCCTATATTTTAGTCAGTTACTCTGAAATTTTTTTTCCTCAATTTAGTAGCAGAAACAACAAAGAGCTAATAAAAAACTATATACTACTATCCATTTTTTTGCTACTGAGAGCGCAGTACAAAGAATGAATTTAACAACTGGCTGCTAAAAGTCTGAATGAGTTCTCTTGGTAAAGCGAAAATTAATGTTGCTTTCACTGTCTGAGCACTATCTGATGAAAGCATCAGACAAAAAGATTCATAAAATGTCTTCAATTAGTAAATTCTTTTGACTGCTCGAATCATTTGTATGTGTGTACACGTAGCATAGATAATTAAGAATTTCCAATGATTTGAAAATTAATTCTGTACCATATTTCTATGTAGTATACATGATTATTCAAAGATCACAAAGACTGATTACACCCTTATAAGACTTTTTAAAAATGTATGAACAATACTATTTACAGATTAGCCATATTTAAATATAAGTTATCGCACCACCTCCACTTTCCTGTCTTAAGAATATGGACTGCAAGAGCTTTTTGTTTAATTGCTAGTCTAGAAATTAGCACTGATTTTATCATTAGCAGTGTAATATTGGTTACGTTTCTTGATTTTGTTGACTTTCTTTTCCTCATGTGTAAATCAGAAGTCTTACTTGCAGTGCTAGCTTAGAGTTGTCATATGTGAAAATAATCCATGTAATTCTGAACATTTGAAATAGCTAGAAAATGATACAAAATAATTATAATAAACTGATGTAAATTCTTTCATGAATTCTCTTAATAGTATAATGTATTTGGAAAGGCGCTGAATATACAGATTTTAGTGCACCCTGGTGGGGTAGCGGTTAGGTAAGATGCTTCTGATTAAGCACAATCCACGTACATCCCAAGGACTCATGTTCTTGTCCAAGGACTGGGGAAAATAACCAAGATGAACAATTAAATCCTCTCACATCCTGCTTGCCTGCCTAGTTGCCTTCATTTCTGCTTGCACCCTTCCCGAAAAACAAACAAAAATGAAAACCTCTCTACATAAAGATTTTATACTAATAGACACATATAATAGTCCATTGTCTCCAGAAAGACAGTATTTTTTTAAAAGCTGACTTCCAGAATATAAAACAAAAACAGAACAATGTCTTAAATAGTCAATTTGTATCTCTACATTATTTTCTACCATTAAATCTTTTGTGAAAGAGTATGTTATAAATGCTAAATCTGTATCAACTATATATATATGAAACAAGAATTAAAAAGAAGAAGTAAAGATTGAGAAGCCATATCTCATATTTTTACTTGTAATTTCTAAATTCTCAGAGTGCTATAAAAGCAGATGAAACCTGAAGGCCCAGACTTATCGAGAGTCCAGGAGGGGTTTGATCAATTTACCTGTGGAAGGATCATGTAAAGCTAGCACAGGGTCTTCACTTATCACATGTTTTACCTATTTGGAAGAAGACTCCTTCCTTCCTCCCTTTTGTTTTAGTCTAAGGACAAAAAATGATGTACATCGCTCAATAATTTATAAATGTCTAAGGATCTGTTCATAAACCGATCTTTTAATTTTGTGAAATTATGTGGAATAAACACAAGACTTGTAGGATCTAAAATGTCTGGCAATTCATTTATATATTTAATTTATATATTATAGCCATTGAAAGAAATGCATCACCTGTCATAAAAATCATCTGAAACATATTCATGATACTGAATTAACAGACACAGCAAACTTACTAAATGCAGAAAGTCTTTGCCAAATCAACTAACACTTGTCGCTGCACAAGTCTGGAACACTGTGTTCCAGAAGATACCAACAAAAGGAAAACTGCACATATTGAGCGACAGGGAAAAAGAAGCTGAATGAATTGACTGCTGCAGCATATATAGTCATTCACATTTTTTAAAGCAGAGAGGTTGCTATTACTTCATCCAGAACAAAAACCTGTTTCCCAGGATTGCTCATACCTTGGCAGTGAGGATGAAGAAACCTTTGGGCTCAATCATCTTCTCCACCACATTGCACTTTATTCCAGCGGTGCTGTCGTACTCATACACAACACCATATTCCAGGTGCACGTTGTCCACTGTCAGACTCACATGCTCCTTCTTCCCATCGATTATGGCCATGGTGTTGAACTTGTCGATTACTTCTGAAATAAAGAAAATTTTAATTTAACAAGTTTATAAAGGGTTTGCTGGTTTCTTTACATAATTTGAGCCTCTTCAAATAATTTTTAAAGTTATTTAAACAAAGGTTGAATCTGATGTGCCAAGTGAAGTGCCTGTTCCTGTTAACATTACATTTTTTTAAAAATATGTGCTCTAAATCTCACTACTCTAGCATGACTAGTCTTATTTTTGCACATCCATTTTGATCCAGACCATATATAGGCCTATTTATACTAATATGAACATTGTACATACAACTTTGCATTTTCTCATTCAAAGTATGCATGACTTCAGTCAAGATTTCTGAAACTGCCTTAAACATTGGCTGGTTACCTTCTCAATGAAGTTCTCTAAGAGTGTCGGTTTGAAAAAACCTAATAGGTACAATAAAAGTGACCAGAAACTTCTAAGATGATTGGAAGAAAAATGTAAGGGAGGATTCAATAACGTCTATGCAGAAGTTTTAAAGGATCAAACTGGACCATTGGTGGTAAACCTAATGTTTTACATACAGATGTTGATTTACGGTGACACATACTTTAAATCTATATAATATTATGATTCAGTGTTAATTCAATAATTTTTTTAAATTCTAAACGATACTTGGCTAGACACAATGAATTTACAGTGTACCTATATAAAGCCACTATTTACATTAAAAAAACTAGTTTTGAAATGGTAATTCAAGGTATTTGTCAAATGCAAAGTAAATGTAACTACTATGATATCTCTCCACCTAGGCAAATAAAATTTCTTGCTCCCAGGTGATGCTGGACTGTGAAACATACTGAAGTAGGAAGATCTAAATAATATTTAAGCCCCCCAAAAGGACACACATTATAACTTGGGTTGATTGCTCATTCTAACACTTACTAGCTTGGGCAAGTGTTTTAACCAACATAGGCCTCAGTCTTTTGCAAGGAAATAAGAATGATGAAAATCACACCTTCTTTATGAGATTTTCATTTTTTTAAACAACTTCATGACATAATCCATGTAAAACACTGAAGTGGTCTACCACAGAGGATATTAGTATTATATGTTAGCTACTAGCTACTTATGCATTTGACAGACATTTATTAGATTCTATAGACTTAAGAAAGAGACGTGGACATGTAAGATTGTCAATATTGGAACTAGACACAGGCACACTGCAGAAGAATGCCATAAGCAAATGAGGAGAAAAAGTAGGAACCCACCTTCTACTTTGCAGTCAAAAGCATCCCCTGTTTCGTCTCCTGGGGGCTTGGAGTTAGACTTCTGAAGGTCTTCTTGAGCACTCTCAAGGCTATTATAAACCCATTGTATGGAATCTTGCTGGAAATGAGGGAGGGGAGAAACCTCAGAGGTATTAGTGCTTCCTAAAATATAGGCACATTTCAAAAACCTGCTTCAGGAAGAGTCAACAATCCTACATATTCTCATTTGCTTAAATATAAAAAATACATAAAAGAAAGAAAATCAGTATCAGAAATTAATAGAAAATGAATGGCAATTATTTTATCTAGCCATCTGATATTTTTATGTCTGAAAAATTATCTTTCAAACATAGGTCCAAGATGCAGTTACCAAATGTCTCGCTTAAATGCCTCAAGCAAAGCCAATTCATTTTAAAATGAAGTATAAACAAGTTCTTTTTTTTTTAAAAGATGAAGAAAGGCAGGGAGGCAGGAAGAGAAGAGAAAGAGGCATTTTTAATGCATTTGTCCAGTTTTGCTTGTTCTTCCCAGCTCCAAATCACGAACCTGGGATCCTGGATTTTATGCGGTCTGTGTCAGAGCTGCTACCTTAATGCCTGAGCCAACCAGGGCTCACATAATTTACGTTTTAAAATAAATGTCAGATGGACAGTGAATCACTTATCTATTACTGTGCCAACCATTTAATGCTCTTCTATCACATGTAATTTAATATTTTAATTCTTTTTTAAAAGCAAACTAGTATGAAAACTGAAAGAACATCTTTCATCTCACTGGGTTCCCAATAGTTAAAAGTGATGCAACTATCTTTTAATTTTTCCATGCCATAAATCATCCTATACCTTAGCTGAAATAGCAGTTTCCGTCTTCTTTAGATAAATGAGAAATATGAAATGACTATCAAATAAATGCTTTAAGGGTTGCACTACATTGAAATTTATACTTTTACCACCTAAAATGATAAACGGAATTGCACTATGAAGTGTGATATAATATGTCACATTCACCTTTCTCATTTATTAATTTCAAAATTGTGTTTAATTATTATAGGCACACATCATTACAAAGCTTTCTAACATTTGATGATTCAAACACATCATGGTGAGCTATTGTGTCTCCAGTGAACTCCATCGCCCACACTTCACAACTTTGTGTGACTCCTTCTCACACCGACCCTGGGATCAGTCATGTGATCTTATTTTTCTAAAGGGATAACATTAAGCATGATACAGGTGAAGAGCTGATGACATAATAGTCTTTCATGAAATATAGAGGCCATGTAGATATGAAAACCCTGCTAAAGACTAGAAAGGGAAGTCATATGAAGAAGCTATGGAGGACGTCCCAGCATATGGAGTAAGAGAACACCAAATGGGGAACAGAGGTGCCCAGTCAGTTTCCAGCAGAATGCAGCTACGTCAGTGACCTCACTGGAACCAAAACCCAGTCAACCCATAGTTCATATCAAGATAAATAATCACTGTTACTTTATGCCACTAAATTAGAGGTGGTCTGTTTTATGGCAATAGACACCTGAGAGAACATGTTATTCACCCAGCAAATTTTTCTTCCCTTTTCTGATTTTCTTAACAAGTTTACTGGTCAACACCACTCAAGAAAATAAGCAGGCAAAGAAAATACAGTTCAAACCATTTGGGCTGCTTATTAAAATTCTGCTAGAAGGGGAAAGTGTTGATAATTTCATAAGTGACTTTTTAAAAAGTTCATTTAATAATACAATTCAATAAATGTTTCTTATAGGTTCATTTTTCAGGGTATCAATCTTTGCCTACACGAAAATAGAAATTAACCTTTCTGGCTGTTCACAAAATCATATTGTCAGACACAAAAGAGAGTATTTCATCATGCATGGCAGAAAAAAATACAAAAGCTCTCCTTTAAAGTTCCTTTTGTATTTAATTGATTCATTTGAGAGAATTTTCTCTTATAGCCATATATTCACTTGTACTTCATGAGATAATAAGCTTTGCTTATGAAATAGAATTCTAATTTTATTTTCCTATGGCAATAGAAATTTGAATCAAAGGATAATACTTAAAATTTGAAGTAATGGCAAACACATTTTGGCATTTTCTTTAAAAGCTAAATATACTTACTGAAATATACATGAAAATCATTGCAAACTTATAAAACCCACATATTTTTTCTTTTCATCAGTCTTATAGTAAACAGTATAAGCACTTAGGACTCATGTATACATATACAGACACACAATGACCACCTTATATTAAAAAGCAATCACAAGGGTCAAAAAAACAGTTCAAAGCAAAGTAATATTGTCTTACAGGTGTACTGGTATAGTACAAATAAAATTAATTCAAAGGTACCGATAAGATTGAAAGTGAAAAAAAAAGTTCAAATATTTGGGTTTTAATTTAATAAACAGCTCATTGATAACACATATCATAAAGAAAATAAAAATACCCCAAAGCACTTTTTTAAAACTATGGTTATTCTGTAACTATAAAACTCAACCATTTAAGTACCATCAATAATAATCAATTATGCAACTAAAACAATCATCTTGAGATTTACAATGCTGTGCTTAAATGTAAACCTAGAAACGGAAACCACAAAGATGTCTGGCACTACCCTCTGCTGTCCCCCAGAGTCCACAGAAGGGCAGTTAGATCTACAAAGACTGAAGGGCAGCTTACCTTCATGGGTCGCCTGTATTTCCTGCAAGCGGTAACATGCGCAATTACACTGGCATGTGTTTCTTTGCTGACATTGATCCCATTTACTTTAATAATACATTGTCCAGGGTGAAGACCAGCTGCTGCAGCCACAGTTCCTTTAAATATAAATAAGAAAATTACCAAAACCTAATTTTAGGAAAGAGATTTGTGTTGATTACATATACAACAAAGGAAGCAATTTTAAAATATAATAAAAATCTAACTAGTACGGTCTTGATAAATTTTTTTCTGATAACAATGTCTTCTAAAAATACTTCTGCTTTTTAACTGACCATGCTAACTGCAATTATAGGACTATTTTCCCACCTCCCTAAGAATTTGTTTGAAAGAACATCCTAAAGTGACCTTTATAACGTTAATCAGTTATTCTTCCTCAGTTATTCTTTCCAATGTCTAACCAATCTAATTTTCTAAATATGCACATATGGGAAAATGAAAAACTCAGAAACAGACTTTATCTTTCTTCAGTCTACAACATCTCTAAACAGTTTAGAATCTTAAAATTGTAAGTACTTCCACTTTTTTAAAATACCAACAGTTAAAAGCAATTCTTAAGAGAAAAAAAAAAGCAAGCCAATTACCAAATAAAACTGAACTGTCATGCTAAGAAAAGTAAGAGTTCAGAATATGTACAAAGGATGAGGACGCAAAGAATTTTAAGACAGAATTAATCAGATAAAATCTGTACAGCTTTTTTTTTTTTTTTTTTGGTATTGATGCAAGTTTAAATACAGAAGTGGAATACCCTAATCATTAAGGTAAGATCTGCTGACTTTTTTCCACTCATTATTATTTGATAGTCTGAGCAAATCAACACTTACAAAAATCATTAATATATATACATATGATTAATATTATTTGCAAAACTTGTTATAAGTATATTAGAAGAGTCTTCCTTTGCAAGCAATTTCTCTCATGTAGAAATTATTAAATATCTTAAAGAATATGCTTTATATTCAAGACAACACATTTTATCTTCTCACTAAAATTCACTCCCAGAAACAGGAAGTGCTTTTGTTGCATTGAACTGAATCTAGGGGGAAAGGAGGACATTTTTAGCAGGGAAAAGGCTTGAAAAAATAGTATTGAATCAAAAATAACCTGGATTCTTGAGAGAATATAGGCCATTCTGTTGGTATGCAGTTTAGATGGGGGAATGTGTCAAAATGATACGTTTCCAGCAGAGAGAAGAGCTGGATTATGAAGTTCTTATGTGCTTTCTGTGAAGTCCTACAATTCTGAACTTTACTATGTGTGGAAAAGGAAAGTCATTGAAGAATTTTAAGGAGAGAAATGATACGATCACTTCTCTTAGAGGCTGAATCATTGACGTTTAAGTCAGAAGTCTGAATCTTCAGCAAGTATCTACTGCAATTTTCCAGGCTGGAACTAAAATAGCATTAGTCATAAAGGGAATAATGAGATGGAGTATTCAGTGTGTAGTGACAGAGTTTTTATGGATAGGCTGACTGTACACGGGACCACTTCTGTGCCTTTGGACTTAAGTGACTGAGTATATGGACTCATATAAATAAACTAAGCATCTTCAGAGAGTAGATGAAAAATTCAATTTGATATAATACTGAGTGCTAAGGGGAGATTTTGGTGAAGATGTTTAATAAACAATGAGATATAGACTGTTAACCCTAGGAAGGACATTTGTGCTGGAGACAGAAATTGAATTCTCAGCAAACAGGATCAATAAGATTGCTTAAGAAGAGCAAGGAGGCAGAGCAGCTAAAGGGTTAATAGATAAAAAGAACTGGCAGAAGATGAATAGGAGAAACACCAGAATAATGCATCTCAGAGTCAGGAGATGAACGTTTTAAATAGAAGTCATCAGCTTACTAAGTGCCACCAAAAGCTCACTTGAGATAAGGATTTTCAATGTACATTGTATTTTCTAGTTTAATCCATGATAACTTTTTAAAGATAAATTTTAGAGGCATAGATGGCTGGTGGGAGGAGATACCTCTAACTGAGTTAAAATTCAAAATAGGAAATGAGAAAGGGCAGGCAAAAAACATTAGCATTTCATGAAGAATTACTAGGATGAAAACAAGTAATGAGAGCATTATTCTAGAGTGAAGCTTCTCAACCTAAAGTGCACAGGGAGGGGATGGGGGTCTCATTAAAACGCAGAATCTAACTCAGTATTTCTTGGGTGGGCCCTGAGACTCTGAATTTCTAACGACTTCCACCCAGATGATGCCAGCACTGTAGTTCTGTGGGCCCACTTTTAATAACAAGGATCTAGAACAAGTAAGAAGGAGAGATTTTGTGTTTGCTCTTCACCTGAAGATTTTTTTTCTTTGTTGATTTATTTATTTTTGTAGGTGTATACATGACTATTTTTTTTATTTTAATTGAAGGAACATTGTATCATATGGTTAAGGTATATATCATTCTGTATCAAAATCTGTATATAATACATTAGGTTTCCCACCAGCAGTCTACTTCTACCCTTCACCATATAATTCACTCCTTTTTACCCAATTGTACATATTCACAGCCCCCAGTGTCATAATTCAATGAGGATAAAATGCTGAAAACTCTGGAATGAGCATATTTGGTAGTATAATACTCCAGAGCAAGGTCTTAAAGGGAAGGGTTCAAAACACTTACAGACAACATCCTTAAAAGGAAATAAGAATTCTTCCACTAGGATGGGAGAAGGGTTGGTAATGGTCATACAGTCACCAACACGTGTGCAGAAAAGGGTGTGGGACTCTGAGGGCTTCATGACTGGTAGAGTGAATTTGTCTGTGAGGCAGTAAGGAAGTTCATCCTAGGAGATGGGAGGCAATGATAAGGAGGAAAAGAGGGAACTGAGTAGACACATAAAGAGACTGTTGAGTAGTTACACAGGCTCCGTAAGAGACAAGAGAATGAATTGGGATGACACTAATTCTATTTCCACAGGAGTTTGCCAGTTACTCGGCAGAAAGAGTAAAGAAGGAGGTTAGCTTAATTCAAGGCTGAAATAAGGTGGGATGAGGGATAAGAGTTGAGACCCTAGTAAAGCTGTAAGGATTGACTGATGTGATCTACGATAGGGATAAGCCCACTTAAAGAAGCAAGCAGAGTCCTGAAGGGTATAATTGACTAGCAGAAAAAGAGAAGGATTCAAAGACTAGAGGTCCAGTTGAGCTGAAGAACAACTGAAAACATCAAAGTGATAAGGAAACAAATAAGATTATAGTCAGAAGCTAGTACACTAAAATTTTAGATTCCAAAGGTAAAATGGCAGTTACTGATATAACTATAATGTGGAGTTATGAGAAAAGCTAAAGAAAGAAGTTTCTCTAATGACGAAATTATAGAGCAAAAAGAAAATGCCAAATAATATCTTTGCGTTCACGCTATATCTGAAGAAAAAAACCATTTCTGAGCATTTCTGTCTCTGACTCTTCAGTACTAAAAAGCCTAAGATAGTAACTAGACATAGTAACTAAACTCTACCACTAATTCCAAAAGCTAGTTCCAAACAAGGCCTTGCTCTTTAAATAACATTGTATTAGGGAAAGAGGTACGACTTGATTCACCCAGATTTTCAGTTATGTTATATACTAATAATGTGGCTTACTCTTTTTGGCTTAGTGAAAATGAAGATATTTGATGTATCAGCATCCCATTTCAGTTTTTAAATACTTATTGGGAAGATTTTAAATGTCTACCAATCCACGTTTTAAAATTCTGAGGGAAAAAAACAAGTTCTTGAAAACAATTCATTTTTGTCGTACATACACTTAAGAGAAGCAAGTATGTGCTTGATAAAGTTGATTCTGATAGTTCCTTTCTCAAAATATCCCTGTCTCAAGTTTGGCTGATCATTTTAAAATACTTTACATATTCAATTTTTAAGCAAGAAAAAGAATATATGTCTCTTGTTAGACAAACAAAAGTCTTCCTCTTAGGCTTAGTGATATTTCTTGCTATAGAACTGTTATTTACTATGGTTAACAATATGAAATCTAACAGCTATTCTCTTAAATCATTATTGGTGTCAATATAAAAAAACACATAAAAGAACAAGAGATGCCACTGGCTTGTTTGCCCTTTATGGTCTATAAAATTCATGGTGTTTAGAAGTACTCAGAGGATTTACAAAATAATATGCTATAAAGCTCACAGATCATTGCTAAACACAAAACACATCTTTGAATTATTGACAAAAATATAAGTATCTACCATCAAAGAAAAATACAAATAGATAACCTTAAAAATGATTATATCCTTTGAATAAACTGAAGCATACAGGACAGAGAAATTGGATTGCATCATTCTATATAATTTTAGCAGCAGAGTTTTAAGTGTTTTTATAAAGATATTGTTTTAGGAATATACTACCTTTGAATGAGTATAGTAAAAACATGATGGACAGAATTCAGAACAATGTAATTATGCATATTTAAAATATATTTCTGTACAGGAATATGAAACTTGCTGGAAAGTTGTTTCCCACGCAGGATGAATTTCTCACCTCTTCCCACGGCATGTACAACAGAGGGGCCATATCCTCGGATCTGGAATCCAAGTCCCTCAGCAGAATCTGGGATTTTCACAGTCCTAAAGTCAACCAGAAAGCAAGGTCAGAGGAATTTCAAATGCAACAATTGGTTAAATCAACAGCTGTCCACACTTTTATTTATTCTTTCAATAAATTCCTACTGAGGGTCTATTGTGTGAAAAACTAGTCTAGAAACACTTGCAGAAGAAAAACACACAGCAGTAACATAACACAGTTCCTAAACTTTTCACAGACATTACAAAGTATATCCAGAATAAGGAACAGTCCCTGGAAGCAAACCTAGCTTTGAATCTTCATTTAGTTACTTCATAGTTGGATAACTAGCATAAACTTCTGACCTACTCTGAGCCTGAATTTCCACAGAAAGATGATGTGTTAAAACTTACTTTGCTAAGTGTCAGTGGAAATTAAAAGACATCTTTGTTAAATGGACCCACACAGACAATTAACTATGTAGATACTTAATACAGAAAACTTACTCCTTAGTTTACTGTTACATTAGAGCACTGAAATTTCTATGTAAAAATCAACATAAAAGAAAAAGTTAAGAAATCTGTTTAGAACGTCAAAGAATGATGACAAAGAGCTAGTTAAAAGAACACCTGTCAAACACCACATCAAAATAATCTAAGAATATGATTAGCACTTATTCAGTGAAATTTTAAAAGAATAATATATCAAAAGGTAAACCTGAATAATAAAAGAGATATTTCCAGTGAATCTACACAGAAAAGAAGATGAATGAATGGAGAGCTTGAGTAAGCTGTCACAGCAAACCAGTGAAGGATGTCCAATTTGGCACTAAAAAATGAGCTACTCCACAGAGGAAAGCCAAAAATTAGATAGCAACAATGAAAAGCAGAGAATACAAGATAAGATAGAACATAGTAACAATAAAAATGAGTATAATAAATTACTGTAGAGAGCAAAGACAAATGGACACAACGCAATAAATTTTGATGGATAGTGCTTGATGTGCAAGAAACAAAAGTGTTTTCCAAAAGATGATGAATTAATCATGAAATAAATGTTGGCAGCACTTCAAGGACATGCTAGACAGTCTGAAGTTAGGTGCAGCTGCACTTATTTGCAGTTTATGAAGTGGCTATTGGAGACATTTGAGCAACCCTGAGACTAAAACATTTGAGAAAGTCCACTGACTGCCATTAGACCTGAAGGCAGAGGCTGAACTGCAATCTAACATATACATATAGAAAGCATTCAGGTCTTCAGTGATAGAAATGCAAATTGTAACCACAGGTTAAGTACATATACTGGTAGATAGATTGACAGACAGACAGATAGATAGATAGACAGACAGACTGATACATGTTATTTAATGAATGGACATACTACTATATACACACAAGAATAAAAGAATATGTCTACCAGTCTTGATCCAATCTCCCATAGACATTAATTACAAATGGTGTCTAATCAACTCATTCGCAGAAATTCTTACAGTTTAACATAGAGGAAAAGAGTTCTTTATTCTCAAGGGTCTACTTGTTTTATTCACTGACAGTGACTAAATTCAACCCATTTCAGACCAGGAAAATTTGAGCAACAACCATAAAATATTACTTCTAATAAAACTACCTGATTCTGGTAGCAAACATTTAAGCAATACAGTTTTTTTCCATCACCTGAAGACTAGGATTAGCGTTACAGAATGAGGTCTGAATGGCCTAAGCAATGAATGGCTTAATTCTAAACATTTACTTAGTTAAATTTTATATTAAATTCATCTATATGTATCTATATATTTTTATATCCCACATAAATAATACCACTTACTCCCTAGGCTTGGTGCTCACAAGAACTCTTAGTGGTTTTCTGCTGTTTAAGCATGATTTCAGGAAGCAGTCCACTTCATTGAAAGGTCTCATAAAAACTAGGTCACCATTAATAGCAAAAATCTTTTTCCCAACTTCCATGCCAGCCATCTAAGAGAAGTAGCAAAAAAAAAAAAAAAAAAAAAAAGAGAGAGAGAAAAGAAACTTTATTAATAAGGAATTTATCATCTATTTTTTCACAGAATTAGAAACTGAAAATGTTAAGAGTTTAGAGATTTTGGCATTTTTGACACACCTGCAATGTTTTTATACAACTTCACAAAATAGAACTGTGGGTGAGATAAGTTAACATTCTCTTTGACCTAGTTTTAAATTTGATCACCTGTCTTTACTGAAAACCTTCCCCCTCCTTGACTTATCATTATACTCCTGGAACCCTTTTTCTGCTGCATTTTATAGTTCTTTTTCTTAGTTAATCCTTTTAACGTCAGTCAAATTGAAGGTTTATTTTCTGACTGTTTTCCATTGATATACTAACTGAATTTCAACCTCTCTATAGCATCATGACAACCAAACATGCATCACTAGACTGACAGAATGTTAGTGTCTCCAGGAAAAGAGAGAGGGTTGGTCTGGAATCCAAGCCGGAGAGAGCTCCCCACAAGCACATAGTACAAGCTGCTGAAAAGATGACAGGGAAGACATTATCCCTCCATGCCAACCAGATTGCTCTCCTTAACCAACCATACTGCCTATAAACTACCTGCTGTTTTCTTACCAGCTAAATGATGAACGCTTGAGGGAGGCCATTTATCAGTAGCAAGTCAGATGACGCTGTGCTTTAAGGACATCCTCTGAACATCTCTGGGAGAAACATATCCTTCTCACAGACAATTACTAAAAATTAGCCATCTGTTGGTCAGGTCCACCAACATGTATTTTGACCATAAAGCATTGTCTTAAATGATTTTGTGTTATGATAAAAGACAGAGACCTTGAGCATTAACAGATAGGAACATGGGTGACAATTTAGGACTAACTTTAAATAGAGCAAAAGTTAAGTCATATTTCATTCACTCTTACATTCTCTATTAAAGATTTAAACACTGAGAAGTTTGTTTGAGGATTAAATATTTTATAAGTCAGGCAGCAAGGTAAGGCTATTTTAAATCTGATATACTTTGGATAGAACACTGGAAGTAGGATCCATAGAACAGAAAATGTTGTCCATTTTGTCCATTACTATATTCCCAGAACCTATAACACTGCCTATCATAATATTTACTAAATAAGAATTTATAAATAAATTAATTAATGAGATTCCTTCATTTACAAGGTTAAGACAACAACATCAGTTAGCACTTATCCAGTGAGAAAATAAGTCAAATCATGAACTTTACTGATGGAAGTTATATTTATATAAAAGATAGTAAAAGGTGAGAGTAAAATGGAAGACACATAGTCCTTAATTTAATGGAAAAAAAAAACCCTGACATATGAAATAGT
Organism: Solenodon paradoxus; assembly: GCA_004363575.1. Classification (NCBI taxonomy): domain Eukaryota; kingdom Metazoa; phylum Chordata; class Mammalia; order Eulipotyphla; family Solenodontidae; genus Solenodon; species Solenodon paradoxus. Next base: position 103,765 of record RJWH01000085.1, read on the forward strand.
CTCATCCTATGCAGTCTCCACAGATGGCATGGATGAACAGGAAAATCCTGAGGACACAGATACTTGACCTCACAGGAGACCAAGTTCCCAAATGTAGATATCTACAAAAATTCCCACCAACTATCCCTGAGTAACAAGACACTGGGCTTATTGGCCACAAACTTCAAGGTAGATGTTTCAAAGTAAAATTACTCATAAATTGTATTCAGAATAAAGATGCTAAAAACCTGATTTCAATTCGTTTAGAACTTTTATATTTCTGTCATGGACAACACACTTAAATAAAGAAGCTAATTTACATTACCTCAGCATTAGACCCCTTTTCTACCAACTTTATTATTGGAACTTTATTTTTGTCTTCTAGCCCAAAACCATAGCTGCCTTCATTGGATTTAATCTGAAATAGAAAATATTAACATTATTAATAAAGCGACTATGAAAAAGTTAGAAATCAAGAATGAAATAATAACATCATCAAAAAGACATGTCGTCTCCTGCTAATGTCTGATCAAGAACACTTACATAACACAAAAAAACTCACCAATAATGACTTAGCTATAACATTTTCTACAACTTTTAAATCATGTTTCATTAGTCGATGTTTCATATTGGATCCTTCCATTTCCTCATCCGAAAAAAAACGGAAAAGTAGAGGTTCATCTTTGAATTCACTTTTCTCAAGGACTACAGAAATAAAGAGATTCAAATTATTTCAACTAACTCAATAATCAAATTCATCTTCCATTACAATATTCAGCAAATTAATACCTATCCTGTGACCTCAATTTAATGCTACCAGAATAAGTTTACATTCACAAAAATCTCTATGCTATTTTTCTATTTCTTTCTTTAATTTCCACTAACTATTTCCTTTACATTATTTTTAGCTAAAGAATTTTGAATTTTTCAGATGAATTTTTTTCATTAACTTTTTTATACTTAACCAAGAGTGTCATTTTTCAGAACCAAATCCAAATTTAGATTAAAAATTATATTAAATCATATAAAGTATGTACTCCAAAGAGAAAACTTCAAATGTTTTGACTTTGTAGGAAACATATTTTAAGAATGATTTTACTATCCTGCACAATTTGAGGAAAATTCAAAATTCAATTTGATAAATTCCCTGTGTGGTTACTTTTGTTCCAACTCTTCAAACCAGAAATACATCTTCTCAGTGAAATACGACTTTTGCTTCCACTAATTCCTAGTTCTCTTTCTGTTTAAAAGCATCACACTCAAATAACTTATTTCTGAAAAGGTCAGTTTTTTCCTCTTTATCCTAACATGAGTATATCTTTTCAGTCTTTAATTAGTAGCCAAAAAAAAACCAACAAGAATGAAAAACGAAAACATCTATAGTTAAAAATCCTGGCAGGACCTAACAATACAAAGCTTATTTTTTGGAAATCTCTAAGGACAGACAAATTGCACACTCATCTATCTTTAGTATTTTGGAGTGTAGTTGTTGGGACAAGTTGATTAATTGAACCAGAGAACAAAACGGAGAGACAGTGGTCCCACGGCACAGTAGAAAATACGGCTTTATGATGAGACAGATCTGAGCTTAAACTCTAGGTCTGAGAATGATTCTGGGTAAAACATTGGAAAAATTACTTCAATTTATTGAACTTCAGTTTCTTCACCTGTAAAGTAGAGGCAATAAAGATTTTATAATGTATGAAACTAAGATATAATGTAACTAACTTGGTATATAGTAAGAAATAAAAATGACAGTTCTTTTGTTTCATTACTTCTTACAGATTTCCAACAAATCACTGTTGATAGAATGTATGTATGTATTGATATCTGGGTGGAAGACTGACTAGTAACCCAAGTTATCAAATTAAACTATGAACCATAAATTACGAAGCAACACAAATCATAGGTGACAAGAGAAATGAGAATATATTCAAGAGTCTTCTGTATAAGACCTAAGTAGTTTTCAAAAATTCACATGGTGATTTTGCTACCAGTGTTTTCCTCTACTGACTAGTTGGCCTAAAGGGAGAAAGGGTATCACTAAAACCAAACTTGGGAACTAGTTGAGCTTTACTGACAGAGGCTTTTGTATAAAAAAGCTTTTGTTTTAACTCTATATTTTAGAATTATTTTTAGAATTGGTGAGTTTATCTAATTTAGATAAAATCACTGCTTATCAATGCTTTAACTTAAAGAGAAAAATGATGAAAAATTTAGAAAAATTTCCAGTTTGATTTTACAGTTTTAATTCCATGAAATGTTTCCATTCAGTAGTTGGCTCTTCAAGGACTTCTGTCTTTCTATCTCACTCATACAGTGCTCTAGCTATCAAGAAATATATTAATGAGAATGCTCTCAAAATTGCAATCATTTTTGTTGTATTTCACTCTTGATAAAAAAGGGAGCAACCTTCTGAAAGTAACTAACAAATAGGTACAAGTACTGCCAAATATATAAGAATAATTACATTAACAATTGAAAAGTGATTGTTTGGGTTCATGGAATCTATAAAACATATAAAGAGTGAGGGGAAAATAAGTCCAATTATTTTTATAAATGCAAAGGGAATTAAGTCATCAAACAAAGAAGAAAATCAATATTCAATCAGTAGTCAAAATGAAACATATTTTCTCTAGTGATTCATATTTTTGCTCCCTGAAATAGTTTTGAAAGTATTTTTCTAAAGTGAACAATAAATATTCAATCCTATGTTTAATATAATCATTTTAGCATTCAAAAATATTTTCAAAGGTATATGAGCTATTTCTTTTAATTTCTAGCTCAAAGCCTGATTCTTCTGAATAAGTACAATTTTAGGAAAATAGAGGCAGTGGCAACTGGCAGATAAAAGCCCTTGGACAAAGGAATGGCAACATCAGTGAAATTGAATGCATGTGGGATGACCCAACGTGGACATATTGCAAGAGCCAATCTAACTGGTTTATCTCTAAATGATTCACTGGAACACCAAGACACTCCCAGTGTCCTAATAAAAACACAACAGTGAAATATAACTGCATGTTTTCAGAATAAAAATCCTTACCATGGTGCATAAATCCATTATCACAGAGTCCAACACCAAATATCATCGCCTCTTCTCTGGTGCGGCAATCCCCCTGTTAACCACAAAATCACTGTACAAGTTATTAGGGAACTAAAGACTTCATGGTATCTTTATTGCATCTGCCACTAGCAATTCTATATTAACAATTCATATCCTATACTATGCATTGCTATTATAAGTCCATGATACAACTGATTCTCATAAAGCATTGACTTGATTATGAAAACATCTTTTTGTGTCAAATGAAAAACAAATATTCAATATTTCTTTTCAAAATGCTTATTTTATTAAACATGAAACTATATACCTAACTAAAATTTATTGCTACCATAAATGATCCCTTGCTCTTATTTCTTAGCTCTTGTTTCAAATATGCTTCAAGGAACTACCCTATATATACTGAAAATACTAAATAAAGATACCACAAATCATTAAGTATGAGCTCTGCTATCACTTCCCTTTCATCAAATGATAAGCTTTTAAGAATACTTAGAGAAGCAAGTAATAGACCATGTAACTGAGACAAAAAGAAAGCCCAATGCAACATTTTGTTATGATTTTTATCTAGAAAACAATGAGTTCACATTGCAACTATGGGATCACTATATATAGGCATACACTTATTCATATGTACGTATATGTGTGCATACCTTAAAATTGTATGTTTTATAGTTCAACAGGAATTTTTTACACATTACCTCATTTTTTGTAGTCTCATCTTTTATCACTTGGGTATGCTAATCCAAGTATGCTCTCTCTCTCTCTCTCTCTCTCTCTCTCTCTCTCTCTCTCTCTCTCTCTCTCTCAATTCCTGCTGTCACCCTATTCTAGTGTTTTTCCATCTTCTTTTAAATCACTCTAATTTTTTGCTGCACTTTCTCCAGTATATGCTGTTATAAAATTAAACTGTCTTAAAGAGTAAGTCCATGTTCTAAAACTTTAAATAGGCTATTTTTTAATAATATACCAAAATTTTCTGTTGCAATTTCAGTGTCTTCCATCTGCTTGCTTCACTCTACCTTTCTTATTTCCCTTTCCAAATATTCACAATTTTCATGGTTACTCAAGTTGATCCCCTACTACTGCCTGAACACTCTGGTCTTACTTTCATACTTGCTTTCACTGATGTAATCATTCATACCTGCAATGCCTTTCTCTTCACCTGTCACCATTTATAGTCTACTATCTGTCTATCAAGATCCAAGACAAGTTTCACCTCATTCTGTGACAGTTCCAATACTCACTAATTCTCCAATTAACTACCAAAGCACTTATAATCTGTACCTTCAGACAATGCACCTAGGTGGGCCCTTTTCAAAGCTAGCTTTTTAGTAAGTTTTATACATGTATTCAAAAGATAATTTATTTTTGTTGTCACGATATGCTAAGAGTTAACACAGTGAAACACACAAAACACTTCCCTTCCTTCAAGTAATTCAAATCCAGTGAAGAATTTGGTCACTTAAAATGTGGTATATAATAAATACCATTGTCCAATTTAGATTCTGTTCTCAATCAAACATTTCACTAGGTGACTGTTCTCAGGGTAAACAGGTTCCTGCCCTAAGAAACATAAGGATAGGATGGTTTCAATATAACAAGGTATTTGCTAAGAGAAATTAACCCAGGAACCTGGGACCACAAAAGAAGATTCTGAGACAAGACTGGAGAACATGCCCAACTTCCTTGGGGAGATGGTGCTGGAGTAGAATCTTAGCGGATATGGAAATTTTCACCCTACCGATGAGAGTGCCTTAGAAGTAGAAACCATGTCTACTTCCTGTCTCGTTTGTTTTATTTGAATCATGAAAGTACTTTCCCTGATGCAAACTTACAATAAGAACTTGTTAAATAATCACTGACAGTTGACCCTGCTCACAGATACAGATGGGTGACTACTGGAGGCAGGGGTTGGGAGGTGGGCAAAACGGGTGAAGGAGGTAAAAGCATTCAAATGTCCAGTTATTAAATAAATAAGTCCTGGGGGAGTAATGTACAGCATGGTGATCATAGTAACTTTTGTACTGCATATTTCAAAGTTGCTTAGAGAGTTTATGTTCACAAGAAAAAAAGTTTATGTATATATGGTGATAGATGTTAACGACTTGATTTTACTGGTTAATAATATGTATAATTACTGAAATCACTGTCTTGTACATCTGATACTAATAATACTTGTATATGTCACTATAGTTCAATAAAAAAAGTCACTGGCATATGACTGGTTATTCAACTGCTGTACTGGTCACTCTAATATTTTGTTAATATAATGATATAAAAAGTAGTTTCTAACATGTTTTCATATCCATATGCCTTTGAAAAATTCTACTTGTGCCATGTAGAATTGCTGAGCAAAAATACAACAACAAAAAAACACAATGTAAAAACTTTCGGGGCTGTGAAGAAGGAAAGGCATTATTTAATTATAAAATATGATTCCTAAACAAAATGCAACAACATTCATTAAATGATGTTTTAGAAGTACATTAATGAACTTGTCACATAGTTAAATAATGGGATATTATTTCATTAAAAACTATTATACATGATCTAGCATAACAAGGAGTAAAAAATGTACTCTGAAGAAAACAACAAGACTTCACCTTTTCTAAGATGACACAGAAATGACTGCAGAATAAGAGAAAAGCTGTCGTATCTAGAATATACTCTCAAAAATGTGTACACTTCCATGTTCTTTAGTCTGTCTTCTACAACCATCAGTGGTCCAAATCAATTATCTGGGTCAATGCTAAAAATTAAGTTTTAATATCACTTGAGAGTCTCGGTAGAAAGAAACCTCACCTTAAAGAAATAAAATAAAAAATTGCTGTTCATACTGAATAAATAACTTGTCACCCTCTTATCACTCTATGACTGTCAACCTCATCAAAGTCCACCCTGTCACAAATACTATTATCCTAATCTGAAGCTAGGCAATGAGAGTTTAAGTCTGATTATTAGATTTGGATAAGATTTGTATCAGAATCATAATGCATAAATGATAAAGAAGAAATGAGATGTGAAAACCATTCCAGTGAGAAGTAAGCAGTGGTGAAAATAAGATCTAGAGAGATGAAGAGCCTTGTCCAGATTCCTCTAACTACTCATCAGCAGAGCTGTCATCAAATGTCAGATCGTCTTTGTCCCTCTACAGTGCAATTTCTGCTACATCAGTTCCCAGAGATACTGTCATGCCAGACCGCTATTAAAACCTGAAGAAAAAAATAATTGCATCTTGGTCCAGTTCTTGAGCATCTATTCCACACTTTCTAATGCTCACATTTGAAATACAAAAGTTGATAAATGACTTCCTTTATTTACTTAGCACCAGCTTTTGCTTCAAATAAACTGTTCTCAGTTTTTTTCACACAATCAACATTAGTACAAGTTCATGTGAATTTTATAACATAATTTCCATGGGAAATTCCATCTCTGATACCAAGTACAGAACCAATTTCAGTGGCACATGTTGACCACACTGTTCTAAAAGGCTGATACTAGTAAACCCACTGGATATAAGAATTCAGATTTTAACTAAAGGTAACGAAAAGTAAAGATTTAATAAAAAATCTTAACCTCTATGTGGAATAAATTAACTATAAAATAAAAGTGTCTGGAAAATAATAGATATTAAAAATCTCAAAATGTAAAGCACAAATGAGTCAAATATGAATTTGAATAAAAACCAATATTTGAAATAAAAACCAAAAGTTTCTATGATTAAGTAGCAAATGTCTATTATCCACTTGTAACAAGGGAAGTAGGTCACTTTTGTTAACTGGAAAAAAGTAGAAATACTTATGAAATAGACTCAAATTTCTGAATATAATGACAACATTTCAGTGAAGCAATATTCTCACCCCCAAAATATTAATTCCCTCAAAGTGGGCATCTGTTTTCTAGATTTTTCTTTAAGTAATGGAAAATACTTCATCATTAATTAATTTATAAGGTATTATAAAATATTTAAATAAACATTTGATTATGTCTTATGCTTGACTAGAGATCTCAAATTTCATATATTAATATCTCAATAAATCAGCTCAGTATGAGCTGTCAGCTCATACATTCTTAGAAAACCGTAACAACAAATTTTATACTTTCCTATTTAAAATATATGTAGATGAGTATTGAAACTTTTATTAACAAAGCAAATTTATTATCTAACAGGGAAAAAGTTACAGAGAGATGAGGAGAATTTACTAGGAATAACAAACAAACTAATAAACTTCAAATCACTGAACACAACCTGCAAAAATGTATATAGCTATGCTTTTATGATACTGAAATTACCCTTAATTGATTTTTTTTTTAATATATCTCAGCTGATAGTTTTTAAATAGGAATAACTCCCCTCTGAAGAATAGCAGAGCATAGAAATCAAACTAAAAGAAGTCAGATTACTGCACTGAGCCTCATTCTGCAGGCAAGGGTTTTGTTTTGTTTTGTTTTTAAACACCTAAAATCACATGCTCAAAGTTTAAATAATCAGCAACTTCAATTTATCTATTTACCTGTGCAATTAACCAGTCTATCAGTTTGTTGGCCATGACCACAGATTTGTAAGTCCTTAAATGATAATCTTTATCTCTAAAAATGCAAAGAAAAAAAAAATTAAGCCAGAGGGTAAGTAAACACAGGAAACACTTTATTCAGTATCAGTGTGTAGCAGAAATGCTTACTCAGTGTTATCTGAATCAATTGCCAAAATTGTGTATAAATGAGAGGTTTTAAGGCAGGTACATCTGAAAACTCCATCAGCTTATACCAAAAGAGACCCACAATGAAGCCTAAGCAGGACATTGTGTCTTTCACATTTATTTCCAAATAAATTACTACTGCTATACTATCCAGTAATGATACAAGTAGAAATGTCTCACACACAAAATAATCATAAAATAGCATTTCTTCTCTTTAAATCATAATAAACTCTAGTAACATCTCCTCAACATGCAGGAAATAAAGCAACCTCTTTCATTCTCACTCCTGAATTCTAGAGGCTAGAATCACACTGAAGTATTATTTGTTCAGCTCAGCTGTAGTGGCTTGTCCTGAAGTAAACACACTGAGAATCTTGTTGCTTCTTCCATCTGATCAGGTCCAGAACCTAGAGATCCACATCTCCAGAGAACTAAGGGAATCAACTAACTCTCCACATCAGCTTCTCCTTTCAGTAGACTTCTCAGATCAGAGAAATCACAGTCTAGTTAGATACCAACAAAAACTCATGATCAGAACAGGTCCTCATGTACCCATCTATAATTCGTTTCTTTTGTAAGCCTGGATCAAAAGGGAATGAAAAAATGACAAGTCTTTTTGAAATGTCAAAAAATACAAACTGTAAACCACTTAAATGACAGATAATTACTAACTATATTCATAGTCCTTTACTGTCTGCAATTTAGTATTAATATATATAGCATTTTATCAACTCCCATAAAAAACTCCCTGAAATATAGTTTAAATTTCCAAGCTTTCAATAATAAATGTATTAGGATAACCAACAATCAACAACAGATTTTTAAAAATCATTTAAAATCTATTGTCATGTTTCTGATATCTTACCACCTATTTCATCTTGGTTTTCATAAGCATTGATAAGAAAAAAGGGGTTCATTAGAGATCACACGTGAGTCTGTAGGTCCTTTACCTAAGTAATTTTTATTTTCATTAGCTGAGTTCACACATATTAAAAACATGACTATGACATATTTTGTTTATGGTTTCGTTCTCACAAAATTTCCCTTCACGACTTATAAATAAATAATTGTTATATCCAGTAAAATAAAAATTCCTGCTTAACAATTCTTACAGAATATAACTTATGTGATAAAAAAATCTAATATGGTTGAAATATATTTTTAAAACACATTTTATCATACATAAATTCACATATATACAGATGACTAGAAAAATTAAATCATTATTGTCTTCTACTAGTTTAGCAGAATAATATTTAAGTACCCATTTGCTATTAATTAAACATCTTTTAGTACTAAGTTAACATTTAAAGAGTGTCTGTGCTGTGACTAAAACAGAGAATCAACAAATATTGTTTCTTTTTCATCTCTTTCCATTTTGGGATGCCTGCCTACCAAAGTAGACACAGACTTTCAGAAGTAATGGGTTAGATCCTGTTTGCTCCTCTAGGATCTGTAGTGAAACACTGGAGGGTACTTAAATAGAAGCTTCTGAATTTTTTTTAATTATTGATATTTATTATAGCTTTGTTCACAATGTTACATTCAACTTGAATACTGACATTCTAGCTCATTCTGATTTACACCAGACCCTACATCAGAGTGCCAGTGCAACTTTTTGAAGTTCTATATCTCCTTGAAATTGGAAAGAAAAATGAAAAATAGAATCAGTACGCATCAAACATTTGGATTATATTACCTAGATTAAAAACATCTTTATTCATTTTGGAAATAGTACATCCATTTTTTTTTGTTCTAAAAATATGTATTACTCAATAAACTCCATATGGCAGCTGGTCATTTGAAATTAGTTTAACATTCTTGTATCAGTTGGTGTGTATCAGAATATACTAAAATGTAAAATAAAATTCCTTAGTGATCATACCACAAAACTCAAAGTTTTCTGTTTTCTAAAGAGAAATTGAATTAAATCTAATTCTTCTTAAAAAAAAAAAAAAGGTCTACCTCTTCAGAAGGGAAAATATGGTAGAGAAAAAAACTATAAAATAATCCTTATTAATTCCAAAGTACTCTTCACTTTCTTTTTCTTTTTTTTAAAGAGAGGAGGAAGAGGCATTTTATTTTATTTTCGTTCCGTTGTTCATACTGTTGTTTCCCCCAGACTCAGGACTCAAATTCAGTAGTACCCATAATCTTAATTTTCAAGAGCAAAGTCTTTTCTTTGGACAAGGACTACCAGAAGGAAATAGTGTAAAATAAGCATCCACTATTCAACTGCATAATTGAATAACAAAAGTAATATACAATTAATTATAATGAAAATATTTATAATAATATGCATTTCCAAATTCTCTACCAATTAACATTACTTATTAAATTTAGCTAAAATAACTGATACGATGAATTAATCAATTGAATAAGATAATTAATTAAATATTGATCATTCATGATCAAGTCTATAATCTAATTTAATGAAAAATAATTTTAGAAATCACAGTAAAATGAATGGAAGATTATATAGAGTCTCTGAAAATACAAGAATATTAAAAGATAAATTGTTACTTAAAATAATTCTTAAAAGTAATGCTTTCACTTTTGAAATAAAAACAAAATAAGTCAACAAGTTCCAGCTGAATATTTAACTAATATGCAATATAAATATTTCCATTTAAGTGTCTCATAACTTAGGAACCAGACTTACCTTATCACTGGAGTAAACAGACTATGAAGACGGCAATATAATCTTACACCCTATTATAAAACAAAGATATATCAAAAGCAAGCAAGATTACTCAAAGGAAATACCCATGAAATTTTGAAATAGACAAATTCACTACTGACATTCTGGAATCATTACACAATCTCAATCGATTTAAATTATTCAAATGTTATACTACATCATTAAAATACTTTGACTGAAATCATTAAAAACTAGATCAAATTGTGTTAGGGACTTCTCATGCACATATGAATACTTAGCATATATATGAAGGGTTTTTAAGTTATTTTTCTCAAAATAAAACATCAAGGTATAATTTAAATAGAAAATAAAAATATGCAATAATATATGCATATTATTAATAATATGTCAATATAAATTTCATCATATGTACAAAGAAAACTGACATTACATTAATTATATATACTTGTAGTATTGTTATTTATTCAAATATCATGACCATATATTGCTATGTGAAATAGTTTTCAATAGCTATAACATTTAGTGATGCAATTGCATTATTTCCATTTAGAACCAATTAAGAGAATGAAAAAATAAAAATCTAATATTATAATTCTTGAAATAACACAAAAAATAGAGGTTTGCATATGTTTATCATTTAGGAATTTTTTCCATACAAAAGTATTGTTTTAAGTCTCTCAAAAGCATTTATCTTTCTGAAGTCCAACAACAGGAATTCTGCTATTGATAAAAGGTTGTGAGTGAGGGTGTTACCTTTGAAATGACATCCTGCATCTCATTTCTTGGATAAAATGTTCCATCATCATAGCGAAATCTGTATAACATCTGTTCTGGTTTGAACTGATGCTTATCAGTAACTAAGAACATAAGAACACTATATTAAAATACTGACAAGCTAAAAAGTGACAGATAAAAAAATTTATGGAATTCATGTTACCAAATATTGAAACTTGCACTTTCACAAAAAGTTTGTTTTTCTAACTTACCATTGCTAATCCAGTATTTTCTCAGTAAGATTCATGACAAGAGTTTGCCTCTTAATGCACTTAGAATTTCCATACAATGATTTAAGAACTAAATTGAAGTTAGCAGCATTCAACTAACATAGCATGCACACTTGTGTATACGATGTATGTATGATTATATAAATATATGACTGCATTTTCTATTTTTCATAATGTAACAAGAGTCAAACAAAAAAAAGTCCTTCAAAGAGCAGATACTCCTAGTAGTGTGATTATCAGCCAGTACTGAACTGCAGCATTTATCTGTTTTATCCCACTGTGATCAGGTCAAGACCACACAAATAACCTGATCATTTATCCTGTGTTTGAATCTCCAGAGCAGATTACAGAACTTCAAGATATAATTGAATGGTAACTTTTTTTTTAAAGGAAGGAATAATAGGAAGGAAAGGAGGGAGGGAGGGAGGGAGGGGAAGAAACATCTTGATTTTTTTTTAGTTTTTCTTTTTCTTTTTTTTTTTCACTCCAACCCTGGGTCTTGAACTTGTGTCCTTGGGATGTATGTGGTGTGCACAATAGTGTCTCAGCTGCCTGAACCACAAGGGTGCACCTGAAATATTTTAACAGTTTTTTTATACTAAGAATTGCTTTTTCTACATATTACTTTTTTTATTCTCAGTGGAAATGAGTGTTCATTCTTACATACATCCTTAGGATAAGACTTGCAGATTCATAAAGGTTCCTATTAAACTTTCTGTAATCTTCCCTTTTCAGGATAAGTCGTTTTCTAGACAGACTAATCGAAATGACTCATCTAGAAAGGGCAAATTGCAAACAAAGTTTAATGAGTTTACACATAAGTGTTTTCTTTAGAGGAAGTGCAACATTTACAGAAGAGATAATTTGCTGCAAGAGTTTTATTTTCATGATTAAATAGATGATCGGCCTTTACTTTTTGCCAAAATTGTTGAAAGAAGAGAAACACAGTCTTTTGACATCAATTTTTTCCAGATCAGGACAAAAAGAGAAAACCATGTATGAAAGAAACCAAAATCAAGAGAAATACAGTAATCTCTCACCTATTGTGGGAGGTAGGTTCCAGAGACCCCCGCAATAGGTGAAAATCTGTGAAGTAGCAGCATTGTAATTTATCATTTACATATATTTTAAGGCTTTTTAAACCTTTCCCACACTCTTATAAACACTTTCTACACTCTTAAACCTACGTGGCTTTAACAATATATAAAATTCTATGTGAGTACTCACTAGTAAAGTATATGTACACCACAAAACCCTGAGATACAGCGAAAATTCCGAGATACAGAATTCGATACACATTTTTTTTAAAAAATCGGCGATACAGTGAAGCCGCGATAAGTGAACAGCGATATGTGGGACACTGAAATCCTATGATGTGTTTCAAACCAGATATTTATTTCTCCTATGCAATCTGCCTGCTCCCATTTTTATTCTTTATATTTTATTGAAATGTTATTGCCTTGATAGTCCTAAAATCAGAGAAAATATTAGGCTCAAAAGTCTCTTGTCAAAAATAAAAGAGGGTTAAGCATAACCTACTCAAAATGGAGTACTTAGTGACCACGCAAATTCTTGTGACTGATATTCTCGGGTTAATCTGTAGCTCTTAGCTATGGCTTTGGTAAGATACTGAACTGTTCTGCATCCAAATTTAGAAGCTCAATCTCTCCAAGACAGAAAATTTATTTATTAACTGATGAGAGTACAGGTCATCTTGCAAAGAAGGAGGCTTAATGTCATCTTTGAAATAACTCTGTGGCATCACCAGGAATATGCTGGAAAATGTTTAACGGGCACTCTAGGTGGTAGTGGACACGAGGTCGAATTTGTATGTAATGTTTACCAATGATCAAAGGTACAAATACTCCCATATTGGCCAATTTCAGGATACCCCAATAAAAGTCACTGACAAGTAAGACATTGTTAGTATTCCATCATACAGAAATAATAAACATAGATAACACTGAGAGGATAGATAACAATGACATTCATAAAATAATTAGGAAATGATAGATTTTAAGAATACGTGAGCTCCATTTATAATTTAAGTACTTATGTTTATATAATTCAATTTTGAATCACAGTTGTGCTTAACAATCAGCCTGCAATTAAAAATAAATTACCAGCTCTCTCAAATTTACATAAGCCAGATTCAGCATACTACACACCACTGAATATAACAAATGATGTCTCTGAATTCTCGCACAAGCATTTATAATGTAAATAGTGGAGTCAGACAAGATGAATATTATCAGCATATGCTACTTCAAGCCAGAAATTCTTGATATAGCAACGTTTTGCTTCTGATGAAGTCGATTCTCAACAATATTTTCACTGTGAATAAGTTATTTTTTCTTACTTTCTGTTTTTAAAACAGATGGTTCATTCAACTTTATTTTAGAAATTCTATTTTCACAAAAATGCAGCTGGAACTACATACTAATCAAACTAGCATGTTTGGCTCATATTTCACATTCTAATAAAATTATTAATGCAAAAATGTAAAATATGTTCCCTTACCCCTCCAGTCCGATAGACACTGCATTAGTTAATACTGAACACTAAAAATATTGTTTCTAGTGACAAAAAATTCAGTATGCCAAATCTGACATTATAACTGATCAAATCCTGGTAACAGTTATAGCACAGGCCACTAAAATCAAACTACAGTGAAGAGAACAATATTAATACAATGAACTCAGTGTCATTATTTCTCAGAAAAAGAGTTTACTGAGTTACAAATATCATTGTTCAAAGAGATTCAAATTCTCATAAGTTAAATACTCAAAGCGTTCTTATACTTGAAGTTTCAAAATAAGTTTTAATACAGAATTTATTGACTACTTTCTCAAAATTGTACTGTTAGAAAAAGGCAGTGTCTGAGGTAAGGCAAATAAATTGATTAGGACTGAAATTCTCTGTTCTGCTCCCCTCTTCAAAGAAAATCTTATGTTGTTGGGTTTTTTTGTTTTGTTTTTGAAGGAGACAACTGAAAATATTATTAAAAAATATTTAAACAGAATAAACAAGGGTGGTTTCCATTCTCTGGAATGCAGTAATTTCTCTAAGATCTTTTAGCATGAATGGAATAGGTCAGGCTCCAAAAGACTGCATGCATGAAGATATTTAACAAATATTACTCCAACTCTACTTTCTTCATACTAATTTATAATTGATTTGAATGTGCTTGACTAGCTATTCATGTCTGCAGACAAAGTAGTAACAGTTTCGTTATTGCAAAGTAAGTAAAATCCAACTCATATTTATGTCTTCAATTTTCAAAACCTAATTCATTATGCAATAGGTACTATCCTCATACAATTCCTAGATCATTTTTGTTGAAATATGAAAGAAGTGAAAAAGTGATTTGAAGATAATCACATAGCTCCTTTGAAAAATGTCCTCTCCCTTCACTCTGAACCCTTTACAGTGCTGGGACTAAAAGTTTCTATAATGCACTTATATCTCTTACCTGTATACCATAATAAAAAAAAAAAAAGAAAAGAGCATTCTAGACCAAATTCTAGATCTTTCTAGAATATTTAAGACATTTTATACATACACAGAGATTGCATGTCCATCAATTTTAAGCACCTAAATTATAAAATATCAATTGTTGATAATTTTCTCCCTTTTAATTCATATATGCGTAAAGCCTCTCAAATTAACTAGGAAATCACAAAAGCTTCAACTGAAAATAGATATACCATAAGTGACTATTACATGCTGATATTCTTATAAAACATTAACAAATATTTATAATTATTATTCTACCTGTAATATCATTCCATGAGTCTTATAATGATTTGGGAGCTAGACTTAGTGGCAGAAATTGGTCACTTGTTTAGGAAAATGGTTTAGCTTTGTTTTTTCTGGGCATGCCTCTACATTACAGTTCTCAGTTTCCCTAGCAGTCAAGAACAATCATGTGGTGCACACTGGTGGAGTAGTGGTTAAGTCAATCCCTTCCAAGGAACACAGGCCACATACCCTATGTCTGGGGAGGAAGAAACAGTGTGAACAACTAAATGAAAATAAAATAAAATATTGCTTTCTCCTCCTCTCTCTTCCTGCCTACTTGCCTACTCACCTCGATTTTTATCTGTACCTTTCCTTTAATGAAAACAAAAACCAAAACACAGCGATTATGATGGGGTTGTATTTCAGGATATGTGCAAAAGTGATGTACATGGGAAATGTACAGGTCCACTTAAAAAAATAAACAAAAAAATCCCTTCAAAGTCAACTTTAAGAGCCCTACACCAATGATGACTGAGCCTCTGACAGGCACCAAAACCCTGCTTAAAGAGACCATCATGGCCCCATCCTCTACCACTGACTTTACATAATGAAAATTTAGCTTCTTTAATGTAAGCCACTCTAGTGAGGAGGTTTATTTATTACAGCAGCAAAAAGTTAGTTCTCCCATCCTGGTAGACAGCTTCCTTTCTGAAAAGGAGTATCAGCAGCTAGACTTCTTGATAGGCAAATTAAAAAGATAAGCTTAAAACAAGGATATCTCAAGAAATAAAGGTTATTAGTTCATGACTTCATATTTCAAAGTACTAGGATAATATCTTACAAATAGAATGAAGGAAAGAGTCAGTAAGAAAGGAAATCAAAAGCATCCATAGAAGATTTTCCTTTCTTTTCTCACTACAGTTCCCCCACTAACATGCATGCTCATCCATCAAGTACACTCTGTTGCCACAAGAGATTCTGAACTAGTTCCTGAAGTTGCCTCAATCCTATTATTTCCTTAGAAATGTCCTGCCCTTCTGTCCCTGACAAGTTCTAGTCTTTCAACAAATCTCAGCATTAGTGCCACCTCCCTGATGAAACATTCCCAAATACTCTAGTTAGAACTAGCCTTTGCTTCCTCCACAATCCACAACACCTACCTGTAATTTTAATTCCTGCCTGTGCTGCAGTTTTAAAGTTAACCAATACATTGCCATAAACTCACTCTCTAAAACACTTTTTAAACATGTTAAGCACTGAAAATGCTGTTCAAATATAAGAATCTTAAAATGTGAAGGATTATTATAAGCTAAGCTGATCAACTGAATTAATATACATGCAATTTGTGGATGGATTAAGAAAGTAATGAAATAATTACCATGGTGGATGATTCCATTTTCTAATAATGCTTGTCCCAAGTGAACACCTTCTTCTGGCCTGTGAATTTCTCCAATTTCCAAAAGCCATGACACAAATTCACTACAGCAGAAATTCAAAGAAAAAGTCAAATAATTAACTTTTTCCATAAGAAATTTTCTGTTCTATGTATTCATCAAGCATCAGTGAAAAGAATCTCAAAATATAAAGGACATATTTGCAGTGCATTTCAGCATACCCTTTTACATACATGGAAAGGCCACAGTTATTTAAATTGGTTTCTAGTCTAGAAAACCCATGTTCACACATTTGAAGTTGCCTGAACTATATTTTATAATTATTTAATTTGTTGAGACTTCCACCAAACATAAAGGAACATTTTTAGGGTGATTTTAATTACAAGCTTACTATTCACATAAAGATAAATTTGGGACTCAAGGGAATACAACAGCTCTTAAAGGTAACTAAAAGGCAGAGCTCAATAAAGTAATAATGACTGTATTGATTGCGTCTTGAATGCAGCATTCCAGAAGCGGAAAATCCATAGATATGAAACTCAGGAGGGCAAACAACGAAACTTCAGGCTCATATTCTGCAGAAAGAATTCTAAAGTTGTTCTCCATTCTTCTAACAAGAATTCCACCATTAGTTTTTTAAGTCTAGGTAATGCTGTGAACATACTGAGAACGCAATTAAAATCCAAGTCAGCTAACATTAACACATAAAATTTATCTGGCCTGAGTTAATGAAAGCATAAGAAAGATTGAAAGTGCCACTGCTGGCTTTAAAGATAGAGGGAGCCAGATAAACTTCCAGATGGTGACTCAACAAGATGTACTTTGGGGTCACCCCCTACAGACACTGAAAAAAAAAAAAAAAGAAAAACCAAGAAATGACTGGCACTTCAGCTAGAGATAGAACACCTGACAACTAATGGTGGGTAAGGGCTCCCAGAGCAATTCTCACCTAAGTCGCAGATTTGGATTTGGAATGTAGTTCAGAAGTGTAAGGACATGCGGAGGGGCAGAGTCTAGGGATTTTTGGGACCAGTTCTGGAGGCAGTGAGAGGGGGGCCCAGTGGGGTTGAGACGCAGAGCCACAGAGGGACTGTAGGGGTTGAAAGGAGAGCCAGCGCACCAGGAACTGAGCTGGAGGCCATGTGGTGAAATTGCACTGAGTATGGTCATAACAGGAAATCAGTCAGAGAAATTCCAAAGCCCTCGCACAACCATTTCACACCAGAACATGGGATCTGCCAAGTGAAAATCCTGCCCACCAGAAATCCCTCCCCCAGGATTACAGAGAGAAGGCAGTCCCAACCTAAACACTACCAGCTAGCACCACCTTGTGGATAGAGACAAAACTGCAGTCTGATCACCAATCTTGGGCAAGTCAAACCTATGCAACACGAGGGAAACTGAACCCTCAGAAATATTAATAGAGGGACAAATAGAGCAAAGGCACAGAGAAATATATGTGAAATGATGGAGCCAATCAAAAACCCAGGGGGAAATCTGAATGCAGCAGACATATCAGTAAACGAGAATGTCTAGAAGAAAAGAGAAGAATTAAAAGAAGACATTAAACAGGTAAGGGACATGATGGCTGAATTAAAAAACTCAATAGAGGAACTCAAAATAGGATGGATTCCAATAAAATCAGTAATCAGGAATATAGGACAGAAGAATGCAATCTAGAAAACCAGCAAAGACATAAAAACAATTGTAGAATCAAAAACAGCTTTGAGACCTCTGGGATAACATCAAAAGGAGCAACATTCGTATCATAGGGGTCCCAGAGAAAGAGAGAAATGGGGACAGAAACCATATTTGAAAAAATAATAGATAAGAACATCCCTAATCTGCAGAATGAAGCAAGTCTCCAGATCCAGGATTCTCAAAGAGTTCCTAATAAAAGAAACCCAAACAGAAATACACCTAGACACATCATCAACAAAATGTCAAAAATACAAGATAAAGAAAGAATATTGAAAGCAGTCAGAGAAAAACGTGCCACATACAGAGGAGTGCCCACAAGACTGTCAGCAGACTCCTCAAATGAAACTTGATAGGCCAGAAGGAAATGGCATATTATATTCAGGGTTTTGAAAGAAAAGCAGTTTCAACCTAGGATATTATACCTGATAAGATAATCATTCAGAACTGAAGGAATGATAAAAACCTCCTCTGATAAGAAAAAGTTAAAGGAGTTCATCGCCACAAAACTAGCTTTGCAAAAAAAATTAAAGGATGTTCTATAAAAAATAAAGAAATCACACAGAAAAACAGTATGACAGCAAATATTAAAAGTGGGGATGAAAAGAAGAGAACAAAAATGTGGATAGTTAGAATGAGAAATATGCTTTCAAATAAAATTAGGTATCAGACATAAAACTGTGAATGCTAACTTCAGGGTACCTCAAAATACAGCCCCAGGGAGAAAGCAAAGAAGAAAACAAAAGGCAAAATCAATCGAAATATAACTGCACCCGTCCAACCTAAAAAGAAAAAGAAAACAAAGTCATCATCTGGAACAACATACAAAAGACAAATTATACAATGGCACTAAGCAGCTGTATATCAAAAATCACCCTAAATGTTAATGGCCTGAACCCACCAGTAAAACAACACAGAGTGGCTGAACAGATTAAAAAGCACAACCCAACCTTCTGCTGCATTCAGGAAACCCACCTTCTTCCAAAAGATAAATAAAGTCTCAAAGTCAATGGCTGAATGACACTCCTACAGTTAAATGGCAATCACAAAAGAGCTGGAACAGCTGTATTCGTATCGGATAAAACAGACTTACATGGAAAAAGCATCACAAAAAGCAGAGATGGACACTATATAATGATTAAAGGATCAATTCAGCAGGAAGACATAATGCTTATTAACATACATGCACCAAATTAAGGAGCATCAAAATATATCAAGCAACTACTATTAGACATGAAGAGAGACACTGATGGTAACACATTAATAGTGGGGGGCATCACCACCCCACTTACAACAATGGACAGATGGACAGATGAACCAGGCAGAAAATTAACAGGAAAACAGCCACTTTAAATGACTATCTGGGACAGAAAAGTCTAATACATATGTACAGATCACTTCACCCAACCAGTACAGAATTCATTTGCATCTCAAGCACTCATGGACCATTCTCAAGGATAGATCATATGCTGGGACACAAAACATCTCTCAACAAATTTACAAAAATTGAAGATACTAAGCATCTTCTCTGACCACAAGGGCCTAAAACTGGAAATCAACCACAAAAAGAAAGCTGAAAGACAAAACCCATTGGAAACTCAACAATATGCCCCTGAAGGACACTTGAGTAAAAGAGGAAATCAAAAAGTTACTTAAAAAAACACTTAAGAGAGAAATGAGAATGAGGACACAAGTTACCAGAATCTACGGGATGCAGCAAACATGGTACAAAGGGGAAAGTTCATTGTAATCAAGGCTTATCTCAAAACACAAGAAAAATTGCAATTAAACAAGTAACTCTTCATTTAAAACAACTAAGGAAAAAAGAAGAATTAAAACCAAAAATCAGCAGAAGAAAGGAAATAATCAAAATCCGAGCATAAATAAATGAAATAGAAAAAAAAAAAAAAGACAATCCAGAAGATCAATGAAATCAAATATTGGTACTTTGAAAAAATAAACAAAACTGACAAGTCATTGGCTAAACTCCCAAAGAAATAAAGGGAGAAAACTCTCATAACTAGAATTGTAAATGAAAGGGGAGAAGTTACAACAGAGACCACAGAAATTCAAAACATCGTAAGGGACTACTATGAACAAAATAGACAACCTTGAGGACATGAACAGATTTCTAGAAAACTATAGTCTAGCAAGACTGAACCTGGAAGAATTGGAAAACCTCAAAAGAATAATCACAAGCAAAGAAATTGAAAAGGTAATCAAGGTCTAGGAATTTGATTTATAAAAGTGTAGGACCAGATGGCTTCTCCAATGAGTTCTATCAAACCTTCAGAGAAGAATTCACACCTATTCTTCTCAAGCTTTTCCTAAATATGGAAGAACAAGGAACTCTCCCTAATATTTTTTATGAGGCTAACATTACACTAATACCAAAAGCTGACAGAGATGTCACCAAGAAAGAAAATTACAGACCAATATCTCTAATGAACATAGATGTAAAAATTCTCAACAAAATATTAGCAAATCAAATTCAACAATGCATCAAAAAGATCATCCATCATGACCAAGTGGAATTCATCAAAGGGATGCAGAAATAGTTCAACATATGAAATCTATTAATGTCATACACTATATCAACAAGAACAAAGAGAAAAACCACATGATCATATCAACAGATGCAGAGAAAACTTTTGACAAGATCCAACATCCATTTATGAGAAAAGCCCTCCATAAAATGGGAAAGATGGTTCATACCTCAACATAATAAAGGTCATATATGAAAAACCCACAGCCAACATCTCAGTCAATGGTAAAAAATTGAAAGCATTTCCTCTTAGGTCAGGAACAAGGCAAGGTTGTCCATTCTCACCACTGCTATTTAATATTGTATGGGAGGCTTTAGCCAGAACAATTAGGCAAGAAAATAACATAAAAGGAATCTAAAATTAAAAGGAGGAAGCCAAACTCTCATTATTTGCAGATGACATGGTTATATATACTGAAAATCAAAAAAACTATAAAAAAAACTTCTAGAACTCATCAATGAATATAGCAAAGTGGCAGGCTATAATATCAATGCATAAATATCTGTTGCATTCTTATACACAAACAACAAGCTAGAAGAAAACGAGATCACAAAAATCACACCATTTAAAATAGAAGTTAAACAATTGAAATACTTGGACATACACCTAACAAAGAAAGTAAAAGATCTGTACTACAAAAACTACGAGTCCTTCTTAAAAGAATAGAGGAGGACACAAAGAACTGGGAAGACATCCCCGGCTGGTGGCTGGGAAGAATCACTATCATTAAAATGCCCATCTTACCCAAAGCAATATATAGATTTAATGCAATTCCCATTCAAATCCCACGGGCTTATTTCCAGGAAATAGTACAAAAAAATCTTGAAATTTGTATGGAACAAAAAAAGACCCTGAATAGCCAAAGCAATCATTAGAAAAAAGAATGAATTTGGTGGGATTACACTTCTATACTTTGAACTATATTATGAAACAATAGTGATCAAAACGGTACAGGGCTGGAATAATAACAGAGGCACAAATCAGTGGGAAAAAATGGAATCACCAGAAACTGACCCACTCACATGGAATCTGTTCATCTACAACAAAGGAGCCAAAAGCATTCGATGGAAATAGGAAAATCTCTTTAACAAATTGTATTAGGAAACTGGACAGCCACGTGCAAAAGAATTAAGCTAGACCACTTGGTAACACTGTTCACAAAAAACGCAAAATATATTAGAGACTTGGACATAAGACCAGAAACCATAAAGCTCTTAGAAGACAACATGAAAGACTTTCCATGACATCAGTCATAGAGAAGCCTTTGGGGACTCAACTCCACCATCAAGGGAAACAAAAACTAAAATAAACAACTGGGACTACATCAAACTAAGGAGCTCTTCACAATGAAAGAAAACATCACCAAAACCAAAAGAAAACCTAACTGGTAAAAGATATTTGCATTCAATATTTCCGACAAAAGCTTAATATCTAAAATATACAAAGAACTCATAAAACTGAACAACAGAAGAACAGGCAATCCAATCAAAAATGGGAAGAGGAATTGGAGAGATACTTTTCTGAAGAGGATATATAGATGGTCAACAGAAGCATGAAATTATGTTCCCACTTGCTGACTATTGGGGAAATGCAAATTAAAACAACGAGATACCACCTTACACCTGAGAGACTGGCTATTATTCAAAAGTTTAGAAACAATAAATGCTGGTGAGGATGTGGAGGAAAGGGAACACTTTTGTACTTTTGGTGGGAGTGTTCTCCATATGGAGAACAGTTTGAAGATTCTTTAAAAAAATTGAAGATGAAAATCCCATAGGATCCCATTATTCCACTTCTGGGCCTCTACTCAAAAGATAAAAAAGCACCCATCCACAGACATGTATGTATCCCCATGTTTATTGCGGCCCTATTCACAACAGCTGAGAACTGGAAATTACCTACGTGCTCAACAGCAGATGAATGGATAAAGAAGATGTGGTGCATATATACAATGGAATACTACATAGCCTTTAGAAGAGCTGTAACCTTTCCATTTGAATCAACATGGATGGAACTAGAGGGGATTATGCTAAGTGAAACAAGTCAAAAGAAAAAAAAATAGATACCAGATGACCTCACTCATTAATGGAATATGAATAGACAAAACAAAGGAACAGATGAAACATAACCAACCCTGAAACATTTGCAACAGAACTGTGGTTACCAAAAAGGAATGGAGTGGGTGCAGGCAAATAGTGGTAGAGCCCACTGTATAATGGGGGAGAACATTTGGTGATTTGGTGGAGGGCATGATGTGTTGAAATATAGCTAAGAAATGCAGAATCTATACATAGGAAACAATTTTAGTGTGTAGAATAATTACTACAATAAAAATATTCGTTAAAAATAAATAAATAAAAGCATGGAAAAAAAAAAAGATGAAACCGTGTACCAAAGAATGTATGTTGGCTCTAGTCAAGTTCAAGAAGTCCTGGCCAAGTGCCAGAAGAGAAACAAGGGTCTTATTCTTATAATCACAAAGAACTGATTCCTGACAATGACCTGAAAGGGATTGAAAGGGAATTCTTCTCTGGAGTCTCAAGATAAGAGCCCGGTTCCAGGCAAGTTGACTCTTGATTTTGTCCTTGTTATAACCTAAGTAGAGAAACCCATTGAATTCCAAATCTACAAAACTACAAGCTATATAATGGGCAGTTTAAAACCACTAAATGTGTGTTAATTCATTTTGTAGCAATTAAAAAAAATTATAATAAGATATGAAAGATATATTAATAGTTTTCCTACATTGACTTAAAATTTTGAAATTGGTAAATTCATTGTTGTATCTAGAATGTCGTTCACAAGGAGAACTTCAACCTCAAACTATTCATCAGAACTGTCTACCTTAACCATCTGCTACCTTAATCACAAAGCCATGGAAGAGTAAAACTCACATCTTTCACCATTTTGGAAACAGTGGAGGGGAGGGCATAGACATCATAGATAAGAAGAATGATGTTTCGTTACACTTAGAAGCACCTCATCAGGTATTGATTTTTTTTATATAGTCATGAGGTCTCATTGCAAAAACACCAAATACAGAAAGATTTTATGATTAAAAACTGTATCAGGAACATGTTATAAATATCTATTATTTGAGCTCTTATATAAACTGATGCATATATTTTAGAGTGATTTTACTTTTGCGTGGGAGGCAGAGAACAAAGCTATGGAACGTGTCAGGAAATTACTTTTCCATTTATTTCAAAACTAAAAGTGAACCATATGGTTAACATCAACTAACCAAGGAATATATTCTAAAAAAATAAAGTCTAGTGTGAAAAGTACATTTTAATACCAAAAAAAATTATATTTATTCTTCCATTAAATAGAAAAATCAAAAAGAAAATAAAGTAAGATGAAAATGTGTAAAGGTCAATGTCATTACTTTGCAGGAAGATAGACTGAATTTAAATCGTATTTCTACCGCTAATAGCTGTGAGATATTGAATCAGTAAATTTAGCTGTGTGATACTGAATTAGTAAATTTAGCTCTATAAACCTCAGACTGAGGTCTAAACCTCTGTGCTGTCACATAATTAAATGACTGATAGATGTCAGGAACTCAGCATAGTGCCTGGCACTTTGTGAAAATTTATTAAATTTAAATGTCAAGAATTGACAAGTAGATTGACATGACTGGCGTAAAGCTAAAGCATAATTCTCTGTTCTGCAGTATCACCAGATCGTTGAATGTGTCGACTTAAAATAAGAGAAAGACACATTTTAAATATTCCTATAAATTAGGAGTATATAGTGAGGAAAAGGGAAGAAATTGTAGAAAAGGATGCTGCTGAGTGGCTTTATTACAAGACGTTCTCAAGTTACAAACAGATCCTTCAGTACTCAGCAAAAGAACCGTGATCCAGTCAGAAATCATCTTAAACTTAAATGCAACACAGAGGTAGTGTGCTGTTATGGGAAAGACCACAATTAACATAACTAATGTTGACTGAGACACTCCTGTGTAAAAATGAACTCTGATAACTAAATTGCAAAATAATTACATAGCTAGATGTCACTTAATGATGGGGAGATTGTCTAAGAAATACATTGGTAGGCAATTTGTCTGAATGTCATAAAGTGCAAGTACATAAGCATATACACCATAGACTACAATGCACATAGGCTATAAAATATAGCCATTTGAGAAAATGTCAAAAATGTGGTCTATCAATGAAAAATTCAGTAAGCATTGTATGACTGTACCTGGTGAGAAAATAGCTTGAAGTGACTGTCTTATATGAGTAAGTCCTAGTAGGGAGCCTGGAAGTTATGTCCACAGAATTGTTATAAGAAATTGTGTCTCCTTTGCAACATGAGGCTTTTAGGCCAATGTGAGCTCACACCTGCTCTTTCCCTGGCACAAGAGCTATCATCTGGGAGATACCTACACTAGAAACATTAGCTTACTGGAGCTATATGAACCGCTCTGAGGTCCTCGCCCACTAAAGAGAACCCAGGCTATCCCAAAAGCACCAGTTTTCTGACCCATACATTTACTTTATTTTTCTTCTTTTTAAAAAAAAACTATTTCTCAGTTGACATTGCTATACAATTTTCAGGATACTGAATTGGTGTCTCAGCTGTGTGCATTTGATGCCATCCTTGCCACCAGAGTTCCAGTTATCTTTATCACCAATATATTAACTCTTCCTTCCCTTCTTCCCTCCCAGCCCCCACTACCCCTACTACTAGGGGTAGTAGACACAATCTTGTGTCCTATTATTTTGTTATGACTGACATGCTTATTTGTTTTGATTCTTTATATTCCATGTATGAGTAAAACCATTCTGCCCTTGTTTATCTTTCTAGCTTATTTCACTTAGTATAATCATCCCCACTTCCATCCAGGTTGTTGTAAAAGGCACAATTTCACCTTCTTTAATAATTACATAAAATTCCATGCAGTGTATATGTCATAGTTTCTTCATCCAGTCACCTGTTGAGTGGCATTTAGGCTGTTTACATGTCTGGGTTGTCGTGAATTACGTTCTGGTCCATAGTTTCCTAATGAAATTGATGGTTGATATGACTTATGATATGACTTATATGTCTACATAGCTAATATAGAATAGACTTCAAATAGTAGACTATTAAGATCTTGAGTTCACCTCCTCACCACAGATACAACAAAATTACACCCATTTTATAACTACAACCTTTGTAAAAGAATGGGGAATAGCATCTCCACAAAAAGAATGGGCTGTAGGGCTTTCCCCTTCATTGCGTGCCCCCACACCTGGGAACTGACCCACAAGTGCATACACTCATTGTGGATAACAGAAATGCCTTTCTCTGGAGGACTTAAGGCCTTTGGGGAGCAAAGGACACAGAACAGATAGCATGCACCTGAAAGATAAAGTATGCACAGACCTTATTTCAGGACATTCATTTGTTGAACCAAGATCTTCAGCATGGTGTACAAGAAAAAGGGACAGCCTTCTTGCGAACTAAAACACTTTTGGGCACCATCTCAAGATCTTTTGTCAGTTTGGCAACAGCACTGGAGGCCTTCACACTGCAGTAAGATGCAGAGGGTGAAACACTAACCCCTCCACCACTAGCATACTTGTGGTGATGGACAGTTGGTGATCATAGTTCTCCGATTCACCGGGCCACCAGGGCAGCAACAGCCCACGCAGTTGGGGACAGGGCAGTCAGGTCTGCAACTCAGATACATATAGCTGAGGAATTTCCTGCAAAGATGGTTTCTCAGCTTTCCCACAGAGGATCATTAGAGAGGCTTTGTACTCATCTGGAGCCACTGCTAACAGGTTTGCATATCCACCTGCTACTTAAAAGAGTTCCTATCCCCAGGTCCCAGGGCTTGTTTCATGTTGCTTCCTGTTGGGGCTGCTGCCCACCTACAGAATTGAGAAACTTTCTCATGGTGAGTGTGCTTTGCTTCAATCTGCTCCAAGGGTCCCTAGGAGACACCTAACTTCCTATTATCCATGGCTCTCTTGAGACTGTAGTCTGGGCCCACACCCATAGGTTTCTTTCCTTGTGTCTTAGTATTCATCCATGTGAGTCTGGGGGAAATGTCTGCAATCCTTGCCCTGACTCTAACTCTGAAGGCTGGACTCATGGGCCTCAACACAGTACTGACACTAGCACTCCAAACACTCTGACTGATAAGGAGATCATGAAACAACAGGAAGTCCAATATTTCAGGTCAACATCCCAAGCCTATACTCTGCAACCTAATATACCAACACAAGGTCATTACATCAGAACAGGGAAGTTGTTTAGCCTAACCCATAAAAATAAACACAAATTATCCAAAAGAATGAAGAAAGACAAAGAGAGACCTAAAATGATAGATAAAACAAAAGACAAAACTACTGACTGCAACAGGAGTAACTAAACTACTTCAATATTTTAAAGCAACAATTTTAGTAATGCTCATAGAAATCAGGAAAAAAATGGAAACAAAAAGAGAACTACACCAACGGTAAAGAAAATATAAGGCAATTCCAAACTGAATTCATAGAACTAAAAAATATAATAGCAGAATTAGAAAACACAATAGAGGAGTTCAATAATAGACTGGAAGAATGGAATCAATGCACTAGAAGAGAGTGGAACACCCAGCAGACAAAGAAAGATAAAAAAGAATGAAAAGAAATAGACAGTATACAAACTTATATGCAACATGTAGAAAAACAACAAATGTATCAGAGCGATCCCTGAAGGGAGGAAGAGACAGAAATGTTATTAAAGAAATCATAATTGAGAAATTACCCTAACCTGAAGAAACAGCTAAAAGAGTTTCAAATAAAAGAAATAAATACTTAAAATAACAACAATCACAAAGATAAAGAAAGAATCTTAAATGAAGCTAAAAAAAAGAAGTTACATGCAAGGGAGCCAAAAAAAATTGTCAGTGGATTTCTCAGGAGAAATTTAATAGGCCAGAGGGGAATGACATGTTATATTCAAAGTGCTGGGGGAAAAAAAAGAAAAAGAACGTCCAACTAAGAATTCTCTACCCTGCTAGGCTAACTTAGATTTGAAGGAGAGATAAGGAGCTTTACCAACAAAGCTAAAGGATTCATTACAACTAAACAGTGTTATAAGAAATACTAAAGAAACATACAAAATGAAAAGAAAACCCATTTAGAAGCAGCAAGTCACCCAAATATAAAACATGGGGAGTAGGAGAGTAAAAATATGGACTCTAATGAATTAAGACCAGTCTGCTTTCAACTTTAAAAAAAAGTTATAAATGTAGAAAAAATACATAAATCCCAGGGTGACCTCAAAACCTAAATCCAGAGGGAAAAAAAAAGAAAAGGAATGACAAACACAACAAAAGTTTTCAAAGCACAAAAGAAGAGAATAAGAGGAAAAAAATGTAGTTACAGTCTGCAACAACACTCAGAAAACATAACAAAATGTTTTATATCAATTTTATATCAATAATCATCTGAAATGTTAATGGCCAGAACACACCAAATAAACAACATAGAGTGGCCAAGTGATTAAAAAACAAAACCCAACTTTCTGCTGCATACAGGAAACACGTCTAAGCTTAAAAGATAAACACAGGCTCAAAAAGTTAAAAGTTGGACGATAATTCTACAATCAAATAGTAACCTAAAAAAGCAAGGGCAGTCATACTTATATAAAATGAAATAGATGTCCAGCTAAAGAAGTTAACAAAAGATAGGGATGGACATTACATATGATTAATGGGTCAATTCAACAAGAACACTTGTGTTTGTACATATATACATATACATAATACATATGTATATACATACATATACATAATATATGCCCTAAAGGAACATAAAAGTATATAAAGCAATTAATTATCAGCAAAGGGAGACATTGACAGCAATACAATAATAGTAGAAGACTTCAACACCCCACTTAAAACAATAAACAGAACAACTAACCAGAAAATTAACAAGAAAATGACTGTCTTAAATGACAAATTAGAACATTGGGCTTAATAAACATTTCTAAAACACTCCACCCAACAGCTGCATAATTCACATTTTCTCAAGTACTTATGGGAAATTCTCAAGATTAGATTGTATGTTGGGAAAAAAGAGAAGTGTCAACAAAATGCAAAGATTGAAGTCATACCCAGTGTCTTCTTCATTAACAAGGGAGTAAAAGTAGAAATCAACCACAAAACAAACAAACAAACAAAAAGCTAGAAAAGTCCAAAGTATGCAAAGGCTAAACAACATGCTTCTAAATGACAATTAGGCATAAGAAAAAAAATCAAAGGAGAAATTTTAAAAATATTTAGAGACAAATGACAATCAATACACAACTTATCAGAACGTATGGAATGCACCAAAAGCAGTACTAAATAAGTTTATAGAAATTCAAGTCTACTTCAAAAAAGAAAAAGAAAAATCACAATCTAACCCTCTACCTAAAACAACTAGACGAAAAGAAGAACTGAAGCTAAAACTCAGGAAATAATAAAAATTCAGAGATAACTGAAATAGAAGCCCAAAAGACAATTCATTAGATCACTGAAACCAAAAGCTGATTCTTTGAACATTTAAACAAAACTACAAACCACTGGCTAGGCCAAGAAAAGGACATAGAAAACTGCAAAAAATAAAATCAGAAATGAAAGAGGAGGTGTTACAACAGATACTTTAGGAATACAAATTATCATGCAACACCAGTATTAACAGCTATGTGTCAATAAATTGGACAACCTGGAGGGCATGGAAAAATTCTTAAAATCATACAGCCTGCTAAGATTGAAGCAGGAAGATACAATAAACCTGAATAGACCTAAAATAAGAAAGGAAACTGAAGTAATAAAAACTTTACCCCAAAATAAAGGGCCAGGACCAGATGGCTTTACTGGTGAGTTTTACCAAACCTTTAGAGAAGACTGTCTGGTCTCCTGAAACTCTTCAAAAAAAAGGAAATTGAAGAAAAGATAACAATTCCAAACACTCTCTATGAAATCAGCATTACTCTGATACCCAAACAAAGACATTACAAAAAAGAAAATCACCGACCAATATCTCTGATGAACATAGATGAAAAAATCCTTAACAAAATATTAGACCACCAATTCAACAATACATTAAAAGGATCATTCATCACAACTAAGTGGGATTTATTGTGGTGATGCAACGATAGTTCAACATACATAAATCCATTGACATAATATAGCACAGCAACAAAAGGAAGGAAAAACGATCATATAATCATATCAATAGATGCAGAGAAAGTATCTGACAAGATTCAGCACCCATTTATAATAAAATTCTCAAAAGAAAAGTGATACAAGGAACATACCTCAACATAAAAAAGGTTATATGTGATAAACCCACAGCCAATATCACCAATATCATACTCAGTGGTGAAAACTATTTCCTCCAGATCAGGAAAAAGACAAGGATTTCTATTCTCTCCACAACAATTCAACTAAATGGAGGTCCTAGACAGAGCAACTTAGCAAAAAGAAAATACAAAAGAAATCCGAATTAAAACAGTAAAGTGATGGGCCTGGGTGGAGTAGCAGTTTGGTCAAGCTTCTGTAGCCGGCACAATCCACACACATCCCTGGTTTACAAACTGGATTAAGCCAGACAATGATGAACAATGAAATAAAATAAAGTGCTTTTTCCTCCTCTCTCTTCCTGACTTCCTGCCTCTGCAATCCTTCATTCCTGCCTGCACCTTTTCTTGGAAAAGAAGGAAAATAAAATTATAATTATCTGAAGATAACATGAGTTGGAGGAGGAAGCAGAGAAAGAAGGAAAGAGGAAAAAGAGGGCAGGAAGGAAGAAGAGGAAGATGAAAAAGAAGAGGCAACAATATTCTGGTAGGTACTGCAGATAAGCACTAAAATCATTCCATCTTTAAAGACGAAAGAGAAATTTAACTTCCCCATATTTCTCAAGTAGCCAGATCTGGTTAAGACCAGACTTAAAAGAAAATAACTGAATTATGAAATTTGGACTTCGAACTACTTTTCAAATCTGGACTTTCAACTACTTTACTAGCTATATAAACTGGAGCATGTTAACGTCTGATTTCTAGCTTGTGAATCTTTAAAAAATATAAATAGTTTAACTCCTAAGTATATATTCAAGGACTAGAAATAATATACAGAAAAAAAGGCAGCACAGATCCTGGCCCAAGTAGAGTTACCTGAAGGCAATAGCTTTCCCCTTTGTACCTCGCTGCTTAACCTAGCAGAGGTTCCCATATAAAGCTATCGGCAAAAAACAACTCAATCCAACCTATAGCCAAAATTCAGGCAACTTCCCTGCCTGTTACTCTGTGCCTGGTCCCTCACAAAACTCACTTTTTAGACTTCTCATCTATATCCCCTCATCCTGAGCCCAGCTCTCTAATTTCTGAAATAACTGGTAGTTCAGAGTGAATGTCTTAGGTTCTCTATCTTCCCTGACTTTCAGACCCTGTACTCACATCCTTGCCAGAACTGGACCCTCAAAGCAAACCAACTTCTCTGCCAGTCTCTGTCTGATTCCAACCTCTGCTTTGCCTTGGAAGACGTTTTATCTGAAATTGTGGATGTCATGAATAAAAGGATGGATGCCTTAGGCTTTCTGTTCACAACAACTGGCTCTATGTCCATTCTCATCAACTACTGGTCAAGGAAATGTTGACAGTTTTTAAAACTCAGTTAGGGGAAGCATTTAAAAAACACACACATGTAATAGTGAAAATATAAGAAACACATGAACCCATTCTCTAGACCACCAAACCTACCTTCCAAGAAAACATTTAGGGAACGTAGTCAGTTTTCTTTTTCTGTCTTTGATCAGATTTCCTTGTTTGCACATCATTTTATAAAGTTTCTCACCCTGTTCAGAGATCATTACCCAGGTGTCCTGCTCCATTCCTAATTTTAAACCTATAAAAGATAAAACAAAAGACAGGCAATGGAAAAAAAATATCTTCAGTCACTTATCTCTTCATTAAAAAAGCAAACTTACAGGTTCAGCAGAATTCCTGCTGAAATGCAGTTTCATCTACTTCATTTTTTAAGTACTGGTAGAGCATCTGAGTGTTTTAACCAAGAGAAAAGTATGTAAGTGTGGGTTACTGTTTTGCAACCAAAGCTCAGAGGACCAAGTAGGAAACAAACTGAAAAGGAAAGGGTTTAAAAAGAAGATCATGGGAAGGGAAATGGAAAAGTTCAAACCTCTGCAAACAATAGTATGGGTTGCAGGGCAAAGAGGCTGACCCTGAAGAGGAGGAGGAGGGGAAGGAAGAGGGAGGAGATGACTTCGAGAAAAATCTAGGAAGTGGTATTGCTAAGATAAGCAACAGGTTAAATGCAGATGCGAAGAAGGAATCAGGATACCTTCCAGACTTTAGACAAGAAAATGAATCTGGGGGCTTGGGGAAGCTTATTGGAGGCACAGGGTTTTAAGTAAAGAGTCCAGCACCAAGTAGGTGGAGGTTTGGAAGTTCAGGTAGAGTCCAAACTTCAGGGATCACCTGAATACATGAGTAAGAAGCTCAGGAAAGAGGACAAGATTTGACATTAAGTTTGAGAAATTTGCAGTTTAGAAGTGGAAATTGATCTGATGGGTATAGACAATCTAGGCAAGGAATCTAGTTTTGAGGAGATGAGAGGCAAAGCTCTTGGGACATTTGTGGTTGGGACTGATAAAGAACCGTTATAGAAGAATGACCTGAATTATTTTTAGTCTTCTAGCTAGGAAATTTCTTGCTAAAATTTTATTGTCAATGGAGGAGCCATTAACATTTGTCAATAACAATGAACAATCTATTAAGAATATACTGGTTAACAGATTATTAATTTTCTTCCTTTGACCCTCCATCATCCCTCTCTCCCTTTTTCCCTTCCTTCCTTTCTTTTGTCTTGTCTTGTCTTGTTTTGTTTTTGTCTATCTGTATGCAATCATTCAAAAATATAAAACAATTTCAACTTGATGAAAAATCCAATCTACCTTTTAAAGAATTTACTGTGCTATTGGATTTGATTGTCAGGCGTAGAAAATGTGAGTCAATTTTGGATTCATAACCTTTGTTATAAAATTTTCTATCTGATTTTTCAACCAAGATCAATCAAAGCAGTATTTGAAAATGTTTAAAAATTCTTATACAAATGCATAATATGAATATTTTAAACAAGAAGAAACTATGAACATTCTTCAAGGAGAAATATCTGATGATGGAAGGAAGGGCTCTTCTGTTCAAAATCTCATCAACGGTAAGATGTTATCCCTAGATCTCTAAGAAAAGGAATAAATATTATAACGCTTATTATTTGGTAAAGAAATGAGAAGCTATACAAGCATTTCTATTTCTTAGCAGAGTACAGAAATATGTCTAATGGCAGACAAGTTTCACAAAACTGAATGCTGCCAAATCAAACACCTTTTGTAAACATTGCTAAAAACATGAAACAAAATTTTGCTAAACCTTTTCATGCAAACAACCTGCTTACTCGATTATATTATCTTATATTTGTCATGTTATAGCATTCCAAAAATGTACAGTATATATCTAGAGTGTTTAATCTATAACTAGGATGCTAACCTATTTGGTCTAGGAATTTTTAGTGTACTGTTAAGAATAGAACAATTGCTCCAAGTCCACAGCAATTTATTATATTGCTTTTACCTTAAAAATTTGGAGACGATCCTTTAGAAATGGCAAGAATGCAATGGTTGCATATTTTGAAGCAACTGAAATAATTTGCCATAGCCTGAATTTTTGTGCGCTCCGCTAATTCATATGCTGAAATCTAGCATTCAAAGTGATGGTATGAGGAGGTGGGGCCTTGGGAGGTGATTAGGTTATGAGCATGGTGCCCTCATGAATGGGATTAGTGCCCTTAGGAAGAGACACCAGAGGTCTTGAGATGTGCCACCCAGCTGCACTGCCAGACCAGGTCTAGCAGCCTCCACTCCCCCCGACACCATCTCACCTGACTGACCCTAAAGAGTTCCAGAACTGCCCCCACCCACCCTTCCTGCCTACTGACTTCACTGTACCTGCCAGACTCCAGCAACCCGAGGCCTCTGTGCTGGGACCCAGATTACCAGACTCACCCTAGAGGTCCTGAGTTGTGCCCGCCCAGCTTCATTGTGCTCTCCAGGCTCCAGCAACTCCAGGCCTCTGCTCCTCAAGACCCCAAATCACTAGAATCACCGTCTCCACCCAGAAGAGACCAGGAGCTACAACCTTCAGTGACCCCAGGACTCTGTTCTCCAGGATCCCTGGGTCACCAACCTGCCCAAGAGTCCCTGAAATGTGCCTGCTCAGCTTCACTGAGCTCGCCAGTCTCCAGCGACCCAAGGCCTCTGTCCCCCTGACTTAGATCACTGAACCCACCTCCAGTGGTCAAGAACAAGTACCTACCTGCCAGGCGTCAGAGCAGAAACCAGTGCTCACCAGGGCTCTGAACTCATGGGCCATCATCCACATCCTGCTCAGGTAACACCAGGAGAAAGCACCCTATATATGCCTTAGGACCCTAGGACACCCATGGTGCTTCAACTCAAACCTAGACCCATAAATTCTAAAATACATAAATGGGCTGAGAGCTATATTCCCAGATCGCTCCTGGGCTGCATATGAAACTCGCTGCACTGGAGTGCTGCAAAGCCTTCAAGCATCACCTGAAAAGGTATTCGCCACAAGAGGGCATCCTAAGAGCAAAAGCAGCTCCACCCCAAATGAAATCAAGGGTCTGGCACCTGCCACAGCATCATGCCGAAAGGAAGAAGGCTAAAATCAAAGAAAAAGAAACCCACAGTGCTAAAGTGAAGGCAGAAAATAAACTCATGCCAAAATCTAAGGCATATCAAAAAACTCAAATAGCCCAAAAAGGAAGATGCTAGGTACTCTCCAGAAAAGAAATCCACCAACATGGATTGGGACAACTTAGCAGAGAGAGTTCAAAAGGATGGTTTTTAAAAAGCTGAATGAAATGCAGGAGGCACACACACCACCAAAAGTCAATTGGAAGACCTGAGAAAATATGCGATAGATGACAGGGGTTAGTTCACCATGGAGACTGAGGCCATTAAGAAAGTCCTAGCAGAAATGCTCTAGATGAAAGATATAGTCAAGGAAATACAGGTAAACATGGGAAGCTCCATAAACAGACTCAATCATGCAGACAAATGAATATCAGATATTGAAGACAAATTAGCAGAGGCAGTCCTCATGGAAGAGGAGACAGAAACAAGATTAAGGAAAAATGAAGAAACGTCACGCAGTATGAGAAAAACAAACGTAAGGAGGTCAGGTGTCCCAGAAGTGGAGGAGAGGGAGACAGGAGAAGAAAACCAGTTAAAAGGAGTAATAGCAGAGAATTTCCCAAATCTGTTTCAAAAAGTAACCACTGATGTTCAAGAAGCAGAGAGAATATCCATATTTCTAAGTATAAATAGTTCTTCTCCTAGCACATCATAGCAAAAGTCAATGGCAAAGAAAAATTACTCAGGGCTGCTAAGAAAAGAAAAAAGAAAACATAACCTACAAAAATACACCCATCAGATTTCTCAACACTACAGGATAGAAGAGAATGGAACAATATATTAAAATATCAAAGACAAAAACTACTAGCCAAGAATGCTCTACCCTGAAAAGTTATCATTTAAATATGATGGAGAAATAATGGTCTTCAATGACAAACAAAAATTAATGGATTTCTCTATCACTAAGTCTACCATTCAAGGGGCCTTAAAAGCAGGAGAAAAAAGAAAATAAAGATCCACTAACCCTCGAGCAGGTAATAAATAGGAAAGCAAAAGAACAAGAATATTCTCTCAACAGGAGAGAATACAAAAATAGCATGTTGACAGGCCACATGATTCCCACCATTGCAACCGCATTCTTCCCTCTGGGAGCAGCCCTGCCTCTGCTGGTATGCCTCCAATGCCAGGAAATATCTTAGGACCCCCAGTACCTCTCTCAACACCTAACTGCATGAATCCCCTGCCACCACAGCAGCAGCAGCAGCCACCACCACCACCACTGGCCGATGGAATCCCTCCGCCTCCTGCTCCCGGCCCACCAGCAGCTCCTGAGCCCAGAAGATACAGGGACTGTCCACGCCAAGTTACCAGCCGCAGTGGGGATGACAAGACTTGTGTTCCTCAGCTTCCTTGGGTTACTTTCAGGATCATTTCTTCTAGCCACCCCAAGCATCCCAGATCTCTCCATTCCTCTTACCATCCTCTCCATGCTCTGACACCTCTTACGTTAGGTACTCAGCCAACATTTGGGGGACCTGTGCTGACAGTATGCCCTGGTCATCCTTAAAATAACCTGTGTCTCCTGTCCTGGGTTTTCTGCAGTTTGTCCATACTATCTGTCAACATTATTACTCTATTATCATTTTTGCTCTCCTGCGTGTTTGTTTTGTCTTGTGCTTATATGGATAACGCTTTATAATCATTATCTACTCTTTTTATTTTGTCATAATTGCTGTAAAGGAGAGCACCCTAAGTTAATAGGAACCAAAAAGCGGTGATGGGCGGAGGGGATAGACAACCAGAGTGGATAAACCTTAAGGCATAATAAGTGACCTTATTTCTGCTTATGTGAGTTAAGAATGGTGCTGATGGTAATGTTTCATGAGACTTGGCCACACATATAGGCACACCAGAATAAAAGACGGGGAAAGAGACCCCACTGATTTCATCCCTGGTGAAGACTGTGGGGGCCTCCACCCTGCCTGGCAGATCACGCCCTTTAGTGTGTGGTAGGTGAGACCACAAACATCAGAACACCGCCACTCCTTCCCCAGGCCCACTGGTTCTGGTTTTCTATGCAGGTGTTTGTTGGATTGGGGGTGGGCGTTTTGTTTTTCTAAGGGCAGAGCAAGCTTTGAAGGGTGGGATTTGGGGAGGCATTCTTTAGCTCCCTGACTATCCAGGACACTTTCAGGAGTCTAGGGCAATGGCCATCCAGTGAGTCTGGCCTACTATTCACTGCTTTGTATGCACTCTTTTATCTCCCTCTTTAAAAATCCTTTAAAAAATAAATAAATAAATAAAAGTAAGTAGATAGGGTAAACATTTTGGTTGATGGAGCTTGGTTAGGATGGCTGGGGATGCAAGTCCCCAAGCTACCTCTTGCAGTATCCAGGGTGAGCAGAATTTAGTGAAGCGGTACTTTAGGTGTGGAATGGGATTGGAGAAGTGGGTTAGGATCATAAGTCTTATACTTCTCCCTTCCCTTTCTGGGATTTTACCTTCCATCTATCACAGGGTTGTCAAGGTACTGCTGGGGGATCAAGGAATTCATTTGACAATCGGAACATCATGCTTTGAAGGCTGGGGTGCTCAGGCTGGGAGCATGGAATGCCATTTCAGAGGGAGAGCCACAAAAATGCATTCATTTGAGCCCATTTCTATCCGTGCTGATTAGTGACCTGAGAGTTCCAGGTGTCCTCTTGTCCTCTCCACTCTACCCTTCCATGGCTGGGAAAAAGGTGTTCTGGGTAGAGCCTGATTTGCAAAGCAACTGACTTATTCACATTCTCAAGAGGCAGTTTCGTTATTTAGAATACAAAGTTGGACATCTTCTGGATATCTTTTTCCTATATATTATATAAAGCTTTACATACAAGAGGGTGTAGGGAGATGTTTATAAAACACCTTAGAATTTTTTTCTTAATATCAGAAAGCAAACACACACACACACACACACACACACACACACAATTAAGACTTGCTTTTCAAACCCTCAGGTGTTGCCTCTAATTAGGTGACCCTGGTCACCATCAAGAGTACTAGAAGTAAGGAAACCTTGTGTTTTGTGTGTGTTTTCTTGACTGTTGGAGTGGAAATGAGCATGTTTTGCTGGAGTTTAATTCCAATGTATTTGCTTCCAGAAAGACCCCTGTGCCTTTTGATAATGGCCAGGGTTTATCTCATAACCTATCAGTCTTTCCCAAAGAAAACGCTTTCCAAATAATTTTCCACTGGGGTCAGAAGGAAAATAGAATTCTGGTTCATACTGTGGTTCCTTGTAACCTCAGATCTTTAATGTGATCACTTTCAAATTGAAATGATCTAGGTGAAAATATTTTTACTATGTTGATAATAATTCTACACAATACCTGAATTTTTAACACTGTTATCTATCAGTCTAAATGGTGACATTTTTTCTTTTTGTGTCTTTGATCTAGTTTCATTCCTGTAACAGCCACCCAATTTTGTGATGGGTGGGGGGGGGGGGAAATAATACATGTTTTTTGTACAAAAAAATAGCATTGGGAAAAGAAAAACAGGCAACCTATACAAATGTATAAATATGATTTGGCATCAGCTCACTAAAATATATCATAGAGCAGTAGTTACAGACAATGCATGAAACTGGCACAAAACCCAATTACAAAGAGATACATAGCCAGGAAGTAAACAATAGACACTGTAAACCATCCAAAGGAGGGAGGGGGAACGGTTAAATAAATAAGAAATGAAGCAAAAGGCAGAGAAAAGCAACAGAGAACAAAGGCTCAAATGATAAAAATAAAGCCTTACATTTCAATCATCACCCTAAATGTGAATAGATGAACTCACCAATCAAAAGACAGAGTTGTTTGATGGATTAAAAACAGGACCCATCAATATTATACCTACAAGAAACACACATCAAATCCAAAGACAAACATAGGCTGAATGTCAAGTGCTATGGAAAAATATATCAAAGTAATAATGATGAATGGAACATCTGACAAAAAAAAAATTTCCAAGTAAAAAGTATCAAGGATGAACACTAAGTATGGTCAAGGGAATAATCCATGAAGAAGAAATAACTATCATTAACCTATATTCCATCAATTCAGGACCACCTAAATATATAAAACAAATACTGGCAGAACTAAAGGTAGACATTGACAGTAACACATCAATAGCAGGGGACTTCAACACTCCACTTACACCAATAGAAAGATACTCCAGGCAGAAAATCAACAAAGAAATAAGGGCCTTAATTGAAACAACAGGTCACACAGACCCAAAACATATACTGAGTGTTCTACCCCAACAAAAAGGCACGTATATTTTTCTCAAATGTAGTTGGAACATTCTCAAGGACAGACTATATTCTAGGACACAAAACAAGTTTCAACAAATTTAGCAAGACCGAAATCATTGAAAACATCTTCTTGGACTGCAAGAAGGTGAAATTAGAAATGAACCAAAAGAATAAATTAGAAGAACCACAAAGATGTGTAGTAGATTGAACAACATGCTTCTGAACAAACCCAGAACATAGATGAAATTAAGGCTTATCTGGAAACAAATAAAAATCTGGAGAAATGTTTCCAGAACATATGAGATGTGGCAAAAGCAGTTCTGAGAGGAAAGTTTATAGCTATACAAATGTATATCAAGAACCAAGATACAGTCCAAATTAAACCACTAACTTCACACCTGAGAGAACTAGGAAGACAAGTAGAATTAAAAGCAAAAATTAGCAGAAGTAAGGAATAATAAAAATTAGAGCAGAAATAAATGAAATTGAAAATAAAAAACCATTCAAATGGTCAATTAAGCCAAGAGCCTGTTTTTTGAAAAAAAATAAGCAAAATAGCTAGACTCACAAGAAAGAGATTGAAAACCCTATAACAAAAATCCGAAATGAAAGAGCTGAGATTATAACTGACAACACAGAATTACAAAGGATCATGAGAGACTATTATGAATACTTAATATGTTAACAAATTCATCAATCATAAAGAAATGGACAAATTTTTAGGATCCTACATCCTCCGAAAATTGAACCAGAGGGAAACAAACATACAGCTTAAACAGACAAATCACAAGCACAGAAACTGAAGCAGCAATAAAAAAAAAAAACTCCCTGAAAACAAAAGCCCAAATCCAGATGGCTTCGATAGTGAATTCTATCAAACATTCAAAGAAAAGCTAATCCCCATCCTCCTTAAACTCTTCCACAAAGTTGAAGAGGAGGGAAACTTTCCAAACACATCCTATGAAGCCAGTATTGCCCTGATTCCAAAATTAAGCAATGATAGCACCAAGAAAAGAAAACTACAGACCAACATCACTGATGAATATGCATGCGAAAATTCTCTACAAAACCTTGGAAAACAAAATTCAACAGCACATCAAAAAGGTTATGTATCATGATCAAGTGGATTTTATCCCAGGGATGGATCAAATATGGTTTAACATATGCAAATCAATCAATATAATATAACACATCAACAAACTAAAAATGAAAAACCATATGATCATCTCAATAGACGCAGAAAAAGCATTTGACAAGATTCAACACTCATTCATGATAAAACCCTCACCAAAATAAAAATAGAAGGCACATACTTCAACACACTAAAAGCAATAAATGACAAATTCATAGCCAACATCATAATCAACAATGAAAAATTGAGTCTTTTCCTTAAAATCTGTAACAAGAAAATATTGTCACTATTGCTATTACTATTCAACATAGTTCTGTAAGTCTTGACCATAGCAATAAGGCAAGAAAAGCAAAATCCAAATTGGAAAAGAATAAATGAAACTATCATTATTTGCAGATGATATGATATTTTACTTAGAAAATCCTAAAGATTCCATGAAAAAAATCTTCTTGAAACAATAAATCAATACAGCTAAGTGGCAGGATATAAAATCAACACAGAAAAATCAGTAGCATTCCTATATACAAACAATGAAGCAAAGGAAAAAGAAATTCCTTTCAGAATAGCACCAAGAAAGATCAATACCTGGGAATCAACAAAAGGAGATGAAATACCTGTATAACAAAACTACAGGATCTTAACAAAAGAGATGGAAAACATTCTATGTAAACGATTGGAAGCATTAGCACAGTAAAAATGCCCATTCTACCCAAAGTAATATATGTTTAACTTAATTTTATTTCTCATAAAAATCCCAGAGATATTCTTTAAGGAAATGGAGCAAACAAAATTGAGATTTGTATGGAATCACAAATGGCTTCAAAAAGCATGTGGGGAATCACACTCCTTGACATCAAGCTGTTTTATAGAGCAATCATCATCCAAACAGCTTAGTACTGCTAAAAAAAAAAACAAAAAACTGAAAACAGACACACTGATTGGTGGAATCATTTGGAGAGACCGGAAATAAAGTCACACATATATGAAGAGTTAAACTGTGACAAAGATGCCAAGAGCATATAATGGAGTAATGAAAGTATATTTAACAAATGGTTCTGGAAAAACTGGAAAGACATCTGAAAAGAAAATGAAAGAAAGGAAGAAACTAGATGACTCATTATAAGTTGATGACTGCAGGTGGGGTGATGGGGAGGACTGGAAAGAGGGCAAAAAATGGTAGCAAAGAACACTGGATTCTGGTGAAGGGTGTGGTGTGAAATATAGATTGAGATACACTGTTAATATTCAAAAATTAAAGTAGCATTGTGAAGAGAAGATTTACTAAACATCAGTAATTTAAGAAAAGATTAGCTATATCTACCTCATACATTTGGATAAATAAATGAACTAATTCATGTAAATTTTTTAAAGAGAGACCCAAGAAAGCACTCTTGCCTCTTGTACTTTGTGAGAGCAAAGCAAGAAGATGGTCTTCTATGAAACAGGAAGGCGCCTTTACCAGATACCAAATCTGAGGCTTCCCAGCCTTCAGGATCATAAGGAATAAATTTCTGTTATTTATAAACACCCATTCTATGGAATTTCATCACAGCAACCTCAACAGACTAAGGCACAATTTAACAGATACTGTGAGCCACAATTCAACTATTTTGCTCACTATGTAATGCTTTCCTTTTTTTTAATTAAGAAAAAATATTGAAGTCCTCATCAAGTATATTACCGACTTAATTATAAAATTCGAATGAACATATATACCTTTTAACTTTCTCATAACTTTTGTCCATTTTCTACTTTTTGCTACTTTAGATTCTTCTTAAAGTGTAATAGTGACCAATTCTTACACTAACCTTTTCGTCGTTCCCTTTCTTTCAAAATGGCTTCAAACCATTCATGCTTCTCTTCAGGTGTTTTTGCCATACACACAAACCATTTATTTTTTGCTGTGTTATGTATCTTCCATCCATTAATGACAATGTGGCCACTGCTATGGAAGTCCGCTGGAAATTAATAGGTAAAGATGAGTGAACAAATGTAATATATATTATCATAATCATTCAGTTCACATAATTTCCAAACCACTGAATTATCAAAATATTTTTGCTTTATATACATTTGCATGTATTGAACATAAATATTAAAAAATTAAAAAAATATATTTTAATAAGACCATTACTTACAATATGACTATATTAACTGAAATCAAACACCTATATTAATATTCTTTTCCCTGTATATTCAAAATAATGTTAGTTAGTAAAAGCAATAAAAGAAAAACTTTAAGCAAATTTTTATATCAAATCAAGTTATCAGATTAATTTTGCCTTTCTAATATGCCTGTGAAATATTATTCAATATTTCTGAGACATACTACACCCATACAAAACAATTCTCAATTATTTAATGAACTGCACAATAAGAATCAGAACAAATGAATAAACTAAACATTCTAAAAGTGTATTTACCTACGCTGCAAAAAACAGAAATGTACAAACACCAATCCATTATATTGCACAT
Organism: Solenodon paradoxus; assembly: GCA_004363575.1. NCBI lineage: Eukaryota > Metazoa > Chordata > Mammalia > Eulipotyphla > Solenodontidae > Solenodon > Solenodon paradoxus. Next base: position 146,157 of record RJWH01000085.1, read on the forward strand.
GGTTGAAAAATAGACATTCTTTAAGTGCTTATCATTCCATACAATTGGCATGCATAGAAGCTCACAAAAAAATTTTGAGTATGAATTTGCATGTAATTGGATTTTTCTAGGTCTCACTATAATTTTGACTAAAGTGTCATACTGGATCTGAAAATGTCAACGGCAAACACTCAATAACAGCTAACAGTAGTTAGAAAATGGTGATATTACTTATAACCAGCCTTTACTGGCATTATAGTCTATGACAAAGATTCCAAGACAGAAAAACATCAAGAAAGTCTGAATCAGCATTTGTACCAATTAAGGTGATATTTTTCATTAGTCTCCCTGAGAATCACTAAGCAGACTACTAGATACACAGGAGGTAAGCCAAAATACATTACAGGTAATTTAGAGAAACAACTCTGTGACACTGTTTTTGTTTGTTTGTTTTTCCAAATGATTGTTTCATTTGGTAACTTCTGAATAGAGACAGACATGGTTGGTACTCATTTTCCCATAATCTGCTTCTCACAGCCTTTTCAGCTACAAAATCACCATATATTATCTGCTATCAGAATAACTATCCCAAAATTACATTATCAAATTATTCCGTATATTTGAAGGGGTCTTTAAAAATTTCTGGTTAGATTTAAGTCAGGAAAGAATTATATTACATTTCCAGCTGATATAAAAGACACATAAGTATGTACAAGTACATGCATGTATACATGCAAATATATGTATGCAATCATCTATGAATAGTCAATAACTATTTCTGACTATAAATTCAAATTGGCAGAGGATTTTAGGGTTTTACCCTCTAAGGAAATTACAATCTGATGATTTTAAATTTTTTTCCAAGTTCATTTTTAATTGTATTTCACAAATGTATTTCAAACCATAACATAATGGAAATAAGAAATAATCAACTAAAATTACATCAGAGCTAGTTTTCAAAGCATTGTTTTAAACCATTTATGTCTGCTATAGTGGTTTACTCACTACATTCATTATATAAAAATACATATTTTTTTTCTCCGAGCTCTGCAAGATATTCTAAGGAAATGACTTTTAATTGATCTAGCTCTGAGTATGAGAAAATGGTTATTATATATAACCTTCAGATTTGTGTGTATTTATTTCCAATAACGATTTTTATACTGGAATTAGAGAAAAGATAATAAAAGCTATTGTGACAAATGCATTTTTGAATGTACTATTGAAGGACCAGTTTAGCATCAACTGTTACCTGTATTTTTAATTGAAGTAACATTGTACTTTTTTAAAGACTTTTTGTGTTTTTCTACTTACCTTTAAATATTTAGTTCATGTTCATACCCTATACAAAATAGCAGAACTTTTTAATATTTCAGAGAAGTATCAATGAATTCAGTAAGGAAGTAAAAATTATTACTTCATACTTAACAGCATAATTCCTCACAAATACCATAAAAATAAATGCCAAAGAAATGATGATACATTGGGAGGAAAAGAAAGACCAAATTGTACATGTTCATGCATCCTCCACCGCTAAGTTGTCACTTTACAAGGTCAGTATCACAAAAAAGCACAAAGTTTTCAGCATTTCTTCCCTCTTCCAAAATCAGGATTAGCTAAGTGAATGCTAGCACTGCAGATGAAAAGACACCTCACACCCCGATTCTCACTAGTGTTATTATCCCTTTAGCCGTACTCTACACAATAGCCACACACAGTCTCCAATAATAAAAGAACTGGCATAATGCATTCCTCCCATAGAACAGAGAGGAACTTAAGTTCATGTGCCAGGGTGGTGCTTCTGACCCTACAAAGTACATGCCCTGGGCCAGCCACATTTACAGCCTGGGTCTCTCTTTCTTTCCCTGATCACTGGAGTTCAGCACCGCCCTTTCCACATCTTGACTTTTTCTCAAATATATTTCACCAGGGCCATTTCTTCACTCAAAATAAATGGAGTCAAAACACATTGCTCTGCTTTAAAGATTCACCTTAAACTGATCCCTCCCTATCAATGCCATTTTCAAATGTATTTCCACCACTTTTTTCTCTGCAGATTTCCTCCTTGTCCTGTGTATACTGATGTGTTCCCCAGGCCAGGGCTCTCACCAAACTAGCCTGCTCTCTTAACTGCCTCTGTGATTCTTTCTTCTCTTTAAAATGTACCCTCTTCTTTTATGAATACTTATCCTGCCACTTAGCTTCTGCACTCAAACTTCCTTTGGAAACTGTACAATTAAGTTCAGAAACAGACAAGTTGGCATGTAATTGCATGTAGCTATTATCTCCAGATCACTAGTTGACTATAAAATTTACTATCCTAAAAGGTTAATTACTATACCACTATATTATTTTGAAAGAACAGCTTGTATCACTTAATAATTTTAAATGAAAGGGTAATGTCATATGGTGGATATTTTCTATCAATATTCTTAAATTATATTTTGAAATATATTTAACTATGTGTTATATCTGATACATACACACTTGTATATACACAACAGGCCTCAAAGTATAGTATAAATATTATATAATAATATCATAGCTACAAATTTCCATTATTATATGAAACAACCCACTCTCATTTATTTAAAAACTTATTAATACATAAAACTGCTTTGTAATTTTACTCATAATACATTTCTCAATATTTTGATTCTACAAAATAAAAATTAAATTTATTCATAAATACCACCCTCATTAAGATGATAGAAAAGTCAACAGTGTTTTTCCTTAGTAGGAATTTTTTAACATTTTTTTGAATGAAAGAAAAAATGATTTATTAATGGCAAACAGGAGTTTGTTAGTTTCAATGGATCTAATATTAATTTTAATCAGTGTCAAAAGCAATAAAATTAAAATTGCCATTCATTAAGTGTTGAATATCCAAGTTCAATAATCTCTATCCTGCTTTTTCCAAAAAAGATAAAATAAAGGGGCAGTCCTGAACAAATCATTAGTTACTATACATTTTGCAAATTACTTAGTTTTAATTCAGCACAGTTTTATATAATGAGATAAAGTTTTTTAAAACTGATATAAACATAAATCTCAGTGGACATGCCGGTATCCTTTCAATAATTTGCATTTTAATAAGATGGATTATAGTCAAATATTACTTATTCGGGCTAGGAAACAGAGGAAACTACCAGAATACATTATTCAAATCATCAAGAAATTAAAGATTGTCATGTATTTAACCCTCATTCAGTGATCAATAGTATTAAGGTATACATTTCTAAGAGAAATATGTTTAATTACAATATGCTCATAGAGATTTAATGTCAAGAAAATTATTTTTTGGTATAAATCTTTAGTTTTGTCAAATAATAGAAGAAAATTTTCTGATATCCAAACTAGCCTAACAGTTAATGGCAAAAAATGTTTTTAACAGATTTTTCCCCTTGAAAATACTAAAAAAAAAAATAGTAGCTTTTCCCTTTATTTGTCTGAATTCCTAAAAATACTGCCTTAAAATACCCTTCAATTTAGCACACCCTGGTGGAACAGTGGTTAGGTCTGCCATCTTTGACCAAGAGAGTCCACATACATCCCAAGGGTCTTCTTCCTCCTCTTTTTCTGCTGGCCTGCCTACTCGACTTCATTCCTCAATGTAACTTTCCTTTAAAAAAATACATTAAAAACATTGAAAATGTAATTGCATTAGAAAAGAACTACTATACATTTAGCAGCCTTTTCAACATTATAAAGGTATGCTATTTCATTAAGAATGTATTTATTCAGTTATGCCACAATATTACTGCTGTTAACTTAGGTTGTTAATCTGAGAAATTGACTATTATGCAACAATAAAAACCATGTTTATTTGATGATAAGCTGTAAAGAAGGAGAAGAAATTGGCATTAAGATGATTTTATTTGAATGAAAATGGATACAAAACTACAAAGTTCACATTTTTATGTATTTATTATCTATGCTTCAAAGGAAAGTTGAAGGAAATATTTATCTCATTTATTTGTGTGGTATATGAGATTATCTAGAGCTTTTCAACTTTTAATTGCTCTGTAATTTCCAACTTTTCTTTAATAAGCAAAATTTAATTTAAAATAATGTATTCCATATCTGAAAATGGTTTAAAATATTGATATTAAGAAGACAACTGAAATTTTCCTTTCCAAAATATATATGTTTAAAGAACAGTTTAAAAATAAAAATGTTGGACATGCCATGGCAGAGTAGCAGTTAGGTCAGTTGCATACAGAGAAGTGCAAGCCACATACCCCTGGGTTCGAGTCCCAGATTCATGTCCCAGGGGAAGCAACCAGAGTAAAAAACTAAAAAGATAAAAATGAAACACTTCTTTCTTTTCTCTCTCCCTGCCTGTCTGCCTACTCAGTTTCATTCCTGCCTGTACCTTCTTTTTAAAAAATTAAAATAAAAAATTCCTTTTTATCAAATTTGAATTTGACTACTGTATAAAAATAAATGGTTTGCCCAACCAACACTTAGAGACCACATTTGCTAAAAGTCAACATTTTTACCCTCTATCCAACCATACAAATAAAATAGTTCTTATGAAAGAATACAAATGATCTGGTGCTAATATTTGAATGATTTTTTTCCAAGTCTATACTATGAAAATTATCATGAAAATTAATTCTAGGAAGTTCAATATATCTCTATATCTCCCACTATATCTCTGTATCTACTATGTAGTTATTTTTATGGCATCATGAGCAAATTAATATCTTCAGAAAGAATCTTCAAAGAGCAACTAACTTAAAATTCACAGAAATAAGAGCTGAATCTAGAGAAGGGAAGAAAGACAAAATGACTAAAAATTCAATGGTCACCATCTTCCTCAAACATGGAAAATAATGAGCATTATGGATATTTTAAATATATAAATTCTATACTTCATTATATCATACCATCATTGTTATTCTATGGTATAAATATATCATTCAACTCATTAAGTTCTATAAATAAAATTATAATCATGCTTATTTCTCAGAAGATTTCAAATAATCACACATTAGCTACAACCTTATTCTCATTCCAAATACAATTATTTCTTCTGTAAATTTTGAGTGAAATCAATGTAATTATTTGTATGCTAGAGCCTCCTACTTAGAAACAAACTTTATTTATAATCCACAGCATACAAAAATATTTAGCCATCCTAAAATATATGCAAGTAGATGGAAAAACATTCACATTTTCCATCAAAAATTCTAAGTACACTTAAAAATATATCTGATTGATATTTTTATTTTATACCTAGACATGATATAGTTGTTACTTGTTTTTGGCAATGAGCAGATAAACCTGATAGATTTGCCCATCCTTCCTTCAACTTATCAGAGTCCAAGTGTGGAGAGGACTTGCTATACAGACACTGATCCTCTCTGCTGAGCTCTCTCCATTTATGGGGTATAAATTAAGAAAACTAAAAACCTGATCTCATCAAATATGAATGATGAATCCATGATAGAAATGACGCAGGAAACAAAAAAGAAGGTAGTTGGCACAGCACCTGGGTTGTTCCTTAAAAAAACATAAGCTACCAAAGTAAATCTCCATTCACTACTGCCTTTTCTCTTCACTGCTTTCTAGTCACTCCCTATACATTTCAAACTGATGTGGAGCCTGTGTTCTGTATTTAATTATTGATATTTACTAATCTTTTGTTCACAACACTACATTCATTTTTGAGTACTGACACTGTATCTCAATCTATATTTCACACCACACCCTCCACCAGAGCTCCAGTTTACCACCACCTTTCCCTCATATTTCCATCCCTCCCCACTTCTACCCTCCTTGCAGTCATCATCTTGTGTTCCTAGTGTTGCTGCTGCTTTACCTATTTGTTTCATTTCATTATATTCCACATATGAGTGAAACCACCCTATACTTCTCTTTTTCTTTGATTTATTTCACTGACATGATGCTTTCCAATTCCATCCAGATTGTTGCAAAGGGCACAATTTCATTCTTTTTAGTAGCTGCATAGAATTCCACTGAGTACATATACCAGTTTCGCATTTCTTAAGGCAAGGGAATGGGATACAAACATTAATCCAGTCATAGCTATGTACTAAGCTGGTAAATGTCAATGAGTTCGTTCTTATATCCATCTCATTTTCTTTTGTTTTGGATATTAGTTTATTATATTAGTTTATTATAACAGAGAGACATGGAAATACATGATGAAAGACTTCAGAACTTCAGCAGAATGGGCAGCTTCACATGATGCCATTCAGTCTACATGCTTTTCTCTAAATAAGAAATAATCTTTGTCATCTAGAACGACTTTGGTACCTCCATCTTCTTGGAGAAGGACATTATCTCCGACATTCACAATAACTGGCGAATCTCTCAAACCTTTCCTTTTAAGCCCGATCCAATAGCTACTACTATTATTTGCAATACGTTTCCTTGTGATTTTGGGGGAAGCATATGCCAATTTTGGTTACACTTTCAATGTACTCCTTTCAACTATTTCTTGGTCAAGAAGAGCAGAAAAAACTTTCTAAATGCCTGTCCTGCCATGACTTCCAGTGCTACAGCTAGTACTCTCCCCTGGTCTCATATTCATCATCTGACATATTAACAGTGTATATTAGCTGATCTTCAAGATCCTATCCATTCAAAATTTCTATATTTGAATTTCCAAGTACTGGCAGAGAATGCATACTTCCCCTCTAAAACAGTAAACACTTTTCTATGAAAACTAAATTTCTTTTGCAAACAGCTAGGAGATATTAACCAATTGCAGCCTAAAATTTCTCTAAGTGAACTCGAAGCAACTATTTGCAGCCAAATTCCTGCAATGTCTTGCTTGTGTATGTTTAAGGAAAAAACAAAGTCTTAATTGAATAATGCACAGGAGAATGGCTTTTTCTTCATCATATTTGAGTGAAAGCTGTGTCTTGGAAATTTATATCAAGAGGTCAAGACAATTAATTTATGACAGCTAAATAACTATATATCCTGAAATGTCCTATCTCTTCCACTAAATAATACCCACTAGGGCCTTAGTTCTGTGATGCTTCCAATCTCCTGCAAACCTAGTCCCTAGAGGATGGAATAACACTAGCACTACCAGAACTTTTCCATGGGATTGAATCCAAGGATGATTTACATAAAATCTTCATTGTATCTCATAGGTTCTCATTCCCTTAAGTCTGACAGAGAGGATAGCATTTGATGCCCATGCCTCCAAAGGCCCTGATTCTTACATTTATCTAATGTTCCAATAAGCATAGAATGATAGTATCATTACCAAAATTCACTTAGATGACCCGTGTAGATGATACATCATGAAAATCACATCAGCTATGGAAAAGGGAAGGAGATATGACACAGGAGCTTTAAACTGAGGAGAAAGTATTAAAAAAAAAAGAAGAAAACAAAAAAGAGTGCTGAAGCAACAGTCAGAAGTGGATCCACCAGAAGAGAGAAGCCAATAAAGGATAGAGTGGGGGGTCTGACTGTGTCATCCTAGGCTGTCTCACCAACACCCAGATGATGTGTGGATATTCTCTTGAGCTTCAGATTACTAAGCAAGATAAATTTTTCACATTTCAGACAGGTAATATTTCTAAATGCCACTATTCTCCTTAGAAAGCATTGAAATAAATTATTGTGACCTTATAAAAAATAATGTGCACATCTTCCCATGGAAATACAGACAGCTAGGTCCCATGTGTTAGTATGGGAGTATCTGCAATTATATTATAGTCTGTAGTACAGAAAGGGGCTTAAAATGTGGTAATTTCCACCCCTGACATCATCCTAATGGCTGCACATTGCCAAGCCACGATTAGTGAAGAACCTTTCCACTAGATGACTTGGTTCTCAAGCTAAGTGCTCCCTCACAAGCATCATCTGACTGTTCCTTGCATATCTTTCCCTTTACCTGCAGCAATCATGGCTCACTATCTTAAATACTAGACAATTTGTCAGGATGCTCACAATAGGATAGAGAAACAGCACATATGTAAGTATCTGAAAATCTGCACTCCTGACAAATTATAAGCATTATTCTCCCCTCTGGAACCAAAGGATGGCAATAAAGGTAGGTGGGAGGGGGGAACAGATCTGACCCACAATTCCTTGTTTAAAATAAATACAATAAAAATATTTATCTGAGGGAGATCAACTTCCAGATGGTGACTGGATAGGACTCACTTTCGGGTTGCTCCATATAGAAATGGAAAAAAAATGAAACGAAAAAAATCACCTATTTTCCTGAGACAAACACCAAGAAACAACTGACACCTCAGCTGGAGAGAGATGGGCTGATGACAATCAGTGGGTGAGGACACACATCTGGGTGCTCAGCTAAGCCGCTGATTTGGATTCAGGAGTCTCTGGACACATTGTGGGACGGAGGCTGGGGATTTGGGGACCAGCTGTGGAGGCAGCTAGAGGCAGGCCAAGTGGGGTTGAGATATGGAGCATTGGGGGGCCAACTTGGGACAGGGTGAAAGGTGAGCCAGTACACCAGGAGATGAGGTAGAGCCCATGGGGTGAAATTGCACGGGACACAGTCATAACTGGAAATCAGCCATAGAGCTCAAACCCCTCCGACAACCATGTCACACTATAGCCTGGGGTCCACTAAGTGGAAATCCTGCCCACTGCATATCTGCCCACCAGAAATCCGACCCCCAAGATTATAGTGAGAAGGTAGTCCAAAACCTCAATGCTACCCACTAACGAGAACTCGTGGGTAGCGGCGAAATTGCAGCTTGATTGCCAATCCTGGGTAAGTCAAACCTATGCAACACCAGGAAAGCGAACCCTGAGAAATATAAACAGATTATGGAACAAAGCAAAGATATACAGAAATACACTTGAAATGATGGATCCAATCAAAACCCAGAAGAAAATCTGAATACAGCAGATGTATGTAAATTACCTGTAGAAGAATTTAGGGTAACAATGATTAACATACTCATGCGAATCCAGAAATCAGTAGAGGCAGTAAACAAAATGTCAGGAAGCAAAGAATTAAAAGAAGACATCAAACAGGTAAAAGACATGATAGCTGAATTCAGTAAACAAAATGTCAGGAAGCAAAGAATTAAAAGAAGACATCAAACAGGTAAAAGACATGATAGCTGAATTAAAGAACTCAATAGAGGGATTCAACAATAGAATGGATGAAGATTCCAATCAGCAATCTGGAAGATAGGACAGAGGTACTCAATCAAGAAAAACAGCAAAAAGATTTTAAAAAATTCGAAGAATTGAAGAGGGCTTCGAGACTTCTGGGATACATCAAAAGAACCAAAATTTGCATCACAGAAGTCCCAGACAGAGAGAAAAAAAGAGAGCAGAAACTATATTTGAAAAAATAATAGATGAGAACATCTTCAATTGAAGAACGAAGCAAGCTTCCAGGATTCCAGATCCAGGTTTCTCAAAGAGTTCCTAATAAAAGAAACCCAAATAGAAATACACCTAGACACATCATCAACAAAATGCCAAAAATACAAGATAAAGAAAGGCTATTAAAAGCAGTCAGAGAAAAATGTGTCACATACAGAGCAGCGCCCATAAGACTGTAAGCAGACTTCTCAAATGAAACATTACAGGCTAGAAGAAAATGGCATAATATATTCAGAGTTTTGAAACAAAGGAGTTTCAACTTAGGATACTATATCAGGATACTATTATCATTCAGAACTGAAGGAACGATAAAAACCTCCTCTCCTGATAAGCAAAAGCAAAGGAGTTCATCACCACAAAACCAGCTTTGCAAAAAAGATTAAAGGATTCTCTAGAAAGAATAAAGAAATCACACAGAAAAACAGTAGGATAGCAAAAAAATTGGGGGGGAAAAGAAGACAACAAAAATGTGGATAGTTAGAATGAATGGAAGACTAATATGCTTTCAAATAAAATTAGGTAATAAACATAGAACTGTGAATGCTAACTTCAGGGTAACCTCAAAATACAGCCCCAGGGAGAAAGCAAAGAAGAAAACAAAAGGCAAAATCAATTAAAATATAACTGCACCCATCCAACCTAAAAAGAGAAAGAGACAGAAGTAATCATCTGAAACAACATACAAAAATTATAAAATGACACTAAGCAGCTATATATAAAAAATCACCTTAAATGTTAATGGACTGAATGCACCAGCCAAACAACACAGAGTGGCTGAACAGATTAAAAAGCATAACCCAACCTTCTGCTGCATTAGCAAAACCCACCTTCTTCCAAAAGATAAACAAAGTCTCAAAGTCAATAACTGTATGACACTCCTACAGTCAAACTGCAAACACAAAAGAGCTGGAACAGCTATACTCGTATCAGTTAAAACATACTTACATGGAAAACGCATCACAAAAGGCAGAGACGGACACTGTATAATAATTAAAAGGATCATTCCAGCAGGAAGACATAACGCTTATTAACAACAAATTAAGGACTATCAAAATATATCAAGCAAGTACTATTAGACCTGAAGAGAGACACTGACAGCAACACAATAATAGTGGGGGTCTTCAGCACCCCACTTACAACAATGGACAGATCAAAGAGGCAGAAAACCTGGGAAACAGCCACTTTAAATGACCATCTGAAACCGATAGGTCTAAAGACATATACAGATCGCTTCACCCAATGAGTACAGATTTCACTCTCTTTTCAAGTGCTCATGGAACATTCTCAAGGATAGATCATATCCTGGGATACAAAACATCTCTCAACAAATTTACAAAGATTGAAGTCATACCAAGCATCTTCTCTGATCACAATGGAATCAACCACAAAAAGAAAGCTGGAAGACACCAAATCTATTGGAAATTCAACAATATGCTCCTAAAGGACTCTTGGGTAAAAGAGAAAATCAAAGAATTACTTTAAAAAATTAGACAAATGAGAATGAGGACATGGGTTAGCAGAATCTATGAGATGCAGCAATCGTGGTACAAAGAGGAAAAAGTTCATCACTATCCAGGCCTATCTCAAGAAACAAGAAAAATGGCAAAAATAAATTAATAAAAGGAATACAAACCGGAAAGGAGGAAGTAAAATTTTCATTATTTACAGATGACATGGCTATACATAATGAAAATCCCAGAAACTCTATCAAAAAACTTCTAGAATTCATCAATGAATACAGCAGAGTGGCAGGCTACAAAATCAATGCACAAGTATCTGTTGCATTCTTATATACAAACAACATGTTAGAAGAAAGCAAAATCACAAAAATCACACCATTTAAAACAGAAGTTAAACGATTAAATACCTGGGTATATATCTAACAAAGGAAGTAAAAGATCCATACGACAAAAACTGTAAGTCCTCCTTAAAATAAATAGAGGAGGACAGAAAGAAATGGAAAGACATTCCCAGCTGGTGACTGGGAAGAATCACTGTATTATGGTGGCCTTCTTACCCAAAGCAATATATAGGTTTAATGCAATCCCCATTCAAATCCCACGGGCTTATTTCCAGGAAATAGTACAAAAAAATCCTGAAACTTGTATGGAACAACAAAAGACCCTGAATAGCCAAAGCAATCAACAGAAAAAAGAACGAATCTGGTAGGAATACACTTCCATACTTTGAACTACATTACAAATCAACAGTGATCAAAATGGTACGGTACTAGAATAATAACAGAGGCACAAATCAATGGACTAGAATTGAATCACCAGAAACTGGCCGACTCATGTACAGTCAATTAATCTACGAAATTGGAGGCAAAAGCATTCAATGGAAATAGGAAATTCTCCTCAACAATGGTGTTGGGAAAGCTGGACAGCCACATGCAAAAGAATTAAGCTATACCACTCTCTAACGCCAGTCACAAAAAAATGATGCAAAAAGGACTAGCAACTTGGATATAAGACCAGAAACCACAAAGCGCTTAGAAGACAACATAGGAAAGACTTTCCATGACATCAGTCATAAAGAAGGCTTTGGAGACTCAACTCCACCATCAAGGGAAACAAAAACTAAAAGAAACAATTGGGACTGCATCAAACTAAGGAGCTCTTCACAAGGAAAGAAATAACATCTCCAAAACCAAAAGGAAACCTACTAACTGGTTAAAAAAAAAAAATGCTTGCATTCAATATTTCCAACAAAGGCTTAATACCAAAATATACAAAGAACTCATAAAACTGAACAACAGAAGAGCAGGCAATCCAATCAAAAAATGGGAGGAGGAGTTGGAAAGACACTTTTCTGAAGAGGATATACAGACAGCCAAGAGGTACATGAAATTAGGTCCCTACTTGCTGGCTATTGGGAAAATGCAAATTAAAACAACAATGAGGTATCACTTTGCACCTGAAAGACTATTATTCAAAAGTCTGGAAACAACAAATGCTGGTGAAGATGTGGAGAAAAGGGAACACTTTTGCACTGTTGGTGGGAGTGCAAACTGCTACAACCCCTAAGAACAGTTTGGAGATTTTTCAAACAACTGAAGATGGTAATCTCATATGATCCACTTCTGTGTATCTACCCAAGGGATATAAAAGCACCCATCCACAGAGATGTATGTATCCCCTTGTTTATTGTGACTCTATTCACAGCAGCTAAGAATTGGAAATCACCTAAGTGTCCAACATCAGATGAATGGATAAAGAAGATGTAGTACACAGATACAATGGAATACTACACAGCCCTTGGAAGAGATGAAACTCCATCATTTGAATCAACATGGATGGAAGTCAAAAGAAGGAAAATAGATACCACATGACTTCACTCATTGGTGGAATATGAATAGACAAAACAAAGGAAGAGATAAAACATAACCATGCCTGAAACATTTGCAACAGAACTGAGGTCACCAAAAAGGAATGGGGTAGGTGCAGGCAAATGGTGGTGGAGCCCACTGGACGGTGGGGGCAACACTTGGTGATTTGATGGAGGGCATGGTGTGTTTAAATATAGCTAAGAAATACTGGAACTTATGCATATGAAACTATTTTTATGTGTAGAATAATTACTACAATTAAAACAATAAGTAAATAAACCCTGACTTGGATACCATTCTGGGTACTTTTTATATTTCTATCAAATCTGTTTATCCCAAATTATAATTCTTTGATGATGAATAAATATATTTTGCCTTTAAAACAAAAACAAAAGTTTATCTGTATGATAATAAGTCATTTAATAACAGTCAATAGACTGCTTTATTTCATCTGTCTTTTCTCTTAGAAACACCTTGTGGAAATATTATTAGAAATCACTGTGAAAAATTAGATTCAGTTTACTGAACCTTCATATTACAGACTTAACTTTCAAATACTAAATAATGTATTTTAATTTCCTATTACTTAATGGTATCTAATAATGATTTAATGATCTTTCCTGTAAAGTAATGTACTTCTAATCGGCACAAAAATAATTTGCTCTCATAGAATATTGAAGTACTTTAAGGAGTACTTAAAATCACTCAAGGCATGGCCTGGTGAGAAAAGCACAGTCCACATATATTCCCAAGGACCCAGGTTCATGTCTTGGGTCTGGGGGCAAAAAACAGTGTAAACAACTAAATATAAATAAATAAATGTTTCTTCCTCCTCTCTCTTTCTGCTTATCTCCCTACTTGCTTTCATTCCTGCCTGCAATTAAAAAAATAATAATAATAATCACTCAAACCACCTCTATCCACAAGTTTCCTCAATAAGCAAATTGGCAATCTGCATATATTAATATGTTACATATCTAAAACAAATCTAGAATTTTCTATAGTCAACAGTTATATATGAGAGAAACTAAATATCACATCTGTACTTATAAAACACACTAGAAGCAGGCCCTCAAATTATGTTTCATTCCACATAGTTTGGCTATACTGCTGATGAAAAAACAAACAGAAACAATAAACATCAATTCCCAGTCAGGGAATTTCCAGTCTGTGTCTGGTCCACCCATTCTTCCCAAGTCTGCACAGGTTTTTCTCTGGCCACTCAGGGATCCTCCCACATTCCAAAGATTTGCAGGTTAGGTTCACTGGCTGGTCCCAGTCTCTGAGTGTGGGTGTGAGTGAGAGCCCTGTTTGGTGTGGAGGGGCCTCCTGCCCAGGGTTGGTCCTACCTTGTGTCCTGAGCTACCAGAATAGTCTCCGGCCACCTGCAACCGTGAACTGAAATAAGCAGGTTGAAAAATGAATGAAATTACTGTTTAATACTAAAAGTGTTTTAGGTCTTTTTTTTTTTTTTTAAGAAGTTTGGTGATGTTTTTGTGACCAGCAATATGCTTAAAGTTGGCTTCTATTAATTAGCCTATTGTAAAATCGGTTTCATTATACCTGTTTCACTTAAAGTTGAAGTTTCCAAGACTCTATCAGTGATGTTAAGTAAGGACTCACTGAATAACTTAAAGAAAGTCAATTCATTCACTGTATTTCATGTATACTCATGCTCTCTATGCTAGGAGAAATGAGCATTCTCTAACTCACCTGCTCAGTTATTTCAGCGTACCTCTGTTTAATGCTACTTTGTTTCAACCAAATAAAATCCTCCACTTTGACAATATACATTCTCTCCTTTATCTTAACTTTACCCAACAAAGTATTTCTGAGTGTTAGTGTACTGTAGATGAATTATTCAAGTGAGAAGTCTATCTTAAGAGGGAGTATAGTGTTGGCATTCCATGTTAATCTGTTAATCACGTACCTGTGCCATCATCCACATTCTCCACTTCCATCACCTCTGTATTGATCCGGCCACGAAAAAGGTACCGATGTCCATCTGTAGATGCCTTGCTGTTCTTCAACCGTCTTATAGTGGAATGAAATCATAAAAACTTTGTTACTAAACTTAACCCAAAACAATGTTGAGGCAATGAATTCAAGTCATTTTTTGAAGAAAAAAGACACCACCTTAATCAACACTCTCAAATATTAGATTCCTATTGAGTTTTACTTGTATTCTCTCATTCCTAACAGCATCAGTTACTTTCTGACATGTGATTTATGTACTAGTTGTTTACATCAGCTGAACCTTTGGTTAAGGACAATATACAGGTGGGAAAGTAAGCATGTACTTTTTGCTAAACATAGGACATCAAAAGTGCCCTCTTGATTTCTTCCACCTCTACTTCTCATTTTTCAGTAACTAGATAGTAATTCCCATCTTTTTCAAGCCCTGGTAAAATTAAGTTACCATTCATGATCCCTATAAGAAGAAATAATGTGAGATGTTCTTAATCTAAAACCCAGCTGAAAATATTTTTCAGTTTCAGAAGACTAAACAAACCATGACTCTATCTTATAAATCTCATAAACAAGCCCAGCTAAGCAATATCACATTATATGTGTCAAACACTAGAAAATACATTATTTTTAAGCTATTGTCTCCTAAAATTAAGAGCATAAGAAATAGTAAGCACTGTGATACCTAATCTAACTCTGTTCTTTAAAGAATGTAACTCTAAAATTAAAATAAATTAATCAAACCCCTGGTTCTTACATCACAACCTCATGGAAGTCTGGAAAAGGTTCACCTTACTGATACTTTCTGAAGGATCTTTGGAGCTTACACAGTATATGGTAAAGGAGATAAAGTATAGCAAAATGATGGGAAGAGACGATGTAGTGATACTAATTCAATTCAGATATGAATTAAATAAATGAACACTCTAATTTATTTAGTGATTTCTATTTCTAATCACTATGTATTTGGTCCATGGTACATACACATTAATGACATTTGTTAAAAAAACAAGATTTGTTGTTTTTTTAAGGGAAGAGAAAGGAAGAAGAAGCACTTTATTTTTATTCAGTTGTTAACACTGGTTGTTTTGCTGGGACCTGGGACTCAAATCCAAGGTGATGTGGCCTGTGCTCCTTTGGAGGCAACTGACCTAACGACTACTCTACCAGGGCATACCCAGAGCAAGATTTTAATTATGTAAAACTTTCTGTGTTGTTTAATTTATTTAACATGAGACCATAAAAGATATTATCATTAGTACACTGCTAATTTTTCAAAAGTTTTGGACTTAAGAGCACGTGTGCATGCACACACAAATACAAAGATGAGATCAACTGATAAGACCAACTGTAATGAAAAAATATCTCCTTCTCAACCAGATTCTTTAATAATTACACCTAGAAAGATTTATTAATTTACTTGACTGGGGAAACTTTCACTATTACATGTATCTCAAATCATCATATTGTGCACTTGAAATATCTTGCAATTTGTCAATAAATAATCATTTCAATAAAACTAGGGGGATTGCACCTAAACAACATGAATCACATTACAATTTTTAATGAAATAGATACAAGTACAATTAACTGCTTCTACATCTTCCTATAACCTATTTTTATAAATCCCAATCTTATTACCAAACACAAAGTATTTCGAAGAGCAAGATGAAAGAAATAAACATTCATTTACACATGATAAAAAGAATTTTTTTTAAAGATACTTAAGATAAGGATGACAACAATTCCATTCTGTCTTAGCTCAAATCCTAACCTGTTCCCTTTCCTCAGGATGCAGGGAGAATAGGTTGAAAGTTTGTAAGTTTACCAATGAGGTCATGAGTTCCTGAGAACACAAGAAAAGACTGAAACTGTGAGCTGGATAAACAATTTCTGAAGTATCACCTGCTCATCTTACCTGTGTTTTCTTTTACAATACACTAAGAGATTGTCAAAAAGAAAAAACACCCGTTCTTGAATATTTCCAGAAGAAATTTTCAGTAAGACTCCACACATCAGCATTTCAGTGCAGGTGTCAGTGATGTTGGACCCCTAAGTCAAGAAAATGAATAACAGTGTTGGAATTACTTAACAGAAACTTTTTCTCCTTAAAAGTATAATGCTTTTATTTTAAGATAAAATCTAGAGACAAATAAAAAATTCAAAGATTATACATAAGTATATACTGAATGTGGGTTCCCTTCTCTTCCAGTTTCTGTCTGGTCTGACTCAGCAGATGAAACTATTGTTTGAGATTCTGTGTGTCTTTTTAACTATTTTATAAATGTATGCGCACATAAGCATATGTGATATATGTTACCTAAGTTGTTTAAAAAGAAGATAGGTTTTCTTCACCTCACTTTCCTAGTTAGGTAAAAGAGTTCCACAGATACACAGCAACTGTCTAAATTTCTAGTAGGTTTTAATTTATAGATCTATCATAGGATCGACAGAAAAAGAAAAAGAAAAACACTATTTAAAGAAAGCACCTTCCAAAGAGCATTTCACCTGATTATTAAAAGTTGGCATAGACACACGCATTCAATAAACACTTATTGAGCATCCCATAAGGTTATATCATCAGTGATAAAACTGATTCTTAATATAAGTGCTAACCATTGAAGTTGAACAGAGCCATGAGCTAGAAAGAACCTGGAGGCCGAATCATCAACAGATGTATCCTGTCCACTAAGCAGGATACACACATTGGATATGCTGCATGAGCTGAGCATGAATGTCTATTTTCAGCCATTATAAATGTTGTACCTCTTTGTTTCTATAATCAAACCAGCCACAACTAAGGCGCAGAGTTGTACAAAAAAGGAACAAATTTCTATAAGTGGCTCTGCAAGAATATTTCAGTTCTAAATGTCTAGTAAAGGTGCGGGCCCAAATGAAGCTGAGCAAGCAGGTAGGCAAGAAATGGAGAAGGAAGAAGCACCTAATTTTTATTTAGTTGTTCACACTGGTTGTCTCCTCGCGGACCAGGGACTTGAACCAGAGGTATGTGGCCTACACTCCTTCAGAAGCAAATGACCTAAATGCTTCTCCACCAGGTTGTGTCCAATAGATGCGTTCTTATATGACAAAAATCTTAATACATTTCCTGATTTTTCATTATTACCTTTATTAATAAATGAGGAAAATTTAATACAAATTTGAGCTAACTATGTTAGAGGTCATTTATTCCATCTTCTTTCCCAGTCTTCCAGGAGATCTTGTCCAAACTCTAAAGAACTCATGAAGAATAAAGTGTGAAACAGAAAATGGATATATTATTCTTCATTAAAAGAACTGACATATGTATCGAATGGTCCCATGAGTGTAACCAACAAGATCTGCCTTTGTAAACTTATCTATTTGGAAAGTCATCTTATAATCAGAAGACTTTTGGTGAACTAGAATTTAGGCAAATTTGTAATGGGGTAGGAGTCTCTATCTGCACAGACCATCCAAAATCTGTGTGTGTGTGTGTGTGTGTGTGTGTGTCTTCTCAGTTTTTCTCATTCTCTCTCTTTTCTTTGTTTCCAGTGCCAACAAATCAAACTTTTGACTATGTAACTTTTTACTGATTATGTAACTATGTTCATGCCTTCAAACCACTTGTAGAAAAGCGACAACAGGGCTTAATGCATACAGTTAGAATCAGAATTAATAAGATAATATATGTAAAATGCCTAGTAGAGTGACTAGCGAACAAAATGACCCAGACTATTAGTACCATTATTATTACTAACTTTGAAGGTGATCTGATTCTGCAAAGTGACTTTATTTCTCATCTCCACAGCAGGTCACTCGGCTGCTTTTATAGTTTAACTCTTTAAAGACAATGTTATTTCTCTTACACTCAAGTCAGTGAGGGAGGACATTTTGTTGCGCACAGAAACCATTGGTGCCCACCCTGATGAAGAAACCTTTCGATCTGTTCTTGAATACTTCTAGAGAAATTAAGCTTATTCCCTCATAAGATAAACCATGTGTCTATTTAGCAACACTAATTATTAGAATGATTTTTCTTTAAAGCCAAAATTGACCCTCTTATCTACTCAGACTTTTACTTTTTTCCAAAACCTGAATATAACTAGCATGACTCCCTTTTGCACTCCAGGCTATGTAAGCCCATTGCCTTTAACCATTCATTATATGGTTTTTCTCTCAGAAATGTGGAAGAGCCTGATATATCTCTTCAGATTCACTTTCTCAGTTCGGCATTGTCTCTCTTAATATGTAACACATCCAGAAGTGAAGACAACACACTGGATTGAGCTGGTAAATAAAGAATATAGGACACTATTATTCCACCTACAATATACATATATTAAAATACCATAAGATTTCATTACCATATTTACAGCAACCCCATCCGAATAACTGATTCAAAGTGATCCTAAGGTCACTAAAGTGCCTAGTCCTTTTGTCCTCTACTCTGTATTTCAATTTTAAATAATTTAATTAAGATTGATATCATAGCAAACTCTCCAACTTCTTACTAATACACAGAAATATTATGTTTAAGGCGTATCTTTAACATTAATAGTGTTTGCTCTAAGAATTAATAAATGTCACCTTTACCACTGCAATACTGTGATTTATAAGAAATATATTTCTCAAAACCTTTTGTTCTTCACCTACAGTTCCTGGCTCAGAGTTCTCAAAATTCTTGGAATTTCCTGAAGAAAGTTGAGAGTAATAAAGGCTTCTTTTCCTATGTGATTGAAATGACTTGGAAGCACCTGAGTATGAGACTGGTCAGGAAGAGAACCAACTAGTGATTCTCGTCCCACCCCCAGACCTTCCCACACGACTGGGGAGGAGAGAAGGGCTGTATATTGAGTTCAATCACCAATGGCCAATAATCTAATAAATCATGAGTATATAATAAATTCTCCTAAAAATTCAAAAGGAAGGGCTTTAGACAGCTTCTGGGTTGGTGAATTTATCTAAATTTGGGGTGAGCGGTACACTTGAAGAGTGCTTCGTAGCTCTATGCCCCTGCCCTATATCTTGCCGTATACATCTCTTCCATTTGGCTATTCCTGAATTATATCTTTTGCAATAAATTGGTGATACAGTGAGTTTCTTGAGTTCTGTGAGTTGGTCTAGAAAATTAATCAAATCTGAGGAGGATGTCCTGAGAACCTGTGGTTCATAGTCAGTCCATCAGAAGTTCCTGAGCTTGTCAAGTGAAGATAAAGCCTAAAGCGGTACTCTATTCTATTGCTGGATGGGAGAAAGCACAGGAATCACCTGGACGTACAATTGGTGTGTGAAGTGCAAAGCAGTCCTGGGACACTGAGCAGTTAACCTATGGAATCAGATGCTATCCCTGGATAGGAAGTGTCAGAATTGAGTCGCATTCTTGAATCTCCTGCTAGTTCTGAGAATTTCTTGTTAATGTTGGGAAGTGTCCACACACGAACAATGGAATCAGGACCAAGAACCCTACGTAATCATCTTCTACCATAGGCATGCAATGTACTATCATCATGTGAAATATCTGCCATGAGCAATAATTCCAAGAGAACTTGTAATTCCAGTAATTCCAAGAGAATGTTTTACATACTTAAATGCATCTATGATAAAATATACATACTTTTCTAAAAAGCTTATTCTAAAAGAATGACATACAGCATTTCTCCTTATGCCATATTTATCTTTTAGATGATAGTGTCCACTATCTTTGACTTACCATGATTTGATCTATGCATTATTTCCACAATAGCACCTGAAAATCATTAAGAATTTAAAACTACAGATATGTACAATATTACAAATATTGAAGACATTTTGGCCATAGATGCAGTTTTCTTTTTACTGATAACATTATTTTCTTTTCAACTCTACCCCACTTATAAGTAGACATGTAATAAGGATAAAGAAGCAAAGCTATAAAAATTAATGGGAGAATTGAAATAAGGTATGTTATGAGTAGCAGGTTGCTAGGTTAGTGATGGGATCACTATAGTCTATCAAAATGAGTGTCAGACAAGCTAGAAGAAGTACAACGTGAAAACAAGAACACAAACCAGACAGATCAGTGGAAGAGAGCATTGCCGCGAGAACAACGGTTTCATGTTAGAGCTTGGAAGACACACTTAATGAGCTTGCTAAAACTGCCAGATTCCTGACACTGCCCTCAGCAATTGAAACTGTATAGATCCGGGGTAGGTCTCAGAACATTCCAGTAGATCCTGATGAATGTAGCACACTGTAACACAACACTACACTGTTTTGGAGGCTTCAGTAGCTGAGCCTGGGTGCTCAAGTGCACAGTACAGCAGGCCTGCTGGCATGGAGATACAGTGAGGCACAGTTCGACATCCTGCCCAGGGCCCAGGGGAGAGAGGCATTTATCACACACTGCACAAGCAAGCTACACCTACGGTATATTTCATGATAGCTGAACATTCGCTTAAATTTGCATAATGCTATTTCACCTGGTTAATACTACATCTTCGCATTGAAAATCAATGCTAATTTTAAATCCATCCTTTGACAAATATACATATTATGTATACATAAATATGTATAATAATCGAACCACTGTATATAATAAACACTTGAAAAAGATATATATTTGTCAGCTTCTTAACATTTCCCCCATATGTAGACAATGTGTTAAGTATTTTCCCCAGTATAAATCTCCAGCTAGTTGGTCTCTGTACTCCTAAAGCTTTCAAAAATAGAGACATTTATTTCATTAAATCAGTTGTGTAGACTGCTTCTTGTGCCACCAAGCAGATGACAGAAGGAGCAGATCATTGTACTGTGAAAATACTGTGATCATGAAAGAAAAAAAGATTTCCCATGAAAATAAGCTACCTTAACAGTGTAGTGATACATCACAAAGTCATAAACCATCATGAGAGGAAAGCTGTGAAAGAATTATGTTTTAAAAATAAGAGGTCTATGCATAAATCATTAATTATGAATGGCCCTCAAGTAATTACATATGATATATATGCACATATTTAGTGCAGGTATTTTTAAATAATATTATCACCTTATGATTCAGAGTCCTGCTGTCTTTTAGCAAGTCCTTAAAAAATAACCAAAATAATTTACCTATATCATCTATATGATTTATCTTTTTTAAATGCACATTTCCCTTGAGGAAGTTGCAGTTATGCAAAATCAGAGACGGATTGCTTGCAATGAGTTATGTAAATAGAATTAGATACATCAAAACCTCATCTAGGAAGTTACATGGATAATGCTAATCCTGACTGCTTTCATTACATCAGGCTTACTGCCAGTTCAAAGTAAGAAATAATAAATAATTGTGATCAGTGGTAAGAGACATATTCATGCAGATCTCTCTTATTCCAAAAGCTTCTGTCTTTCTGTACCAAAATGTGGAAAACTATCTTATCCCTCCTGCATTACAACTGCTCCAACAATGCAAAGTATGAAGTACATCAAGGAAAGTCCACACATATATACCCATTTGACAAAAGAAACAGAACTTTTACTATAGAAATACCTTCAGAAAGACTGCACTTCGAACAACTGCAGGGTATTAACTCAATTAAGAGGAAAGGAAAAATCTCATATGGAACACTTGTGAAACTCAAGTCAGAACAGGATTATATTGGTCTATAAACAGAACCATGTCAGAATCACTACCATTAATTAGAGGATCCAAAAATATTTTTAAAAATAGTGAGATGAGATGCCCCTGACAATACATAACTATACAGTAATTATATCTGCATTTAATAACCACTCAACTCGCTGTGTATCAGACACTGTCTTAGATGCTGGGAACCCAGAGATTGAGAAATGACTTCTGCTCTCAAGAAGTTCATATGCTGATGACAGAAACATACTTGTAAACACAGACTAAATGCAGTGTGATCACTGCAATAATAGGATATTAATAAAAAAGAAAACTGGCATGAATTAAGTGATATCAGAGATGGCTGTGTGTTTATGTTTATGATTATGTATTTTCATAATTGTATAGGTCAATCCATGCTGTGGTTTCAGGTTTCAGTCATTCTCCACGAAACTCTTTTTCAAGTTTATTAAGTGCCCCATTGAAATATCACCTTCCAATATAGATGAGATCAGTCTAAATGGAGGAAAACTTGTCTTCAGTCATAAAGACTGAAAACTAAAGCAGCCTGTATTGGCAACGATCCTCCCCAATAGCACTTCTTCTTGCTGTGTGTGTGCCTCATGTTACAAGATCCAGCAAGAAAATACTAAAAGTTTAGATTATAATTTGCTGATACATTTAATACTTCAGCATACATGAAAATTATTAAATTTCAAAGCAACATTACAGAATTCAATATGGAAGCATGATAAATTTCTTATGTGGATACTTGTCAGGTCCCAAAGTGTGCTTTCAAAAAGTGACAATAACCAGAAAAAAACAAGAAGTCTGTATGTTTCTCTTATGACATCTTTTATAATTTCCAATAATGGTTCATTTCTGACTGTTTGCAGCTATGAGGAAGCAAAATCATTGTAAAATGAAACTATTCACTAATTATCTGACCTCACTATCAGCTCTCCTTGTTTAACACCAGGGCCTGTCTGATTCATCTTATCAACTAAATGCTGAATGTCAATATCAGAAAAACACAAACTGACTACAAAGAGAGAAACCAAAATTTGAGAAAAGATGAAAGATGACATGAGGTCTTGAAACTTCCACACTAGTGTATAATGCATTTGCAAAGACCTAACAGAGCTAGACCTATTCACAGGAGAAGAAAATTGACAAGAGTGACATCTAGAGGGCTGTTTCATAAGAGAATACTTTCAACATCAAAGGAGTTGCGAGAAAATTGACAGTGCATTTAAATAGTCTTATAAAAGAAATCTTTTTAAAATACTGTGAAAGTCAAACATAAACACTATTACATTATTTTATCATATAATATATGTCAACTGTATGCTTCCCTCAAAGACAAAGCATTTGATTCCATCTGTTTGAGGTTTGTTAACTGAAATTACAACTTAAATTCTGTTATTTAATAGATAAAACAAACTGAAAGTTACATTTACTAAGACAAAGTCCCAATCAAGCTTCTCCTCCCATTTCTCAGGAAATTTTGGTCACTTTTTCAGTGAATTCTTTTCAAATTTTTTTTTTCCCAGAATCATTTATCCACAACAAGTGTAATCTGTAAACCAATTTTATCTCAAGGTCATAGACAAATATTTATCTACCAAATCATCTTGTGGAGAGGACAAAAAGAAGTAAGTTTTACCATAACCTTTGGAAGACTTATACTCATGAAATAACAAGAGAATATATCTCGAGTCCATACACTGCCAAGTACAAATGCAATCAAATATTAGCAGCAAACAGATTCTAAAATCAAAAAAAGATGACTGTAAAATGGTCTGGCAGCACTGTATTTCTCCAAGTAAAATCTAATTAAGAAATATCATGTTTCTGCTTGTTTTTACTACCTAAAATATAACAATTTTCTTGAATCTTGTTTATTCCAACTTTTCATATATTAATATCTCCCCCTTATTTTTTAATTATTTTTTTCCAGATTTGAGAAATCAACTTCAAACAGGCCTACCAAGGACAGAAATTTGATTACTAAGTGATTATGTGTCATAAATATTTCCTGGCTAATATAGTTTCAGTTCAACTCCAAACATTACAGTTATTACAACACAGTCATTTAACCAAAATGCAGACTAAGAGGCTGAGAATGGTCCTGTTCTATGAAATTCATCAGTGACTCTGATTAAAGAGCTAATAAACTTCCTTTCCAAGACTCACTGATCACTGCCTTACAATTAACTCCAACAGAACATCTTGTGGAATATTTTACATGTTGAATACAATATATGATTGATACAATAAATTATACTAATAAAATGCAGAATGTCACAAATGAGCAATAAAACATAAACCAAATAAGCTACATGATGTCAATCACTATATAAATGCACAGAAACCTAATTTCTTTACTCAATTTACATTTAAATGGCAACCAAGAAAACTAATTTAATCTAAAGAATTCACTAAATTTTAATCTGAGTTCACCTAATGTTATAAAATGGTAAAGAATATAAACTTTAGAAATCAGTCCCCTTTTAAATGCAAAATCTATCACTTTTTAACTCTACGTCATTTAGCCCTCATTTTTGAAAATCTATATAAGTGGGATTACAATACCTAGTAAACTGTTAACTGGCTCACCAAGATAGCATATAATGTGGGATCAGCATTTCCCCAAAAGGAAACTGAGTGATTGCAAAACCCTCTTCTCCCCGCTAAGCACATTAATCCAAGCAAAATTAGTGGAGTCTTGGATTTTAAACTTGAATACTGAGTGGAAGGATATAAGGATGGAAACAAATTATCAGAGCCTATCCATTGCAGCACTGACAAGATTGCCAAAAAGCTCCAGCTGCCTAGACACCCCTTTACAACCTAATACCTCAGCTATTTTCTATCGATTCTCTGAGCTACCCAATATCTTTAATTTTTTTTTCAAGGAAAGGTACATGCAGAAATGTAGGGGAGCAGGCAGACAGGAAGAGAGAGAAAGATAAAACAGTTTATTTATTTTATTTAGTTGTTCTCTCTTGGTTGTTTCCTCAGCCGCAGGTGGTGAATCGGGAACCTTGGGACGCTCGTGAACCACAACTAGTGAACTAACTCATCAGGCCACAGGAGCACGCCCTGACATTTTAAGAATTACTTTTCTTTTACTTTCTGTTGCTTGGAACCATATAAACATAAGTAAGGTAATACTTTCAGTAAACAGGTGGTTATATTAAACCAATGACGAGAATTTCTAGAGGAACAATCCAACTGATGAAACAAAAATTTAAAAGACTACCTCTCATCTGTATAGCATTTAACAGAATTCAAAGCACTTTCACTTATTTAACTTGAACTCCACAATAAATCACACTGTATGTAGGAGAAATCCTTTGTTTTATCCCCAAACTAAGGGTTACAGTCCAAATTAGAGACCTAGTCTGCTCAAAAGCTAAGTTTGTTGTTTTTTTCCCCCCACTAAATCACGTGATTTGGGAACAATACATTTGAATTGTTTATTTACCTAAATTTAAAATAAGAGAATATAAATAATAATTTACCAGTATGAACACTAGACAGTCATGTCATCTGAGAGATTTTACTACTAAAAAAAAGTCTTTATTTGATTAATGGAGGAATAAAATTCTCGATAATTTAGCTATTTATTTGAAATAATAATAATACACCTAAAATGGAAATAATGAAAATTCATGGTGATGGTGTATCAAACTCAGATCTCATTCAGGAGAGTTTTAGTAAATGGAGCAAGAATGTCACCTCTAAAGTAGTTCTAAACTGTCTGCAGGAGCTGGTGGAAGGAACTAGGCAGGAAGCTGTTTCCCAATATTAGCTCAAGGCTTCTAGACTCAAAACTCTTCAAGAAACTCTATGCTCTATTACTGTCATTCAATCTGACATTTATCCTTGGCCCTGTCCTAACCCCATGACAATTACTCTAAACATACACTGTCTGTAGGCTGAGCAATAAGCCTTGCTTGCAATTCCAAAAGAGTTCTCATCATTCCCACACTCAGAGCCTGAATTCAGCCTGTTTAACAGTGTCCCTCTGTCCAGCGCAACTTCAGCGTCCCATCAGATCAGCAGTTTCTCCTCTACTTCCCAGAGGGAACCAGGCCTCTGTCTTTAGGGTGGCAAGCTGAGATTGGAGAGTGAGGTTCTTAACATGCGTTGCCAGTCAGTTGACTGTACCCTCCCTCCAAGTTTCATTCCCTCAAAGTCCCAAACACCCAAATTCGTACATGGCTGTCCTTATGCAATTATTTGCAAAACCTTCTCAAGTAGAATTTTTGCTACTTCTCTTTTTTGGAAGCCAACATGCATATTATTTCCCCTGTGCCTTCTGAAATGGTAGCCATATCTGATTTTCTCCAGCCAATTTCCTCTGTCTCAATGAACCCTTTCTTTCTTGCACTCTGTGTGCTAGAAACCCAAGAAACCTGGTGAGATCAAGATACCCTGTGCCATGGGCAACATATGACCTAGTATAAACCATATATTCTCTCTTTCTGTAACTGGTACACACTGTGCAAGAAATATCAAATATTTTTAAGAAACTTATCATTTCTGCAGTAAACTCAATTTTTAGGGTATAGATGAGGCAGAAACAAATTTATGGCAGGTTCCATTTCACTAGAGTACCAAAAAGAGTCTGTAAAGATTTTATTTTGATGAAAGGCCTGACAGATGACATTGACAAATCCTGCAATTTAAAGCAAGTTCTGTTTTCTTCCAGTGTTTGAATGGCAACAGAATGGCAAAAGCAAACTTCAGTTTATTTTTCTCATCCCAGCAGGACAACCGCTCCCCAGGAAAGGAATTATCATCATGAATCAACTGTAAAACACACAACCATTTAAACTGATTGAAATAAGCGGCATTCATGCTGAATGGGAGGTCACCCTGGACACTTGAAATGGAAGAATACAGATGAGGAGGAAGCTAAGTCAAATCCCAGTTAGCATTTTAAAAGATTCATGTTGAAGAATTAATAAATAGAAGAATTTCCTAAGATCAACGTTTGAGGTTTCCTTGCATATCTGATTGGGTATAATTTTAGATCTAAATAGAAACTAATATATTGAAGGTAAGTAACAACTTAGTAAATTATAAAGTCCGGAAGATAAAAACAGTTCACTGGGACTTGTATGATAAAACATTTGACCGGAAATCTTTTTCTTTATACTTTATGACAATAAAGTACAAAAATGGCTTACTTGGTAACAATAAAAATACAATCCTAATCGAATATTCATGCTCATTTAAATGAAGGTAATTTAAAAATAGGACTTTAGTATAGTCTTTGAAGAATCTAAAGTAATATAGGATTCTGACCTGATGAAGTAAAAGGATTCGAAGTTACCATTGCTGAAAACATATTAGAGATTCTGAAAACCATTATTTGTTTCCATTTTTGTCATTTAAAATATTTAATGAATTATGAATTATAATTTTTATCTTGAATGGAACTAAAAATGCAAACCATAGCTAGTTCCTTCATTTTAGAAATCAATTCAAATTTAGAAAGATTCATGAAATTCATCATGTAGCACCTGATTTAGAGAGTCTGAAAATAATAATATGGAAGCTCATGTATTAAGCTTTACTCCTCTTTTTACTCTGGTCAAGATTCAGACTGAGTACTTATTGAACAAAGTAAAGACATGAAAAGGTTAATCATGATGCATAAAAACTGAAATAACAAAGCTCATAGTCACAAAATTGCCTCTCTCGTAAACCTGTGAGACTGAGATTAAGTCAACTGCCACTTTCAAGATATTTAAAAATAATAATGACAGCACTTTTTAGAAACAGTTATAGACCTAGAGCATTATCCATTAAATGACCATTTCTGGCTCCCTCCAAAGCCAATAACTCTACACATAGTATAATACATAACGAAATTGTTTTAAGCTCAATTGTTGAGTGCAGTGACTGTACCTCCCAGCCTTCGATGTGAGACTGCCACTCCTCTAAAACTTCCAGCTTCTCCATCTGTCTCTTGGCCTCGTTTATATTGGAACAGACGGCTTTCATGGCTTGGAGGGCTTCCATCACTGCTGCATAGTCACTGTGTTTCCTTGGAGTCCGCTTCAGCAACTCCTGTTTATACACAAAAAACAAATTGCCCTTTGATCTTCAGCTTTCTGGTACAGCAGGTTCAGAGTGACCAGGAAATAAAACTGCAAAGACCGTGAGAGCCACTTTCAGAAGTGACATCACAAACTCCACTAAGATTAAGATCAGACACCAAAGATTGAATCAATGAGTAAGTATTACCCTGATACACGGTATTTAGTCACTTTAATTTTTTCCCTCAAAATTAATGCTTTTTTAAAAACTGAATTAGATTTCTTTAAAATTGCCAAATATCACCTGCAGTGTGATTTTTTTTTTCTTTTTTTTTTTTTTTTTTTTGAGGAAGGAAGCAAGCAGGAATGAAGTCAAGTAGACAGACAGGCAGGCAGGGCAAGGAGAAAGATGCCTTTTTTTATTCATTTAGTTATTAATTTTGGTTGTTCCTACCCACACAACCAGTCGCAAACCCAGGTCCTTGGGCTTTGCATAACAAGTGGCACTCCAGACTTACGGCCTGAGCCACCAGGGTGTACACAACATGTAAACTTTTAAATAATTTTGTCTTTTGCTCTAACAGAAAATACATTTTATGTGATCATTTTATTTTCCCATCATTTAACATAATTAATCTTTAAATGAATATGTCCATAATTTGGAAAATAATTTCAAGGCCTTATTTTCTAAAATGTTTAGAGATTACAAAACAGGTCATAAATAAAATGAAAAAGTTTATGTCTTATACTCTAGGAAAATTTTTAAACTACAAATTCCTAAACATCCCATTATTAAAAGGGCAATTTATGCTTTTTCTTCATCAATAACTCAAGTTCATTCTTTCTGGTGATTGAATTGCCAAACATCCCCCATATTTTTCGTTTTTGTGTTTGTTTTGAGAGTGTTTTGGCTTCTGAATTTTTATTTATATCTTTTTTTCCATTCAGTATATCAGAACAAGAGTAATCTTTAATCTTTTCAAATATTAAAAGGTCTTGTTAGTTATTTAGAAGCACAAAATTAAACATCTGCACCCACTGTCTAGACAGTTGTGGCCACATTGCTTTTTAATTAGTCATTTGTTTCTTTACTACAGTTGCCATCATCATGTAACTGACGTATTTACAGAACTCCTGAGGCAAGGCTTTAAAAGAATCTTCTTAATTTTTAACATACAGTGGAAAAATATGCAGTTGCTGTACTCTCTTGAATTTTGTAACTGTTGAAAATTCCGACATGAACTTTGACCCTGCATTCAAATACATTCTGAAGAGTTAGCACCGAAAAATTACATGTTACTTCACTCCCAAGACAAGGCTTAAAACATTATGCCGGATCATGAATCCATGAAACAGATATGCAGTATTTTCCAAAAATTCTAAAGTGTAGAAATATCTGTAAATTATGTGATGCAATCAAGTCATGTCTGCAGGACATGACCTAGGGTCCTATGGAATTGGGCCTAATGGGTATCTGTGGAGTTAAGACATGAATTTAGACAACATGAAATGCAAGATAAACAACCAGCAATAATCTTGTCAGCTACTTGCTATTAACCCTGTGCTGATCAGCCAACCCTGTAATTTCAAGTTCTACAAAAAAGACAACCTATCATTTCTTTAATCCTTTAATGTTTTCTCTAATCCATTAATGTTTTTTACTCTGAATAAATAAAAACAACCAAAATCAAAGAGTGCATTTTCCAGCACAATTTTTCAGCTGATAGTAGAGCAGACACGTCAACATCAACATATCTATTGCATAAGTAAGTAGGTTTTTTGCATGTTTCTTTATGAAGAAAATCTTCCCCAAAAGAGTGTCATCTTTTCACTGCTTGAAACTGCTATAAATTGCTCTCCTTCTTCCTAGGCAAAGATATGCTCATAACCTTACCTAAAGTCAGCTCAAATACCTGAGGTCATTCCTAACCAAAAGGTAACAAGTTAGAACACTATTTTCGCAAGATGTATTTTTTTTTAATATTCATATCCCTTCTGACTTTTGAAACAAACGAATCCCTGTAATTCCAAAATGAGGACCAGGAATAGCTGCAATGATAAGTACACCACAAATATGAATCAGAGGTCTGAGGGGATCCTCGGAAAAATACAAACAACGTTTGTATCAGTATCCCTGTACTTTGAGGAGCTGGGGCTACTGTATCTGCTTCTTTCTTTATAGTTTAACCAATGCTAACCTGCTTCTAATATGGAAAAATTTTTAATAAGGACCAAGTAGTAATTAACTTATTTAAAGAAATCAGCATGACATATACATGAATAAAATGGGTAATATTTATGGAATAAGCACTATATTAAATAATTTGTAAAAATAACTCAATTATTATGTAATTTTACATGTGTATATGTGTCTACATACACATACATATTCTTATAGATATATGGTATAATTTCATCATCATCATCATCATTTCCATTTCATAAATGAAAACCATAGCCTTCAGGTGATTAGATTGTGTATCTCAGTCACACAGACAATAAAAAGAAAACTAAGGATTGAATTCAGAGTTCACATGCTCAGTCACCACCCCAAACTGCCTACTCTGATGTTATAGTTCCAAGAATTGCTATTCTACTCATAAACCCTTGCCATTCAATCAGTAGTTAATACATTACAATGTTTTCATGACAAAAATTTGGGTCATTCTAATGAGACAAGGGACTTACGACAACTAATGGAGCAATCTTATCTTCCAGAGACAGTGTTTTCTTATCACTGTCGTTCCTAGGAACCCGCACCACTGCCTTGTATTAACGATTTAAAAACCAGACTCTGACATTATGTAACTTTGATCTTAACTTCATTAGCATCATGAAGTCACTTATGTTAGAGGAAATACAAAATAAATGAACATGATTTACTTAAGACAATAATCCTGCAAAGCATATGCTCTATAAATAGACATAGTGTACTTACTGGGATCTATCTAGAAATAAATGCATGTACTGAATGTAAAATAGCTAAATGAATTACATAAATGAAAATTATATAATTATATAATACAAAACTAAAAGTATGTATTTTGCGAAAAATACCAAAAGTCTCTTTCTCCAACAGATTCATTTCTCACTCCACATTTAAATTAATGACAAAAGGACTTTTCCTCAACAACTATAAACTACCATTTCTTTTGAATAGCAGACTATTTTTAGAAAGATCCTGAACAAAATATGTAAACAGCAAGAAAATACCACGGAATGAAACACATAAAATACCTTCAAAAGGAGAGGATACTTGCATATTCTTTGTATTGGTGTCACCAAATATCCTTCCAGGGGAACATCTGTGTTCTTCCGTCCTCCAAGTAGCATACAGTTCTTGGTTGGAAATAAGCATAATTAGTTACATTTTTTAAACGTGAAGTTGCGAAACCTTCTATAATCATAAAATTTCATGCTAAAGTTTTGTGAAAGCATGTCTTCTTATAGCTTCTTTCTCTGAGAAGAGCATATTTAGTCACTAAAGTCGCAAATAACATTTACAGGAGAGAAAGAGAAATACTTTTTGGCCTTTCACACTGGGTACATAAACCAAAAAGTGTTTTGAAACTACATCTTGAAAATTAATTCGCATGTGTTCTCTTGAATATGAAGTCTGAGGAAAAAAAGGAGAGAAATAGGGACAGAGATAGTGGGATGAATAAATGGATGGGTGGATGAATGGGTGGATGGGTGGATGAATGGGTGAATGGGTGGATGCATGGATGAACAGGTGGATGGACAGACAGGTGGATGAATAATGAATACAAAGATAATGAGAAAGAGATAGAAGAGAAAGAGAGAGAGAGAGAGAGAGATCCTGTCTATTATGAAGGGATCTAGCAGTGTCGTTTTGTAGAAGAGAAGGAATAAAGACAACTAGTTCTAACCTCAGCTCTATCACCAACGAGTGATGTATCTTGGACTAACTTCAGAATCCCTGTTTCCTCCCTGTACAACTGGCAAGTTTTTAACCAAGTAATCACTTAGTCACTTTTAGTCTTATTACCTGAACAATGACACTGACCACCCAGTCTCAGAGAAGGTGAGATATGATCTCCTCAGAGGCAAAGTGAATGGAATAATCGCAAAATCACAATTAGAGATGAAATAGAAGCAACTTCCATTTACCAAAATGGGATGGTCAAGAGAAAACCAATTCTGGAAAATAAAGCCTGATCCTCTTAAACTCTGGTTTTTGTTTTATAATTTACAGCAATGCAAACAATAAGAGCAACAAACAAGCCATGTTTGAAACTGGTTGCCAAAACCTTGCTCCTGTAGTGTCCATCAAGATGAGTAGTATACAGGAAACAGCTAATAAATATTTAATGAAGGGAGATAAGTTCCCCTTAAATATCCGATTGATAATTTTGTACCTTTTATGTCACTACTTTTAAAATATTGTCCCATGATCTTTTGGAAAAGCAGTCAAGTGCTAAGCAGGCAAGGAAACAAAAGGAAGACTAATGGTAACAGAATAACCCTCCACTGTCCTGAGCAACTCAGTTTCAGCTCTGGTTAAGGATTCCAAGTCAATAAAACCAAATCCGCGACTTTAAGTTCACCCAGATACCTTAGAAGGCAGAACAGCAAATAAATGTTCCAACTCAAGCACACTATTTGGGAGTTTGCACCTCTTTTTTCAAACAGCTTGGAATCTTCTTTCCAACTCTGCATAGTATTTTCCCCAAAAGGAACTCTATCAAACACAACTATCTACATCTCGTTATCTTTCAGGTGATGTTTGAGCATCCAAATGTAATAAGTCAACATCCCTTGTAAATGAGGCCACCCTGCTTACCAAACTCTAGTCTACAGTGCCTAAAAGCACTTTTGACTGTCTAGCTCATTTTCATTTCCTTGTATATTAACACTGCATTGATTCTACTCTCTTTATAAATAGTAGAGGTTGGTTGCCACTTTAAACTACCTTATAGAGCCAGCTCTCTCCTTATATATACATAAATGTTCCCTAAATAACCTCCCAGAGATAACACTGATCACAAAAATTTACTGTGATGGTAGCAAATACCCAAAATAGTAATATCATCACCCGAAACCTATAAACTCTTATTTGATTTTCAAAAAGTGGTTATTATCCCAATGTCATGGATAAGTAAAATAATACCAGACATATAATGAATTTCCTAAGTGCATCCAGATAATCAGTGGATAATCACAGCTCCAGGACAAGAACTACAAAAGTGAAGTCTACTAAAATCTGGATTTTTTTCAGTGCGGCCTCACATTATTCAGAAGACAAGCTAGACCAGGAGTCTACTCTGCTGAGAAAAGGATATATCCAATAGAGCCCTAATACTCTAGAGTCCTGCAATATCAGTGGTGCAGGAGCTTCCAGCCAGGGAAAGAGTTCAATAAATCCTCTTCCCCAAAAACAACTGTGAAATTGACACCAGGGTCACAAACAACAATTTCCAGGGTTTTGGAAATCAGCAAAAGTCAAACAACACATGGAGAAGTGTTTGTTCATGAAGGCTGCTGAACTTCAGCTAAGAACAGTAGGAGTCTGTGGCATTCCTGCTGCATTCTCCCCTCTGCCCTGGCTCCCGCCCTCCCCAGCTCATAACACGTGGGGTGCTACCAGTCCGGCCCTGGCAGTGGGCCTGTCACAGAAATGGCGCCCCTGAAAACATGCTGCCAGAGAGGGATTGTAGAGGGCAAAAAACCCACATCCAGGGGTGTTCTCAATGAAATTAGCACACTCCATAAGAAAAATGTAGAATGCTCACAATTCCACTAGCCAACACTTCCGCTAGCTTGAGACTGCAGTCTTGTTTAAGGAAAGTGCCAGCCTATGCACGTGCAGAAAAGACAACGGATCCCAGGAATTACAAAGGAAACTAGATATTTTTGAAAATTAAATAAAAACACCTGTCACAATGAATGGGTGCAACTAAAGCAGCAAAATTCATAGC
Source organism: Solenodon paradoxus (assembly GCA_004363575.1). NCBI lineage: Eukaryota > Metazoa > Chordata > Mammalia > Eulipotyphla > Solenodontidae > Solenodon > Solenodon paradoxus. Next base: position 180,348 of record RJWH01000085.1, read on the forward strand.
TTTAAACATCTATATTACTCAATGTGATAAAGGACCTCTACAAAAAAAACTTACAGCTAACAGCATACTTAATAATGAGAGACTGCGTGATTTTCCCCTAATATCAGAAACAAGGCAAAAGTATCTATTCTTATTGTTTCTGTTTAACATTGTACTGAAGGTTGCAGGCGGTGCAAAACAAAAAACATTTACACAGAATGGAAGAAATAAAATTTTCTTACTCTCCTATGTCAAGATCTTATATGCAATATAGTCTAATGAGTCTACCAACAATCTACTAGAAGTAATACATGGAGTTAAATGAAAGGATATAAAACAAATATACAAAAATCAATTAAAATTTTCTATATTAGCAACGAACAATACAAAGATAAAACCAAGGCATGCTAACAGAGAGAAATAAAAAAACTCCAGTAAAAAACTGATAGACAGAAATAAATTATACATTGATTTACTTAGTTAAATGAATAAATTAAAAATAAAATGCTAGTAAAGTGTCAGGCTGCAAAATAATATGTACAAAAATTGGTGAAAAAAAAACTACAAGAAAAGTAACTCAAGAAAACAATCTCATTTAAAATTGCATCAAAAAAATAAATAAAATGCCTTGGAATAAATTTAACCAAAGAATTGAAAGACCTGTATACTGAAAGCTATAAGGCATTATTGGGTAGAAGACACAAAAAAATGGAAAGATAGTCAATGCTCATGCACTGGAAGAACTGACATTGTTAAAATGGCCATATTACCTAAAGCAAGACAGAGATTCAATGCAATCTCCATTCAAAATCCTAAAAACATTCTTCACAAAAAAAAAAAAAAGAACAAAAAATCATGAGATTTATTTGGAACTACAAAGGACTCCAAATATCAAAAGCACTCCTAAGAAAAATGGAGGTCATGCATCCTGACTTCAAGCTATACCATAGAGTCATAGAGTAATAATCAAATCAGTATGGTATTTTAATAAAAACAGACGCACATCAAAGGAGCAAAACTGTGAGCTCAGAAATAAACTTCCATGTATATGAACAACTAATTTATAGCAAAGAACCAAGTGCATACAGTGAGGCAAGGTCAGTTTCATTACTAAAGGATGTTGAGAAAACTGGATAATCACAAAGAAAAGAATGACACCAGACCACTAACAACACACAAACGTTAATCAAAATAGGTTAAAGATCAGATGAAAGATCCGACACCATTTAATGCGTAAAAGAAAACATGGGTGATGCATTCCTTGACACTGGCCTAAGAGATATCTTTGAGAATCTGATTCTAATGTCAAGAAAAACAAAGGCCAAAAAATGGAGCTCTATTGAACAAAAATTCCTGCACAGAAAGAAATTATCATCAAAATTAAAAGAAAACATGCTGAATGAGGGAAAACATGTGCATATCCTAAACTCAACAAGGAGTTTATATCTAAAATATACAAAGAACTCATAAGACTCAAGAACAACAAAAAGCAAACAAGCCAGTTGAAAAATGGGCAGGAGGTCTGAATAGACACTTATCCAATAAAGACATACAGGTGGCCAACAGGTGCATGAAAAGATATTCCACAACTCTTGTTATGAAGAAAATGCAAATCAAAATAACAAGAAGATACCACCGCCCACCTGTGATTATTGCAATTATCCAAAATCCTGGAAACAAGTGTTGATCAGAATGTGGTGAAAAAGAAAACCGTATATGCTGCTTTGAGGAGTATAATTTGGAGCAAACATGGAAAGCAATGTGGAATTTCCTTTAAAAATTTAAAATTTCCATATGATTCCATTATCTAACTTCTGGGTATTTATCCACAAAACAAAACAAACAAAACAAAAACACAGAGATAAATGAACCCAGGTTTACTGCAGCATTATTTACAATAGTCAAGAACTGGAAACAACATAAATGCCTAGAGACAGATAACTGAATAAAGAAGATGTGCCATATTCAGAAAATGCAGTCCTACTCAGCTATGAAGGAAAAAAAAAAAAGAAATCCTGTCATTTGCAACAATATGGGTGGACCTAAGGGGGATATCACAGATATGCTAGGCTCAAAAATCAAACAAACAAAAGATGACGTTTTATGATTCCGTAATTGCGAAATCTCTAAAAAAGGCAGATCTGTATATAGAGAAAGCAAATCAGTGATTTCCTGGAAAAAAGGTAGGAGTGGAGACAGTATATATAAAGAGGTCTGAGGAATTTTGGAGGGATGATGGAAATGCCCTAAAATTGGATCATGCAAATGGTTACTCAACTCAACAATTTGCTAAGTATCACTAAACTATACACTTACACTGTGGTCTTACTGGTATTAGAATGTCCAGGTAACTGCCAAAAGATGCATTTATTTGTACTATCTAAAGAAATGAAATATGCAGTCTTTCTATTTTCATCAAAAAAGTAGTGTATATAAGAGAAAATTTAATCTTTACATTTCTTTCCTTGCACACCCATGATGTTTCCATTCAGTTATTGTCTCACTCAAAATTCTCTTAGCAGAGTATGAAACTCTAGGTTGCTGAGGGATATAAAAACATTGATGAACTCTGGCATAAATGTTCTCTCTTTAGGGGCCAATGGATCTTGCCAATAATTCATAATCAATCAGGAGAAGGAATCAGTTTTTCCCAATAAAAAGCTTCTCCTCACTCTCACTTCTTAGATTTATCACAAAACTCTACCTTCCTAGACTGGGTATGTGAGAATCTTTTTGAAACACATTGATTAGTTCCTTAGCAATTACTGGACCTATCAACAAATGACACACAAACATATACTTACCAAAAGAAATGTCCGGATTGTTCTTATTTTATTAAGTTCAAGAAGCAATTTTTGTGCTTTCTCATGGTTACTACAATATTCATCATAGATACGAAACTTGTCTTTCTGTAAAATCAAATAAGAATAAATTTGAGTTATTTTATTAGCCATTTTGAAATTTTAACCTTAGTGATGTTTAGAATACACTTTAAATATGGTTTAAGACCGGTACTATATATGTATATGTATATATATATAATTTTTATTTATCTTCCTGATCCATAAATAGAGCCTAGAGAAGGAAAAAGACATATGTTATAGCACAATATGATGCATGTGATAACAGATAAATGAACCAAGGGTAGCAAAGCACAATAAAAGGAGTATTTCGCTTTGCCAGGAAGATTCAGATGTAGCGTAAAAAGGAAACTCTGAGCAAGATAGAGAGCAATGATCCATGACTATCAGGTAGGGAAAGGGAGGGAAGTATTTTAGGAAGACAGAAAAGCATATGTCAGATTATATAAGAACCAAGAAACCTAGCACCCTACACTTCATAGGCTCCAATCTAGAGAGCTGTGTTGCAGGAGGACACTGACAAACTGAAGAAAATTCAACATTATGTGACAGAGATAATGATGGACCTGGAAGAAACTTACTAAGAGGTCATTTCAGGAGATATTTGTTACTACAGACATGTCAGGCTATGGCAGTGACTTTCAAATAGCTGTCATATTATAAAGGATTTACAAATCGATAGAACTCCAAAATACAAAATTATGACCACTAGGTGAAAATCATAACGGCATAAGTAATGATAATTATATTGGGGATGAATGTAAAGACTGTCTAATAATGAAAGCTTTCACAGGCACACACACACAAAAAAATGCTTTGTAGATGCTACAAAAGGCACACTTTCGAAAATCAAAGAATTTCAGGATCTCTGAAAGATTCAGTTATCTTAAAGACTTCAAGACCTCTAAACTCCCTTCCATCAGTGTAATATTTTCTCTAAGTATCTATGATCAGTATCTATTAAAACAGTAGCAAAAAAAGAGAAAGACACAGAAAATGTATTAATCAAACATAGAACCCAATTGTTTTCTTAGAAAAGATGAATTTAGAAGCACTGGGTGCTATTTTCATACCCAGTGGAAAATGTATCAAATTACTTAAGAGATTGTATGAGCCAGAATAAGATAAACTATAGTTTAACTAAATTCATGGGTGACAGATTCACAATGTGTTACTGAGGAAATAGATGTCAGGGTACGATTCCCATGTGCAGCCTTGGACTGAGACAGAAACTACTCCAGCTGTCAGAAATTCCAATTCGCTCATGAAACAGAACAATCTGGCTAAGTGGACACAAGGATGCACGTATTCAAGTCATGCTCAAGAAAAGCCCCGCTTGATCTTCTTCCACCTAAGGAGCCTCTTCCCTTAATAAGATTATCTTTAGAAATATGGACTCTGATTTCAAAAGTAACATATATAAATCCTGCTCACTACACATAGAAATGTGAATCTGAAAACTACATAGAGAAACACTGAAAAAAGATCAAATAGAAATTTTTTAAATTACATCTCTGACAATAGTCAGACATTCTGAAAATAATTTTCATTATATAGGTGGCTTTTTACTTTGCACATGGATTGCAACAGTTTCAGTCATCATGTACATAGAGATGAAAATGAACACGAATCGATGGTGCAGGATTTGAAACAACTAAGAACTGACTTATTTTTCTGCACTGCTCAGCACAATCTTCTTAGAAAACATTCCTGCAAAAAATTCAGATGCAGGCATATGTGTACCTAGAGGCAAGGGGTTAGTTCACCTCCAGATTTGTCTGTCACAAGCTGATTAACAAAGGAATATTCTGACTAATAAAAGGCTCATCATGCCATTATAAGAGTAAGGATTTTCTGCCTCAAAAGAGAAATGTTCTATGTTTGAGAAAAACATAAAAATCCATTCATTATGAACAGCCTGAATATTCATTAGAATTCAAAGCTACAGAGGATGCGAAGAACGAACTTGTTGGGAAAAAGAAAAGGCTGTTCATTCTTCACTGAATAAAATGGATGATGTGTGGCACTCTCCCCTTCCCCGGCTCTAAGTGGAAGATTTCGCTGACCTTAAAGGACCCCAAAGTTTTGCTGTCAGGTTTACTTCTGATGCTGAATTCGCACAGACTACTATGCCAAAAGCTAACCCTTAACATCTAGAGGAAAAGAACTTTTGAATTAAACAAAAATTTAGCCTACAAAATGAAGAAAGCAGGTTCCCACTTCTTGCTGAGCATTAGGTTCTGGATGTAAGCATTCTTCCACAACTTTTAAAAATTCTTTATGTACTGCAAGGATATCTTCAATGTTTGAGAACAGCATCTGTAAGCAAATATGTTTAAGTCAGTGCAATTGTGAAAAAAGCATAAGAAAAAGAAAAAAAAAAGAGTCTATGGAGTATAGGGTTCTCTCTCCAAATTGAAAAGTTGAAATACATCCCACATCCATTTTTCCCTCCCACCCGGCTGGCAGAGTATCAATTTTGTCTGGACATCCTCTCCACTCCCACACAGCCCTGGGAACTGGGAGCCTATTCCTGGCTCTCAGGAAAAGCCTGAGTCACCAAATTCAAGTACAATGGGGCAAAACCCATTTAGGAAAACGGGTTTCAGGTAAAGTAGTACAGGCAAATTTGCTGGCCAGCTTTACTGCTACTTTGTTCCGAAAAAGGGCATCTTGAAATACAGTCCCTTTCCCCTCTGGAAGGTATCATGTCTGAAAGTGACAGCTGGGACAGATACAGAGCCATTTAGCAGCTGTGGGAGAAGCCCATTCAAGGGCAAGATGAATAACTTAAGAGGACAGACACAAGAACTAGAGTGAACCTAGCAAATTTATTGACATCCCTCAGTGACCAGTCCCAGTCCCGAACATTCTCTTCTGTCTGGAGTCCCTAATATGAGACTCAAAGTAACTTCAATTTGAGTAACAGCTGTCATTTATTTGCAACAAAAAATATTCCCATGGTAGAAGATTTTGAAAATAAGCATTTAACTTAAAAGGATATAGTCAGGAAAGCCTAAACGATCCTTGGAATTTTTTTTATATTTCAGTAAAGCACAATAGCAACTTAGAATCAAAATTATCAGTGATGACTTACAGGATTTAAATGATTAATAGCAACTACAGCACAAGCACTTTTCACTTGCCAATGCTTTTTTTTTTTCCCAAAATTGCTTCCCTACTGTTTTAAAGAAAATGCTTATACCTTTCTTTCTGAGTTGAAGATATCATGTGGGATTTTTTTCTGCACCAGTGAACCATACAACTCATCTGTCTTTGAATGATCAAAGAAATTAGAAGTTCTCTTTGCCCACATCCTGTCTTCTTGAGTCCGTTCTAGCAATTCTCTTATATATCATTCAGTCCCCTCCCTCTCAGACACACTAACAGTTCTTATTCTTGGATTTATTTTCATTTCTTTTCAAATATTCCTAAAACCCTGGCCAAAATATCTCTTTATATTTTCTATGTCATATTCTTAACCCCTGTTGTTTTTCCAAGACCCTGAATTCTATCTTTTAATTGTTACCCACACAAGTGACTGGCACAGCTAAAAATGAATTGAAGATTTCTGTAGCAATGTACTATACAAAAAAAAAAAAAAAAAAAATGTATCTAAGGACCAAGGGCCAATGGCACATCCTCACCTTCACTGTTTCTTCTGTTACATTTTTGTCGATTTTTGATGCTGCACACTGGTTCATTCGGTGTAAAAATGCCTGCATGAAACAAGAAAAGATATCATGAAGGTAAAATTGAGCCTAATAAAAATAACTGGGTGTTGATTCAAATTTTAAAGATTTTACAGGAAACCAATGTTTAAGAATTCAATCACTTCTGGGTATAATAGTTTTGTTATAAACGATGAAACCTTTGTGCACTGCTGCTGCTACCTGGGAATTATATTCCTTTACAGTTTAAGGACAGGGGTCAAAGTAATTTTGTATAAATGAATGAAATTTATCCACCAGATATCCACCAGAGTCTCAAAGTTCTCAAAGATCAGATGTTTCTCAAAGACCAAAATCTAATTGATAATGCTATTTCTCATTTTAAAAGCAGATTAGAAAATCTGAAGTGACCCCTTTTGAAATGAGATGGAAAAAGGGAGGGAGGGAAAGGAGGGGAGGTAGAAATGAGAGAGACAGAGAGAGGGGAAGAGAGAGAGAGAAACTCTTCAAGAAGGAATAGAAGAATTTCCCTTCCCTCTTACCTCTCCCCACCCCAAAAGTTTTAGGAAGCCAGAAAGAAATCAGCCAGATCTCTCCACAGCTTTATAGTAGGCAAGTAAGTTCATTAGTATTTCAAAGACCTGGACTGTTTTTGGTGGTCATTAAGCTTTGGCCCATGACTATAAGTAAGCTATTATTTCTGAAAAGAAAAAAAGTAAAGAGGCTTTAAAAGAAAAAGCTCAGAAGGAAAAAGAGAAGACATTTTCCCATCCAGCAAATTTGGTTTGTGTCCTCTAAACACTGTCTATTAACTACCTAGTGACCGAAGAGATCACACCTTCTCGGTCTGTGGTAAGGACTCTGCCTGTTACCTGTCAAGTCCAGGTATGACTCACAGCCCACCAATTCCCTAAGGTACACAGAAGCTCTAGACAATCTCTGGATAATGCTGCAAACAAATAAAAATTAATACGAAAACTTCGTTATATTTACAAAGATGGAATAGATTAACAAAACCCAGAATTGCTCATGATGTTTCAAAATTATTACCCTCAAGACGTTTCAAATAAGAATATAAATTGAGCTGTTCATGAGGACAACTTTACAATATACTTCACATTTTTAAATTTGACATTTCCTTTAACCAAGCAATTCTACTACTGGAAATTTATCCTAAGAAAATGTTAACATAATGGATTTCAGTGCATTGATTACAAAAGTAAAAACATTGCTTACAACTTAAATGTCCATCAAAAACTGAATCACTGAACACAATATATTACATTCAAGTTATAGAATGCTATGCAAAAGTATAATTATAAAAAGAATGTGATTAAAATTACATATATATGTGCTTACAACAGACATCTATAAAAGATTGCTGAAAATTTTTACTAAGCAGCAGGATTATATATACATATATCTACACACATACAAATACATACATAAAAGTAGATATACATATATATATATAATGTCAGTGTACATTCATACTGAGAAAAAAATATGTAGCAGCAGCATATACCAAAATGCAAACAGTGGTAACTCGAGTGCTAAAAAAGTGACCTTTGTACTCTTTATTTTCAGAATATGTGACTGTGAGCATGTTATAACTTTTCTAAAAAAGAAAAAGTATCTTATAGAAACAAAACATAATTCATACGATCTCGCACCTAGCATTAGCTTCATAACCATCTTTATTTCCACTACAGTCAGTTCACATTTCGGATTTCCTAACTACAAAGTCACAGTACTAGCATTCTCAACTGAATGAAATAATTGCACAAAATTAAATGAAATAAATAAGAAAGTATTGGATGCGTTGGATAATTTTTATTTTTACTGAAAACATGTGATGGAACTTTCTGAACTATCCTTCAAAGTTAGGTATAATTGGCAATGGAAAGATTTTTAATTTCCCATGTACTCGGACCAAAAATGTTCTTTAGCATATTCCAGATAGTCTTAGAATAACATAGATGCTCTAGTTGCCTGGTTTACATTTCATATTGACCACAGAGTAAACAGGTAGCCTCTCATGCAAGCAAAGCTTAAACTTCACGTCTACATGTATAAACCTTGTCCTCATAAAATGAATTCAGTGACATTCTGAAACCAAAAATTATAGTTAGAAGGAAGCAAAAATGAACCAAATTATGAGTTAGAAGAGACCGTACCAACTAATAAAGTAAATTATATCCTTATCTGACTTTTTAGCTTCCTACCTTCCGGGACAATATGGAACTTTTTGTTGAACTGTATATGAAAGAAACCTGGAACTTATTAGCATTTCTGACCAAGCATTTATTTTTCCCAGGAGACTCATTTTATACAACAGTGAAGACAGATTTTACAGATTGCTGAGAGGGCAAAATCATGAAAACCGTTTGACATGTTTACAAAATATTTAATTCTTCCTTCCTGAAGACATGGATAAAAAGCACGTTTCAGAATCAATCTTTAACGACCAGCATCTACATGTCCTTTCTGACTTTAGCAAATGGGACATTTAATCTTTCTCATATGAAGGAACCATAATATCCCACTTTAAAAATACATGAGGATTAATATTCTGCTTTATCTCTGTATCCATTCATTTATTCTCAATGGTCCAAAATTCTATGATAGTTGAATGTACTAAAGAAAGACTAGAAAATAGCCTTTAACGTCTGCCGTTTCATTGAAAGATTTGGAGAGTTTCTTCCAAATGCAGATAACCTGATTGAATCTCCATAAGGTCTGATTCTGCAGATTGGTTTAGGACCCAGAAATCTATATTTTTGAGCTAACTAGCTAGGTAGTTCTGATGCAGTTGACAGAGACCACATTTTGATGAGCATTTGATTATGTTTTTCTTTTCAAGGACAGAAGAAACTGACTTTGAGAAGCAACACCAGAGTTTCAGTAGGAAAAATTGGTGCACTTATTTTGTTATAACTTACTACTCTATGTCAAACTCTCTCTCTATACAACACACCTTTGCTCAGTCACTTCAGTTTTTTGATACCTAACAGGAAGACACTTCAAAAAATGAAAATTACAATCTGTGCTGTACAAATAGGTCATAATAATTTCTGCATGCTAGGGAGAAGCATAGTTATATAGCATAAAATAAAGCACATTTGGAGGAAGTGGGATTCACAGGTGTGTTCTCATGCAGCTTTGATTTGTTTTGTCTTCCAGAGAGAAAAAATAAAATCGTAAGAAATGAAAAAAGCTAATCTTTTGAGATCACCTTGAATACCTAGTTGAAAGTGGTGCCATTTTATTGGGATGGAAAGTCTGAATGAGCAGTAGGTTTGGGGATGGGAGAATCAGTTTTTTCTGGCTGTGTTGAATTTGAGGAGCCTATTTAGCAACGCAGAGATCCGGAGTAAGGAGCTAACTGTATCTGAGAGATTGGGGTGGAAGAAAAAGAGGTGAGTGTCTAGGGAACAAAGACATATCACAGAGAGGAGAGACAACTGGCCACAGTTCATTGGCTAGAACATGCAGATGGAGAAAACATAACAACATTTAAGAAACACTGTTTAGGAAAGCAGAACCCTGGAGCATGCCAGCATTTGGAGTAATGCCAACAGCAAAGAGGGTTTTAGGAAAAAAGGAGTGGTCAGCCTCTTTACCAATTCTGAAAAGCCAAGTATGGGATCAACAGATAGATGACTTGACAAAGCAGAGGTCAGACATGGTGATCTTGACAAGAGCAGTTTCAATGAATTGGATAGAAGGGAAAACCAAGTGTAAGGAAATGAAGCCAGTAAAAATAGGGGGAAAAAAATGCTTAAAGTTTCGCAGAGAAAGAGAAGAGATAGAAACATATGGAAGTGGATTTAGTTCAAGAGACTTTAAGTTAAAAATTATTAGCTCTTCAGTCTTTCAAGTTATATTAATTATTGTGTTCCTTTCATAGTTTTCATAAGCCATTTGTAACCTCTCAGGTTCACTGATGCTCACCCTTCTCTGAATAGCCAAAGCCAAATTTTTGAACAGGAATTCTTCTTTTAACATGAAAAAAAAAAATGGCGATACATATTATAATGTTAATAGATGCAAATTTAAAAAGATATTAACAATAAACTACTAGAAGAAATTCACCAATGTTTATTCATTTACCTGGCATTGTTGCTGGCAGTGAGTCCTATACATTTTAGTCTCAGGATCCTTTTCTGCTCTTAGAAATTATAAAGAACCACAAAAAAAGCTTTTATTTATATGTACTCCATCTATAAATATAAAATAGACTGGAAATTAAAATCTATAAATCTTTCTGAAGAAGCATTTACTTTATTACTACTTAGTCATTCACACTGGTTGTTCCCCAACCCAGTGGTATGTAGTTTGCGTACTTTGGAGGCAACTGACCTAACTATTACTCTACAAGGCAAACCAAAACCTAGAAATTTCAATACTTCATCCAATAAATTTATTTATTTTAACTTAAAACTAGCAACAATAAACCCATTATATGTTAACATTTATAATATATTATAATGAAAAATAGCTATCATTTCCCAAAAAAAAAATTCAGTGAGAAGCATGGTACTGTTTTTTATGATTGCAAATTTTTTTAATATCCAGCTTTAATAGAAGCTAGAGGGATTTTCATATATGCTTTAATTTATTATGATATTTTGGTGAAATTATATGAAGAAAATTCAACCTAATACAGACATGTAATTGGAAAATGGATAAATGCATTTGTTGATAAGACATTTTCAGTCAGATGTAGGTATTCACCCTCAATAAAACATCAAAACTTAATAAGTAGTAGTTTCTTTATAATTAGTCATGATATGGAATCTGAAGTCTTATCAGTTAACCTTTATTCCATACTTTATTACATTAAAATCTGTCAATGAATCTTGCGACTTAATTGGATCTTTTATGTACAGGTAATTTTGGAATTTTTTTAAGCATTATTTTCTGAGAATTATACTTACATTCCAAACACTAGCATGCTTCATGATAAAATATCAAAATATCACATTTGCTAATATCGGTATCCACCTCATTAGAAATGTCCTTAAGTATTAGAAATTGTCACAAAAACAATGATAAACATAAATTGTCAAGGATTCTAAGTTCACAAAAAGGCTTGAAGTAATCAACAAATACTTTCAGTTGTTTTCCTTAGTGTCAGGCTCACTTAATTGTGTTTTTGAGAAAATACAGACCCAAAAGCCTAAATGCCCTAAAACCGAAACCATAGTGTGCCATAGCAGCTCGAACAATCACACAAAAGCTTTTCCTGAAGACAACCGTAATATTTCAGTAACAGCAGAAATAATTTGGTGCACTTCTTAACTCATCATACAGAATTTGCTCGAGTTGATATTGTAAAAAATTAATCATCTTATAGCTCTATCAAGAAGATTCCTAAGTGAAACTAGCTTCTCCTACCACACCCATGAGTGGGTGACAACGAATTATACAGTGCCTACTGGTACCAGCACTGCTTTCATTCACACTAAGTGTCAGCCGTTTCACACACCATTGCTTTTGTACCATCAGTGCAAATGTCAATGCAGTAAAAAAATAAAAAGAAAGAGAGAACATAAAGTCTTACTATTATAGTGAAAGCAATACAACCACTAAAGCATGATCAATGAAAGAAAGAAATGATAACTAAACCCTATTAAAATTAAGACTTCTGTGGATAACACCGTCAAGATAATAATAAAACAAGCCACAGACTGGGAAAAAATAATCTGCAAAAGACATATATGAAAAAAGATGTCTATCCAAAATATACAAGAAACTCTTAAAATTCAACAATAAGGAAAATAATAATCCAATAAAAACATGAGAAAGAGACCCAAACACCTCACCAAAGAAGATATACACATGACAAATAAGCATGAAAAGATGCTCAAATCTTATGTCATTCTGAAACTACAAATCAAAGCAATAATTAGATAGCATTACATATCTATTAAAAGGGCCAGAATCCAGAATAATGACAACACCTAAGGCTGGAAGGATATGGAGTAACAGAATCTCACTCATTGCTGTGGGAATACAAATACTACAGCCTCTTTGGAGGAAAGTTTGGCATATTCTCATCATACTTAAAACTACCATGCAATCCAGCAATCATGTTCCTTAGAAACTACCAAAACGAGTTGAAACCTTATATCCACACCAAAACCTGCACTTGGGTGTTTGTAGCAGCCATATTCATAACTGCTAAAACGAGAGCAAACAGGGTGTGTCCTTTAGCAGGTGAATGGATCAATTAGCTGTGGGTTACACAGACAATAGAAAACAATTCAACACTAAAAATAAATGAGCATGATTCGTCCCCTCACTCTCTTAACTTTCTCTCATCCCAGTTTCCCCAATCTACATCACTGCCAGACAATAGCAGCCTTCCTGCTCCTCCCCAAACACGTCACAGTTTCTTCCACAGCAGCATCTTTCACAATCTGCTTCCTCTGCCTGCAATACCTTCTGCTGGCTGTCTCCTGCCAGCACTCGGATCTCAACTTAATTGCCACCTCCTCAGAGAGACATCTCAGGACCCTCTGATCTGACATGCTCCCTTCCCACACACACCTATCACATCCTTCCTGACACACTATTTTGTTTACACTCTAGCACTCCATGCCCCATTGCATGTGTTTTTTTGTTACTAGTCTCCCACATGGGGACAGAAGTTCCATGAAGGTAGAGTCTGCTTTGTGCCCTGAGGTAGCTTCAGCACCTAGAACAATGTCTGACACTTGGCAAGCTCTCAAAAAAACGTTAGTGGAATGCATGAAAAATTGTTTCTTAACTAGATGAGCTTAGTTTCTAAGGACACCAGGTTCTATAGAATTAATATCCCTAGTGGTTGATCTTCCCAAATATTCATCAGACACTGCGCATATAAGGATAGCATATAAATCTTTTTCTTTTCCATCACTACGTATCAGCCATTCTCAATATTGCTACTTGACATTTGGGGCGGGATAAGTCTTGACTGTGCGGGCTGTCCTGTACCTGTAGGATGTTTAATAGCACCAGAGCCTCGACTGATTAGATGCCAGTAGAAACAGTCACCCTAGTTGTGACAACCTAAAACATCTCCAGACATTGTCACATACCCACCCTGCACCAACACAGGTGAACACCTCTGGCATATACAAACCCAAAATATCAATAACCGTGCCAAACAAACTCATCGATTTCAGGCTGCCTTCTATATGCTTGAACTCTCTGGACTATATTGAAAAAGTAAATGATTTCTTGTCTCTGGCTAACATCTTGTCAGTCTGCTATTTCTCCATTACTTTTATTAGACAGTGACTTAACAGTCTAAAATCTCTAACTAGGGAGAATTTATGTTTAAATTTCTCTATGAACAGCTAAGCAGTTTTGAAAACTTATTTTGTAGAATCTTTCCAACTCAGAAACAATGAACAAAGATCATAAATATTGTTCATTTTCTATGTCCACTCTGCACCAGACTGTAAACTCTATCGTATAGTCAACATTTTTCATCTTTAGAACAAATCATGGTTTATCCCTAGACTGCTGTGATAACATGGCATTCATACAAAATTCCAGAAGCTTATAGAACAATAAATCATGATTAGTATTTGGTAACATTTAATACTAAGTCCCATGGAAACCTATCACTCTACAAACCATTAAAAAATATAGAAGATACACCTGCATTACTCAAATAGCTGCTTATTAATGATACCTCAGTGATACCTAAACAGTATGTCAAGATTCCCAGAGAAAACCCTTTGAGCGTTGATGATTTAGAATCAAAAGGATTTGGTGTATCACAGTCACTAAGGGCCTTTTGGTATCTGTTCCATTTCCTACCAAAAAATGCTCACTCTTTTTCAGACTATTAATTCAAAGTGAACATGACTCTTTTCTGAGAGCCTAAGTGAGGACATTTTTTCATTATAGCATTCATATTATTCAAAACTCCCTTGGCTGAAACCTTCCCATGATTAGGGGATAATTCAAACATTCTCTCATGTATCCTGTTTAACCTGAATATACTAAAATGCAATATGACAGAACTACGGTATTTCAGGGATTTTCTGAGGAAAAATTCATCATTGTGAGCAAGTGATACAGGCACAAACTACACACAAACCACGAGATTTTAAGGATGTTTAATATTTGGTGGCTGCAAAGTTAATAGTGAAACTATATAGAATATGTGCAGAATTCTGAAAGAGAAATCAGAATCATTCTCAATGAAATTACGGTTGTGAGCAAAATTATCAAAAGTAACTGAGTATTAGGAAATTTATGAGATGGTTATAATGAACTATAACAATAAATGCAAACTTTTCTAGCATTTTATTAACACTTTTTTCATCCTTTATTTAATATTTTGTTATGCTTTTTAAAATGTAATTTCAATTATTATAAACTCATCTCACAGCTCAGCTTATAAATAAAGGTATGCTATAACCATCTTTCTTGGATAGTTAACTTCCATTGTCCTAAAACAATGAATTGGTTTGAAGTAGAGAGCAAAATCAATAGAGACATTATTTAACATAGCACATTGTGGTTGAAACATTGATTTGATTGTTAGCATTTAAAGAAATAAGAGCACTCACATAAAAGTCAGCAACTATAGTCGCTCCTTAAACGCTAGGGAAAAATCAGCACAGGTCCCGCATTCCTGAATGGTAATAATAAGCCAGAGTAAAAGCAGCCACACATTTTTTCATTTGTTATAGCTCCCACTATTCCCTATTATCTTCTACCCAAAAGTTAAATGTCAACTGTTATTTATTCTCAAACTAATGTTATATTTTTTACACAAATCCATTTTACTATTTTTATGACTTAGAAAGCTCTGTAATCTCTGAAAAGTCGTCAGTCAGAGTCTTGAGGTTTGGCCAAAACCCTTCAACTCTTATGAATTTTTAATACTGATCATTCCAGAGATCTGTTTTAAAGTGCCTTTGATCTTAAAAATGTTTGAGCAGAAAAGTACTCCCAAGTTGAGAGAGAGAAAATAAACTATAAGTAAAACTAAAAATATAGTACCTATTACTTTGTGCCTAGTTTTCCAAGGAATTCAAAATTAAGTTAGATGTCAATTCTTAGTAGTTATATTTTCTAGAGATAGCTCTGGAAGCCATGTGTCTACAGATAGTTTTCTCAATGACCAAAACAACTCTAGGCCCTTTATTTTAAACAATTAAATATTTTTAATAAAGTGACTTTTTTGGCAATAAACTTTTCTTGGCTTATACATTCCAAGTATCATTTGAGTTATGATGATCTTGTATTGTTTGGGTAATTGCTATCTCTTTCCAAATGGTCAGGAATACATCAAACTCTAGGAAGAAATCAAAGAAATAAAGTGAATACGATTAAGAAGCACCCAATATTTATAAGTGGCGGTTATACGACATCTCAGAATTAACCCGCCATGGTCCACCCCTACACACCTAGAAATACCTTCTCATCCATTATACAGATATAAGATGTCTCCTAGGTTGGGATACAGTCTCGTGGTGGTATATATGAAGTCAAAGACTCGAAGGCTCAATTTTCTGGCTCACTAAACCAGGTGAATTAGAATAATACCTATCTCACAGACAGGTGAAGTGAATTCATGGAGGTAATTTTCATTAGCACTTTGCACAGTGCCAGTTCATAATCAAGACCAAACAAATACTAGCCGATACTGTTACTACAAGTGCTAAATCCATAGCCATAGAGCTATTAGTTCAACTGTGATTATAATTATTCCTAACACTACAGATACTAAACTAAAAGTTAAGGGTATCCAACAATTCCACTTCTGGATATTTATCCAAAGAAAATAAAAACATGAATTTGAAAAAATAATCTGCATTTCCATGTTCATGGCAGTAATATTTACAATAGCCAAGACATGAAATCAACCTGATTGTCCTAGACATTCATCCTTTGATGAATAAAAGAATAAAGAAAATGCGAGATACACACACGCACACAAGCATTCATGTGTGTGTATGCACATATATAATGGAATATTATTTTTCCATATAAAAGAAGAAATATTGCCATTTGGGATAACATGGATGGACTTTGAAGGCATTGTGCTAAGTGAAATCAGTCAGAGGGAGACAACCATAGAATCTCACTTAAATGCAGAATCTTAACAAACCAGATTTATAGGTAACAGAGTGGTGGTTGCCAGAGGCAGGGGATTTAAGCAGTGGGCAAAATAGACAAAGGCGGTCAAAAGGCACGGACTTCTGCTCATAAAATAAGTAAGTCATGGGGATAATGTATAGCATGGTCACTGTAATTAACAACACTATATTGTGTTTCAAAAGTTGTTGAGAGATCTTAAAAATTCTCATCACAAGAAAAAGACTGTATTTGTACAGTGATGGATATTCACTAGACTTATTGTGACACACAGTATATGCAAATATCAAATAATAATGCTGTACATGTGAAATTAACATGCTATATGCCAATTATGTGTCAAAGAATATATTTCAAAAAAAAAAAACAAAAAACAAGGATAAGGCTGATGTCTCCCATTCTCTGTTCCCCTATTAACAATGAGTCAATATAACTGACTAACTTTGGGAGAATTCCTTGATTTCTAAGCCAATGATTCAAGGCAATTTTGGTGGGAAAACTATTTTTATTAAAATATATGCAGTGTATTTATATTTAAATATATACATATGTATGTATATACATATACATACATATATACACATTACCTTTTCTGATCAGGATTACAGGCTGGTACTCAAATGTGGTGCATGTTAATATGTCTATTCAGATTTTCTAACCATTACATAATTTAAATGTTAACAAAAAATAGAAAAAAATAACTCAGGATCATAATTAATTCAGGATCCAATGAATGTTAATAAAGATTGGAGTCTATCTTCCTAATCCTCAAAAGGTCTTTAAGCACAAAGCATTAATAAAAATTACACATGGCACGCCCCACTGGAACAGTGATTTGCCTCTGGTCTAAGCACAGTCCGCATACATTCCAGTGACCCCAGTTCGTATCCTGGTTTGGAGAGTACAACCAAGATATACAACTAAATAAAAATAAAATTCTTCTTTGGCCTCTCTCTTCCTGCCTGCCTGCCTACTTGTCTTCACTCCTACTTGCACCTTTCCTTAAAAAAACAATTACACAGCCTACGCAGAACACGATCCCCCTAAGGCTGAGATTTCAGTGAGCCGCTACATGGTCCGGGTATGAACAAGAACTACACCAGCTGAAGAAGCATAATGACAGTCAATCTGAAAATAGTTCTACAGAAAAGTCAGGCACAAAAAAAGAAGACTAAAATTCTTAAAGTTCCCATAGCTTTTCTGCATGCTTTCAACTCTTCACAGTACTATTAAATGAAGATAATGTGTTAGGCTAGGTTCCACAATTTAACTTAAAATGTATTCCCTAATATGTTACAAGGTATAGCATTTGTAAAAAGAGCTTAAATTCAGATAAAAAAATATACTTAATTAAATTCAGACTTACAACAAATAACTATATTTCAAATATCTCAAAAATTTTCTGGTGGCATTTCAGATAAAGCATGTTTCATGTTGTCAACTGGTAATTGATATGGGATAAAAGGGATTACATGCTTATAAAATTTTTCCTAATAAGATAGCTGGTAAACTGCCTTATTTTTAATATTATACAAATATTTATAGAGAGATGCCAGTAGACTATTGTGTCTCTAATATAATACTTCATATTGTGCAGCTCAGGAATTTACATTGCTATCAGATAACTTAAAAAACACAGCACAATGAAAGAAAACGCTAAGTGGGAAGTACAAAGCACATAATATAGATAATATTCTCAAGCACATATTTTTCTCTGGCACAGGAAACTGGTCATTTCCCGAATTTAAACTGCAGAATACTGTTTCTGTTTAAGTCGTTATTCAAGAATTCAGTTCCCATGAAAAGGAAATGCAAG
Organism: Solenodon paradoxus; assembly: GCA_004363575.1. Taxonomy (NCBI): domain Eukaryota; kingdom Metazoa; phylum Chordata; class Mammalia; order Eulipotyphla; family Solenodontidae; genus Solenodon; species Solenodon paradoxus. Next base: position 198,782 of record RJWH01000085.1, read on the forward strand.
CAATGGGGGAAGGAGAAGTATTTAATGCTGGAAAACAACCCAGAGACATGAATAAAGACCTGAACATGAAGATCTTTCTCTGCCTGGCATCCACTGTCCTTTCTAGAACATACTCTGAGCTAGTTAAACATGTGATTGTGTCCAGTTGAGAAGAAAGATTTTTCAGTCAGTTTCATGGTAAACATTTCTTTCAGCTAATATAAAGAATATTTTACTGAGAAATATATATTTCACTTTACCTTTTCTAAAAAAGATGACCCCGAAAATTGTCCATCTTTTATTCTTAAAACATATAACTTTTCTGTCAACAGCCTACTGCCCCTTCTGAGTTACCATAACCCTTTCTCTACTTTAAATATACTAACCACTCCCTAATCTGTAGTTTCCCTCCCTTTCCTTTCTCATTCAACTCAAACTGTATTCCTAAAGGTAACTGATGTACAGTAATCAAAATGGCTAGCATTTGGTTAATATATCAATGGACAGGAGTCCAGAAAGACACCTGAGTAGGAGGAAATTTAGTATTTGAAAAGGTGGCACTTTGAATCATGGGAAAAGAATGTTTAGACAATTGACAATGCAGTTGTAATCTTTGCCAAAATATATTAGGAGACAAGAACATGAAGTGGTTAAGAGCTTGAACTTTGGCAGTAATCTATCTGGGTTCAAATTCCAACTCTGCCAATTACTAGATGTCTGATGTCTCAAAAGTAACTTTATTGCTATGAGGTAGTTTATATAAACGGAGGAAAAGGCAACAACAGGTGGAGTGAAGCAGGGTTTCGAGGACCCAAAGTAAGGAACATTGACTAAAATGCTGCAAAGGAGAAGAGAAGTCAGAGAAGAAGCACACAGTAAAACAAGGGCAGAACACGGAGGGCCTGGAAGGGTCATGGGAGGACTTGACATTTTATTTTTGTTGTGATGGGAAGCCATAGAAAACCTGTACACAAAAGAGTTGGTTAGTCTAAAGCTCACTAGAGACACTATGTAGAAAACTGGTGATGGAGGACACTAGGTTTCTTCCAAAATAAAATCGGTGAGGAACAAAGGTACTACGGATAAGACAGTGAGAAGTGATTAGAATCTGCATATGTTCTGAAGCTATTTCTGGCAGGATTTGCTGATGAATTGAATAGAGATCATAAAAGAAAGAAAGGTGTCAAGGTTGCTTCTGAAGTTTTGGTCTGAGCGACTGAGTGAACATTGGTAACATTTACAGGTACAAAAAAGACCTGGGGAAGACAGGGGTAAGGGGAGAGCATCGTAAATTCTTACCTCATCAAGACAACACATAAGGAACAGGACAAATTCATCCACCATGGATGGAGAGTAGAAAGGAGTAGTTAATGCCTAACAGTAGACAACACAGGTTCATAGAATTATTAAAATTGAATTGAAACTGAATAACAAAATCAAATTATGCTTTAAACCCACATTGTATAGACGATTTTTCTGAAGTATAGTATGAGGCCAAAAACACAAAAGAGATGAAGGCTTTAAAAGAGCATCAAAGCTACAGGTGATCTGGTCCCTGTTTGCAACTTAAATGCTTTGTGTGAAATTTATGACCCTGAAATGTTCAATTTCTGCCAGTGCTCCCCATACATCACGTTGTTTTCCAGCCTATGGCTGTGTTCTCAGTGTGTCCTCTGCCTGATATGCTTTCCCCACTGCAAATTCAGTCAACTTCTACTCCTCAACAGTCATTCGGGTGAATTGGTCTCCAGATAACCCTGCATTATCCTTCTAGGCCGGGGCTGCTTTTGCTCTTCCAGTTCCAGAATGCCTCGCACACTTCCAGGAGAGCATTTCATGCACTACTTGATTGTGCTAAATATTTGTACTCTGTTACCCCACTAGTCTGATGCTTCTTGAAGATAAACACAATTTAATCAACTTTGACTAACCATTATTTCAATCAAGAAATTTATCTATATGAACCTAAAAGCCTACATTAAGTAAATAATCTCCCATCAATGACAAGAAATATAAACAATTTTGAATTTTCAATACTCTAAACAGTAAAGACGAGCATGGCTGATAATGATTCACTAATCACTAAGTCACAAATAGTTAAATAAATGAAAGCGTGTATGAATAAATGAATATGAAATGGCATATGGCCAGGAAAAAAGGCAAGACGAGCAGCTACAGAATAATTATTTACTGTTCAAACTTATTCTTTCTCTCATTAAAAGTCATAGTAAAAATTAAAAAGTGCTCATTTTCACCTTCTATACAAATTGTTTCAATTAATGCTGTAGCACCCCTGCAATCTTAGCTCGATTTTGTAATGGAGAGAGCTTCAGCGAGGTTAATTTCTTCAAGGTCAAACAGCCATGAAGGCAGTCCCTGTTTGACTCAGCACCCGCTCTTAAATGCACCCACGGAATTGTTAGACCCACACTTCCCCTCGGGTGGGTTAAAATAAGCAGCTGAGGAGACCACATGTGAAGGCTGAAATAGAAATGCAATTATACTCCCTTTCTAAAGGTGATTTGAAAAGTTCATATCCCTGACGTGGAAAAAGATGTCACTCTTTTCATACCTTTTAGCAGAGAAATTAGTCTCTTCTGTTTAAGACTATTTGACTTGGATTGTGCTGACTTTTTTCTTAACTGAATAAAAATCACAGAATTTCAGTAACTTTGTGTTTCTTTAACAGAATATTCATTATAGAAGAAAATTCTCCAGAAATTCTTTACCCTTCTAATTAAAGCATGTAACTGTAGAAGGCTGCATTAAGGAACGCAATACAATGGAGGACACCTACTTTCAGTTAACAAATTCCAGCCGTTAGCAGGAGCGACCCAAGGTTTTCCTGGTCAGCATGCTATTCATTGGTGTCACCTAGGACAAGTGTCACCATCTGAATTTAGATATTTAAGGGGTCACCTAGCTTTAATCAGAAACCATTATATTAAGAAACTACTTAGAGGCACACAGGGGTTTATAAGGGTTTAGGATATACTTAGAGTAAGTCCCAGACACTGAAGCAATCTTCAGAAATCTTTTTAAGAACAACATAGAGGTAAATTCAAAGTAGCATAAAAATCTCCTTTGAAGCTGACAGATGAAGTTAACAATGATAACAGTACTAAACAATCCTTTTCCAGAGAGCTAGCCATTCCTTGTACAAAGTTAAAGGTGAGCTCCTTAACCAGAACATTTTCCCTAAACTATCACAGATTCTAAGTTCCTAATTCCAAATGCCATATTGGTGCAGCCTGGTGGCACAGGAGTTAAGCCCGTGCCTAGGGAGCAGTCCATGAACAGCCCAAGATTTGTAGCCCATGACAGTGAGGAAGCAACTAAAATGACGAACTAAATAAAATGCTTCTTTAAAAAATAAATAAAGCCATGTAACCAGATTTAACCAGTTGTTAATCTGTAATAGTTTCCACTTTTCTCAAGATAACCGATCAACAAACTTTTCCACCATGAAAGTGGCATTATGATTTTCAGTGCACTGATATCACTGTCCAAATCTCTTAAATACCACAAAGACTCTATAGCACATCTTTAGGAAATGCTGCTCTGAAAAAAAAAAAAAAAAAAAAAAAGAATGTAGATGATATACATACCTACCTAAGAATACTGTCTGAATTGCCTAAGTTCACAAATCACAAACATACTACAAACAAGCTCACATAAGACCAATAAATTCACATATTGCCAATAAGTTCATATATCACAAATGGCACAGTAAATGTTTCTACTAAGACAAAGAGCTAGTGGAACAATCACATTAAAATCAGTAAGTATCTTCCTCATGCATCTTAAGTGAATATTTTTAAAAGCTTTGAACATAACTTCTGTGTTTCATCTGGGGTGTAGAAAGTGGCAAGAGACCACTACTTTCACCTTTCAAGCAGAACAAGCTAGATAAGCTACAAGATCCTATTTTTCAAGGAGCTAATGATGAACAAAATCTAAATGGAATAGATTCCAGAAAGTTGCAAGTGCTTCATAAGTGAATAAGGACCTATGGCTGCTTACATCCCTAGAGGAGCTGTAGAAGGAATATGAATCTTCTATAGATAAGTGTACAGAGAAACTAGCTGAACTTTTAAAGAACATTCAGAGATTACATCTGAAATCAGAATCCTAACAAGTCCCAGACACAGGATAAATTCATATTCACCAGCCAACTCTTTCCCAGAAGTTTTCACCAAGTGCCTGAAGTGTGCTGAAGATTGGAAGGCAAAGGAAGAAAACTGAGAAAGACCCCCATAAGGCACTCAGGGTATTCCTCAAAGCAACACAGAAACCCACTAAAAGATGAGAATCAGGAGAAAGAATCATCCCAACGTCTTTAGGGAATGTGCGCTACAGTAGTGCTCTGAATGCTGGGCTCAGGGTAGCAAAACGTAAGAGAACTCCTGAGGTGCACAAAATCAAGCATGTGACTAAGGCACTAAAAAAACTCAGGAACACAAAAAGCTATTTTGAAGAGCACGCAATAAGACTGTCAAAGGTAAGATTTCCTGATCTTTACAAGTGTTCCAATCTCAAGTCCAGCAAAAGAGTAAATCAATCCTGCTCCCATACTCCAAACATTAGAAGCCAGTAGCAAACAAATAAGTGAAAGCTAAAACTTTTTATAAATATAATAAATGATTAAAATAACATCATTTATAATAGCATCGAGTATACAATTAGTAATTATTCAAATTCAAAGCAAAGAAGTACAATATCACTTCAATAAAAATTACAAAACGCTTCTGAGAGATACAGAGATCTAAATAAATGCAGACACACTATATTCATGGATTGGAAGTCTTTCTGCTTTCAAGATATCAGTTATCCTGAAACTGATCATTTATTCACCACAAACTCAAAATATCAGTAGTTTCTTTTGAAGAAACTGACAGTGTTTCTGAATTTTCATATGGAAATATAAAAGAACTAGAATGACCAAAACAATCTTGATTTTGAAAAAGAGAGAGAACAGTTAAAATACATATATTCCCTGATATCAAGATTTACTATAAATCTACTATAAATGGCCAAAGAATAAACAAATAAATGGAACAACAGCATAGAGAAATAGACTCAAACATAAAGGTTAATTGATTTTTTACAAAGATGTCAATCAGATTCAATTGAAAAAGAAATGTCATTTGAATAGGTATTATCATTAGAATTACACACCTATCTGGAAAAAATAGAACAAACTTCAACTCTTCATTATTCATGTAAAATTAATCACAATTCTATCACAGAATGTAAGATGAAAATATAGACCCTAGAGGAGAAAAAAGAAGATATATCTTCTTGGGATAAAAAAAACTATTTTTAGGATAAAAAAATTGTATTAACTCTTAAAAATGTAATATAGATTTTATCACGACTGAAAATTTTGCCATTATCAAAACACCATTAATTAAAGAGATGAACGGGAAAGCTACAGACTGGGAAAAACATCTATATACATTTATATCTAACAAAGAACCCTTATTTAGAATATGTAAATTACCTACAAATCACTAATTTTACAACAAAAACTCCCCATTTTTTAAATGGGTAAAAACCTGAATACCAAGAAGATATACAAATTTCAAAAAGCACATGAAAGGATATATCAAATCACTAATTATCAGGAAAATGCAAATTAAAATGAGAATAAAATACCACTAAATGTCACAACTAAAATTACAAAGATTAACAGTATCATATGTTGGCAAGCAGGTGAAACGACTAGAACTCTCATGCACTACTCATGAGGACAAAAAATAGTAAGCACAGCTCTTCTGACAATTTCTTATAAAGTTAAAATATACATTTTCCAGATGACCCAACTATCCCACTACACGGAATTGACTCAAAAAAATAAAAAAATACAAACATATGTCAACCCAAAGACTTATAAGCAAACATTCATGGCAGCTGCATTCATAACAGATAAAAAACGGAAACAACCTAAATGCCTGTCTATACAATAGGGATGAATAAACAAACTGTGTTTTCATTATAGGCTATAAACAGAAGTGAACACATCAATTTTTTCATAAATATTATCCATTAAAATGTACTTTAAATTATAACTGATGAAATAAATATTTAAATATCATCTAATAAAACAACTCCATAATTTTCCACTTATGTTGACAATTTGAAAGCTTTCAATGTAAATAAAAGGTTCAATAGGGTTTGGTATCTTGAATAATGAAACACAGTATAAGTACAAGCTAATTTTGTCTATCTGTTGTGCAAAGTTAACTATTTTCAAAGCACAATATAATATAAATAAGTACATATATCTGGTTTTATTTAGTATTACAAATGATAGTCTGAAATTAAGTTACAGCTAATTATTAGTTATCTTCAAATCAGTTATTCATACCATATTCTGTTTGTGATGCATATCAGTCAAAATTTAAAATTAAAAAATATAAAAGAGCTTATAATAAAATGTTATACGATCTACTAATAATAAAGAATTTAATTATTAAAAGTCATGTAAGTTCTACCCTATAGCCTTACGATCACTCTAAAATGTACAATTTCATTATCCATAAAACATTAAGTACCATTATGATGATGCATGGAGAGTAGCCAATATAAAGACTGGCCCCAGGTAAATTAGTCTTAAAGAAAGGAAGAAGATAAAACTATGGAAAGGAAAGAAAACAAGAGGAAAGAAGGGTGGGGGGATAAAAAGGAAGCAATATTTTCCCTCAGCATGCTTAAATTTAGTTTTAAGATAGAATTATAAATAGATCAAATTACAAGTTTATAGAACTTCATCTTATAAAATGTCTTTTAGAATCTAAACCCTGTCTCCTATCCATTCATAGTTCCTGGTTTTAATACCCAGTAGACTTTAAACTGCCTGGCACATAACCCAAGCTCAATAAATATGTTTACTTATTATCTAAACTTTATGGTAAACTCTCTGAAACTTTCATCAGCAAAGATAGTTATTGATAACATTCTTTAAAAATGGAATTAAATCTTTTCTCTTCAGTCTGCCATAGGATTTAGCAGCACAGGACCTTACACAAGATGAGTATAACTCTTTCTTTTCTCCAGTGTTCTTTTTTTAATTCAAAATTTCCAACAACTGCTTAATCTATAGTTATATGAAAATAACTACCAGTTTTATCTTCCTCAAGTACAGTAATAGAGCTCATTCAATATTTAAAGAAACTGACTAGTTGATATCAAAAGGATGTAATCACTAAAATCATCTCTTCTCTACCCCAAAATTGACAATAATAATACATTCAGTCATAATGTTAAGACAATGCCAACAACTGGATTTTTGTTCTAGTGTTGATGCTAGTATGAAATATCTGTCACACATAAATGAGATGATTCCTGGGGTGAACTAATTAAGATTTTCTCCCACCAAGTGCTAGTGGTGATCTCTGTCAGTCTACCTGTTGGTGACCAGTGCAGCCTGTTTCTGAGACAGCAGGCGTGGTCAACGGCCTTGGAACAGAACATGTTCTGGTTTACATCAGATGAGTGTTTTAACCAAAAGAATCCTCCAGGACCAGACAACAGTAGATGAGCAATTACCAGTTTAAAGTTAAACACAATCATAAAGCATCATTCCTGTAGAATTTAATTAATTATTTTAATATTGTCTCTCAGCCATTTATCTTCCTAAAGACACCCTCTAACTCCAATCACTTCTCCTTCTTAAGAACCAGTGTTATAATTAGCACTGCAACGACTGTCTACAAATTCAATCCATTTTTAGAGGCTAGCTCAAAGACCATTTTCTCTGTGAAGATTCCCTCCAATTCTTTGACTCATGTATCTTTTATAAAATTAGACATCCAGTAGAATTTATTAGATAAAACACATATTTGGCTTTAGTCACATATTTGGGCAAGTCCATGCTCACTGGCTCTGCATAAAGTAATCAGTAAACAGCTATTGAACGGAAGTAATACTTTAAAATTTCAAAAAGTAGGTATGGCATAATATTCTTTCTAAGAATCTAAAATTATACCTATAAATAAGTCACTACCTCAATTAAAAAATGTCAAGTATTCAGAAATTGCTTAGAAAATAGAGCCAAAAATATTTTCATTGGTTCAGTTTCTGAAATGAACAGTTCATAAACTTCGAATATTACTTTCAAAGTAAATGTTACAATTTTCATAACCTTTTTCCAATTTAATTATGTTTAGCCAAAATTTTTTTCTTAAGAATAATTACATTGGCCCTATTTTTCTAAGGTGCCATTTAAGACCCCTCTGAAAGAACTCAGTTTGGTTCCTCAAACAAGAAGACAGTCCAGATGTTCAGATGAATAACTCAGACTAATGGAACCTGGACAAGTATGTAGAGGTTGCGGAAAAAGGCTTTTGAATGCTTCTAAATCAAAGCACTAACATTCAGGTTCTAGGGTTCTGTTTCCATTAATGATGATGTTTCTACACTGTTTTAAGAATGCCTAAACCATTGTATGGTGTATTAAAACATTTTAAATTGCTTATAATTAACAATTCTTAGTCTCAGAAGTGTTTGAAAAGGCTCATATCTGATCAAATCAAATTTCAAGCAATGCTGTACAGAATTTAAAAAAATTCTATTCCCCCAAGTTCTTAAATGCTTCTCAGCTTAAATGCTTGCTGAATACTAAGGAAATGTTAATTACATTTCTCAGAGATGAATTAACACACACAAAAAAAAGAGAAATTTACCCAAGAGTGCAAAACAAAACCAAGACACTACATTGGTTGAGTTGTTGTATCTTGACACCTGTGTCTCTGTCTATGACATTGTGATACCCTCATCCTTACTGAATCATGAAGATAAGAAGGAACCTGCTCATATGTCCTGGATTCTACTTTTCAACCAATACCACATTCCTGTACCTATAGCATAGTTTTGGCCTCTAAAAAGACCAATCTACACCATTTCCAAATAAAGTACAAGAGCTAGTAGAGGTCAACATAGGCCCTTTCTGTGGATAAAACAAGTCCATCACCAAAATAATCTACATGCTCCTTTTTCCAATAACACATAACATTGATTATGCTTTCTTTCCAGTACCTCTGTCATTGACTAGGGCTTTCCTTGCAAAGATGACAAACAGTAATAGTAAAGATAGTATAATTTGTTCTAGAGCCTTGCTTATGTTTTAAAAGTTGAAAAAAGATTCATGCTAAAAAATCCAGACTTTTCGAATACCTCTTAAGAAATCAGATGTCCTGACTATAATGGAGGTCATATACCTGCCTGGGAGCAACTGGCCAGAGACGAGTGGAGGTGACCCTCTGGTTTCCCCAGTCCCCACCACTCCCTAATGTTTACCCATGAGCACCTTTACTCATCTTTGCTCCCTGCCTCACTCATAAGCATTTTATTTGAATCCATTAGTATGAAGGTTAAGTATATAAACTCTGAAGTCAGCCTACCTGGGTTTAAATTTTATCATTTAGTAGTTGGTGTGTTCTTGTGCATATTATTTTCTCTCCCCTTTCTGCTCTTTTGTTTTCCCCTTGCTAAATTATAATTATAACTACTTTTTAGAGTTGTTGAGAAAATGAAATATAATTCTGCTAGAGTCCATTGCATCCATAAATATACCTCTCATTAAGAAAATATACCCGGCACTATAACTGACACATACAAATGAGACTCAATTAAAATCTAGTCCATACACATGATTGGTTTTCTTACTCCACTCTTTTGTGTTCCTGGACCCAATTCAAACATGAGCATGTATGTGGAGGTTTCTGCACACCAGCATGTAACTCTCAGATGCCAGCAAGCTTCCTGAGAATTCATCTCAATTCTGATACAGCATCAGATTCCACGGGTTACGGGTCCTATCTCTTAAGACTGCTCTTTACCTCAGGTGCCCATAAAATACCGAGGCTTTTTCCTAAGCTTCTAACAAACAGGCTATATGTAAAAGGTTCCAAGATAGCCTATTCAGGTTCAATCTGCTAAAGCAGCTCAGGAAACTCATTTACCTACTGGATCACCTATCTATTATAAGAACATTAACTCAGGAGCAACCAAATAGAAGAGATACATAAGGAAAGGTTTCGGGCAAGGTGGTGGGAGTTTCTGTACTCTCTAGTCCTTCTACCCAAATCTCCACATGTTTATCAAACAATAAGCTCTCCAAAGTCCCTCATTTGGGGGGGTTTTAACATAAGCTTCATTATTTAGACATGATTGATTAAATCTTTGGCCATTAGATGTGAATTCACTCTCCAGCCCCGCTCCCCTCTCGAGAGTGGTCTGAGAGTAGGACTGGAACTTCCAACACTCTAATCATACGGTTAGTTCTTAGAAACCAGCCCCCATTCTTACATGCTTCCCAATGGATAGATGGCACACAGGTTTTCTCCAGCTTGCCTGTGTTTACTACCTACATGTCGCATATATGTTACCTGTCTAGATCCTGGAAGCATCAGTTTCCAACATTCTCACAAAAAGATAATCAAGTAAGAGATTCGTAACTTAGGCCCAAGACTCTACAGATAGGGTGAGGCCCTGGAAGATGAAACGTGAGTGATGGGTAGCAACCCTAAAAACACAATAGGGAAAGTCTCCTATATAGAATTTGGACAGTCACAGATGGTGAGTGAGATTAATGGAACGAGAAGAGTCAGGTCATCCCGAACTTGAATCATGAGCTCTACCACTAACAGTTGCAAGACTTTAGTGTTTGGTTCAATCTCTGAAAAATTAGGGCCATTGATCTCTCTCTGATGAGCACACTGATGAGGACTCACTAGAGTGATGAATTCAGTGTGCCAGGCCCATGACTGTGTTCAGGAGACTTGGGGACAAGGAGGGGAAAGAACATTGATAGAATAATCTTGTTTCAAATCCCAGCCCCACTCTGCATCACCATAAGCTTCAGTTTCCTTACCTGGGAAATGGAAATAATAATGTCAAAAAATAAAATGAAAAAATAATTCCAGAAGGGCAAGAGCTGCAGTATAGACTCACTCACCCAACTTCTTTTCATTTCAGTTTTACTGAGGCATAATTGACATAAAAAATTGTAAGATATTTTAAGTGTACATTGAGGTAACTTGATATGTTAGCTTCCTCAGGTTTACATCAACATCTGTCCGACTACTCAAAATCTGATTCTGGTACCGCACCAGGGTGTGGAGGGAGGCCTGACTAGAACTGAGGGGAAGCAGGTGCTGGGTAGTGGGCTCCGCAGCATGTGGAGAATAAAAGAACAGGAAGAAAATAATGTAAACTGGCTGACTAGAAGGTAGAGGTGTTCGGACATTTGCTGTTTTACCAAGAAGAGGCAGCTGTGATGTGAGGAAGTAAAAGTGAAACGGAGGTGTGCTGACTGATCTGGCCACTCAAACTGGAAATCCATCTTGGAGTACCTGCTATTCTGTGGTACAGGGACTGCAGAATTACTGATGCTGTGCACCTGTGTGTACACACATTTCCTGTCCTTCAGAATTCTTATGAGAGAGACAGACACATTTACAAATATCTGACTTGAGGACTGTTCGAAATGACAGTCTAGAAAGGGGAACTATGAGGGTATAACGCAAGGGAGGGTCCTGGACAGCTACTTAGAAAGCGCCTGAGCATCACAGACTGAGAAGGGCTTCCACAGACAGGAAGGTGTGGAGTAAGAGGCATTTCTAGCAAAAGGAAACATGAGGTCAGACCGAGAGGCAGAAGTTACCAAATCTGTTCGAGGACAGGCAATCAGCCCAGTGCAAGAAGGGACAAGAGGGAGTGAGGCAGGAACCTGAAAATAAACCTGGAAAGCCATTGCAAACACCTCTCAATGCCAGGTTGTCAATTCCTCTTGGTAACACTGAGTAACTGAAACCTTTTACCAATGCTCATGCCTCTCCTCATGGAGAGACAGCACCAAAATTTCTGCAGCAGCAGATTGGAGAGGAACAATATTCTGAAGGTACCCAGATAGTGTATAAAGAAAAGGAATCAAATTTTAAGATGCCAGTGGTATCTCTGTTATGACTTAATTAGCATTGGTAGCAAAATAGATTCCAGTTTAACATTCAGAAAGAACTGACTGGTTTTACATAGTTCTGGAAAAATGGAGACATTGATGATAAACAGAGAAAAAAACACATCCGAAATGAGTTTTCTTTTATATAATTATCTTTAACTCTGTTTTCAGTGAATTCTAACTCTGACACAAGATATTATCTCTAGTCACCTGATAAGAGCTGAAAAGGGTGAGGGAGGTCACTTGAAGTTGCACTGTGTCCCACACATCATAAGGTCCCTGGTACCACGCTGGTACCAGGAATACAAAATCAAGCTCCTGCCTTTAAAAGGTTACAGTATGACAAAATGAAACACATGTAAATCAATGGCTTAAACCCAGTGAGACGAATGTTCCATGGAAGTATTACAGAGTTCAGAAACCAGTCCCGTGTTAATATCTATCCCTTCCCGGCATGCCTGACAGTAGAGCGTACTAGGCTAAGAGCAAGATTCAGTTCTGTCACTTATTAATTAGGTGATATTGGGAAGTTGCTTAATACCTCTGTACCTCAATTTTCCATCTGTAAGAAAGGGAGAAGAGTGTCCAGCTAGTAGGATTACTGTGAGAATTAAGAGTTTACATAGGCAATGCACTTGGTACTGTGGCTTGCACAGCAAATAACTTTGATTCGTATAACGTGAGTAGCCCAAGAGATCTAGGAAAACATGTTAATCTTTCCCCCATCTCCCCTCTCTCCAGTGAAAAGAAACGCTATGAAAATGAACATTTCCTTCAATACACTTTGCCAACCAAATGAAATTGACCTTGAACTTCCATCTCCCAAATGACAACTGGCCTGAAACCTTTCCACCACGGCATGCATCTTTCTATGCACAAAGTTTACTGACACTCTCAACCAGAGCTGTGTTCCCTGCCAGAAACCTGTGCTGATGACAAAATTAAATACGCATCACTCTGAAGAGTTCTGGTGAGAGCCATTTGTTTGTGTGAATGGTACAGCTCCATGTCCAACAGTAACCGGCTGAGCCCAGGACGCCAAGACTGAATGCCCTGCCCTGAGGTCACTCTCAAACAGCCTCCTGCAACCTGTCTTTTCCAAGGAAGATAATCCTTTCCCACTTCCTTCTCAGCTTCCTACACTCAACAGCCTTCCTAGAAAGGCTCTGGTCCTGATTTCAGGATTCACCAGCTGCCCTGCTTATCAGGGAGGGGCTTGTGTTCCAGAGCAAATAATTATTTTACCATCCCTGACAATGAGGAAAATTAAGTTTCATCAGTGTGCAAGTAAATCATCATACAGATAAACTGCTCTAATCCTGGCATTTAGATCTAAAGTGAAGTCTATTTTCAATAACTCACCAGATTTCATACTTGATCTTAGCCAAAAGACTGAGAAGTAATCATCATCAGTTTTCAAAAGATAACGGGGGTAAGAACAATTGTCAAAATAGTCAAAATAATAACTTCAATGTTAAATGTAATCCAAAAACTGTATATGTTAAAAGTTAAAAGAAAATGATCTATAGCATTAATCTGTATAAAATTATAGCAAAAAAATAGATAACAATCCTTAAATAAAGAAAAATCATATTTCTCATTTTCTTCATTACCTTTATTCTCATTCTTCTAAATCACAATCTGTTCATTAGCTTGGCAGCCAAGCCCACCAAATGCTGATGAGTGCTCACGATGTTACTGTGTTTGGCTTTGAAAACAAGTCATGATTAGGAAATCAACATGGGAAGCAAACTTCAAACATCCAAAAGCATTTTCTCTGCCTAGCAACTGGCAAGAACTAGGTGTGTTTCTCTGCTTCTACGTCATGCTGCTCTGGTCCCTAGAACAACGTGGTCACTAAGAAAGGGGGGTGAGGAAACTCCTGCATTTAAGCTGCAGCGTGAATTTACCCTAAAAGCTCCTGTGTGACCTGTGTGACTGGGCTGGGCTCCTGCTGGTTTCTCCCAAGGAAAGGACAGGCAGTGAGGCCCTTCCCGCTCCCCATCCTGGGCTTCCCGCTCGCCCTGTGGTGCAGCAAGGGACCTTCAGCATTTCCTCTTCTGGGAAGACTGGGAATTGGCTGGTTTTATAAACTGAACATGACCCAAAAAAGCATTCAGTACAATCGCTGGTGCACTTGAAAGAGTCCTCAGCTGTACTTCCCATCATGCAGTGTCTGAGCTCCTATTTACTGAAGCACAGCCTGAACCCACAGACATGCATCTTGCAGGGGAACTGCAACAGATATTTGGCACCAAATTGCTACACACAACGCCTGGCTGACTTTTCTATATAAGAACAAATTCATTTATTATATACTACCTAAAGTAGTTAAGCAGAACAGCTGTAGTTGTCCTTTGATTTAATCACACATACACTAATCAAACTACAATACAATGCACATATGTATGCATATCAGCATGGCATAGTGATGAAGTGCTCTGGATCAGAAGCCAAAATCTAGAAATTCAATAGCATAGCTACCACTTTATATCATAAAGTATCTTGCTGTCAATTCAAGAAACACAGCTCAACAAGTATCGAAGTGGATACAATGTGCCGGGCACTAAGCTAGTGTCTAAGAAATCAATAACAAATAAGTCAATCTTTGTTTTTCTGATCTTATGATCCAGTAGGGGACACTCAAGTATAAAAATACTTGCAGTATATGTGCTACATTATAAAATTATTTTTAAGGTTCAGAAACAGAACAGAGAATGCAGTGATCAGATCTTCTAAAGATGCAAAGGGAGATATGGAAAGGCTTTAATAAGTTGATAGGTTAGGCAAGTTCTAAAGAAAGCATAGAAAAACTTTAAGGTGACAGAAAGGAAGAGGGCACAAGACAGGGGCAATAACTGGAACAATTTGTGACCATACAAATTCCCAGAGCAAGATTGAGCAGAGAGTTAAAGTAATGTACACTTAGTATGTACTGGGCACTGTTCCGAGTAAGCTCTTTACATGTATTAACTCAATTTTCACAAGAATCCTATGATTTGTGCACTAACACCAGTCCCATTTTACAGATGTGAAAGTTGGAGAGAGAATTAAGAACCTCATTTTTGATCACACAACTTCAGTCCAGACCATGTGGACCCAGGATTCATGAAGAGGCAGAAATAATATAGGCAAAGAGTGAATAAATGAATGAAAACCTAATTTTTATTTCTGGAGCATATGTTCAAAGGGTGTGGCATAAAGAGAGGGGAGGGAAGGGATTATGGAAACCCTTAAGTATCCCAAGCTTAACTGCTTAAAACTTCTCCAGCAGATATTCTAGGCGAATGAACATGGTCGCCACTATCACAGAAAGGCCACTATCATAGAAGGTGGGAACTTATCTGAGTCAAAGATGCAGAGAGGAAACTCAACGAGGAGACGATTACTATAACTTCCGTACGAGAATTCTCGAGTACAAAATAAGTGATGATAGGATGGAGAAAGGATCAGTATTACCAAGCACTTATAAACTGAAGCATCAATAAACCAGCAGGGCAGGGAAGAATCTGCATCCACGTGTCTATGGAGTTGGGTCAGTGAAAAGGAAGTACTTAATCTTTTTTTTCATGAAAGCCAGGATGAAATGAAACTTATTTCTTGGACCACTGATTCACAATCACCAACATTCAACTCTACAAAGATTAAGAATCTGCTTTTATTAAAGTGATGTTTACCTGTGAAGAAATACATTAACTTAAAATTTTAGGAATTAGCAAAGATCTTTTTAAAAAAATAAACTATGGTCTCTATACATTGATGTTCTACTCTATCTTACAATACTGTCTAAGGGATCAGGCAAAATGGGATAAAAATTAATATCTAATAATGTGGCCCAGTTCCCAAATTACTAAAATGTAACACTAATATTTGTCAAATATTTTCCCTGTAAAGAATGAATATTTTAATATTTTCCAAAAATTTTTTTCTGTTCATTGTCATAGGCCACTCTGTCCATGACCTTTGAAACCATAGTAAAATTTAACAATAAAAAAATAAAATGTGATAGCATCTACTATGTACCTGACACATTTAACCCTCACAAGCTATGTGGGGGTTATTGTTAGCCACAATTTTAGATGGGGGACTGTG
Organism: Solenodon paradoxus; assembly: GCA_004363575.1. Lineage (NCBI taxonomy): Eukaryota > Metazoa > Chordata > Mammalia > Eulipotyphla > Solenodontidae > Solenodon > Solenodon paradoxus. The sequence continues at coordinate 214,815 of RJWH01000085.1, forward strand.
GCATAAAGACTTCCAATGTCATAGCTGAACTCAATTTATTTGCCTCTGTTCATTAGTCAAAGGAGTGGTGGATAAAAAAAAAAAAAATCATACAAATTTATTATGAAGATGAAGTAAGACAGGGTGTATAAAACACCCAGCTGAGCACTGGGCACTAAGGCACTCAATTCCTAATGACTGTGATTATTATTGAATACTTTGCAATTTAGCAATGAAGTCATTTCCCACCAGTCAAATAGAACCTCTCAGCACAGGGTCTCAGGCTCAGAGATCCCTGGTTTCAGGGCTCCCAAACGCATCCAGCTGAGGCCATCTGGTTAACACACATCTTAAGGTTGTCAAGAGTGTCATATTTTACACTCAGACAACTTCTAGTAACACTGAAGGTCATTGGGTAAAACTCCCACAATTCACAGCATTACTGACAGAACCCATTTACAGCTTGAACAATCTGAGACCACAGGGAACTAACTCTACAAGTGGGACTCTTCTCTTAGAGGAATTCAATCCATTGTTGTTTAGTTTCCTGTTCACAATGAAAATCATTAGAAAGATCATTTTATCGTAGGACTCAACCTACCCACCCTGGGCTTTCACTTGTGCTGTAGTCTTCCCCCTTCCTTTGAAAACCTGTCCTTTCCTTTATTCTACTAAAGGGCTTAGAGCCTTAGTTTCATTATCTGTTTTGCCTGCAATATTATCCCAAGACCTTTCACCGCCATGATTACTTTTCCCTGGCCATTGTCCGTCTGCAATTATCATTTAAAATGCAGTCTTCAAAACTAAATTAAATGCATTGATGGAGGGTAGAAAGGCACTTTCACCTTTGATTTAATCAAATCTTGCTAGGAAGAAATATTTTCTTGAGTCACATAAAGTCGTTCCTTGACTTAAGGCATTTGTTTGAAACTAACAACTTTCTGCCAATAATTGTAAATGGTAGAAATTTGTATTATGCCATTAAATTTTACTTTCTCATTTTCAGACCATTCTATCTGCCTACAGAGCTTGTTTCTTCTACCAACAATATTAGCATTGTATCATCCAGTTATCCTCTTGTCATTTCACCCAGGTCATTGAATAGCAATGAAGAAATAGAGAAAGCCATGTCTCGTGAGCTATAGTGGAGATTCCCTCCAAAGGGTGTTCCTGTTTAGTCTATAGTTTCTCTACTTGAGGAGAGGCCAACTGATCTACTTGTTGTTCTGAGAATATACTGGGTTTTTTATTTTGGTTTCCCTGCTCATATTCTGCTTCTGTGTTTTGAAACACCCACTCTCATTCCCTTTCCTCGTGCAAATCTCCCTTTTTTTAATCATCTCTGGCCAACTCCACAAAGGATAACCAGTTTCCAGATCACAGAAAGAAAGGGAGACACCTTGGAAGAAGGCTGGGTGTTTGTTTCTGGTGCAGATTCACACTTGTCCCCTCTCCACTCCAGTGTGCCCCAACCTCTAATCAAATAGAACTTACCACTGTTTCTGGAACATGCTAAGTCTTTTTCAGCTCTGTGTCTTTGCATTGTATTGCATTGCTCCCTTTGCATAAAAGATCATTCCTTCCACTTCTTCTTCAAATCTTTATTCAGATATCCCCCACTTTTTCAAAGTGTTTTAGTCTTTTATGAAAGACCTACATTAGTACCTGTTTTCACTAACCTAAAGAAACAGGAAGAGGATTTTTGCTTTTAAGACAAATGGTGAAAATCGACAATAGCATTCAGTATATTTACAGAAGCCCTTATAGAAGCGTTATATGACTTAGGAGGCTATTTTTAATCAGAAAACTCAAAATTTTTTCATATAAATTAATTATACTGCTTCTCCACTGTACACAATCTTGGTTTACTAAAGCTTTTATCAGAATGATCTGCTTTCAGATATTGGGGTAAATCAGTTGCTCCTTCAAGTTTCAATTCCAATTTTACCTGCGCTGTAAAACTTGCCAGACTCCTCTAAGCAGAATGAATTACTCTGATCCTCATATATCATACATTGCTCATATATCTACTGCTGCCATATTACAAGAATCTGTCAACATAGCTAGGATTCCCAATAGATTGTAATCTTCTTCAGGGACAAGCCATGTCTATCAAATGGTAGAAGCTGGAGTAGAATTTGCCCCCCAGGGACAACACTCAATAAATGTTTGCTGAGTAAATTAATGAACTGGAAGATGCCAAAAACATCATAGCATAAAATATATACGCATGCATGCGTGTGTGTGTGTGTGTGTGTGTGTGTGTGTGTGTGTAATTAAAGGAGCAAGGATACACCAAGATAAAAAATGCTTGGTATTTGTTTGTAAACATATATGTTTTCAAGTTTGTTACTTGAAAAGATTCTTTAATCTTTTTATATATCCTGATTCTCCAGAGTTAACAAACACAAACCACAAACTATGAAACCATCTGACATTAATTTGAATCTCCATGTCACTCATTTTTTGCTCAAGACCTACACCATACCCAAAAAAACAAAAAAAAAAAAATGAAAGAAAGAAAAAGAAAGTCTGGCATACTGCAGTCAAGCTCTTCCATATGGTATTGTAATTTAAGTAAATGTACTGGAATAGAAAATAATCAGAACTGGCCTATTTGAAATAGTTTTCTCATGGCAATTTTTTAAGTAAATAATCCAAAAGCAGCAAAGAACAAGGAAATTCCTCAAGTTGCAATGTGATTAGATACAAAAAGATTATAATTTAGTACCTATTAATTTATATTACAATAAATGACATGAAGCAGCTCTAAACACATAACTCATCAAAATAAAAAATATATACCTAAGACTATTTTCAAGTTAAAAATATCAACATAATGTATTAGTCTATCCCAAGAAGTGATTCACTGAAGCTTAAAACCCTGAGGTGTCATAACAGTACAAAGAAATGTCAGTTGTTTATTATTACCCTTTCTTTTATCATTATAAGAAACAAAGTAATTTTCTTTCTCACACTATTTGCAAAACAATAAACAATAGCTCTGGGAAGATGAAATGTTTTCCAATAAGCTGTTATTAATTCTACAGTAATGTCTAATGAAATAAGACATTTGTACTAAGAGACTGGAATATAAACTAATGATGAATTTAGAACTTCTCAAAGAAACCAAGCATATATGGTTTAAAACTTAAAAATGATCAGTTTCCTGAAAAGGCACTCTAACTATGACGTCCACTTGGTAGGCATTATGAATTTAAAAATTATGTATTAATATATTATCTATAAGGTATATAGTATATATGATATATAAATTTATGTGTCATATATAGTACATATAACATATATATATATATAACCTAGTCAAAATATTCTAAGCTGGTGCATAGGCTACTCTCTGAATTAAAAATAACAAGTAGAGAACAGTCATAAATCAATTCAAAACCATACAACAGGACGGTGTACATGTTTACCAAAGACAACAGGAATGTTAATAGGACTGTCTGCAATAGTTAACAATGAGAAACCATTCAGCGTCCATCAACAGTAGAATGGATAAATTGGGAAATAGTCATAAAATTATATGATATAGCAGTGAGAATGCTTAACTACAACTACACTCAATACGAACTAAGTTGCACAAGCATGTTAAGTGAAAGATACAGAACACACAAGAGAATACAAAGGCTAAGTTCATGTACATGAAATTCAAAAACAGACAAAACTATTCTAGGAAGTTGGCTGTCACAGCGGTTATTATCCTTGAAGAAGACAGTTACCCAAAGAAGACATGAGGATGGCTTCCAAGGTACTTAAATTTTCTGTTTCTTGATCTGGATGCTAGCTATACAAGTGTGTTTAATTTGTGAAATGTATCAATGATTTATATGTATGTTTGTTTCAGTTATCTGTCACTAAGATACAAATGGTGTCAAAACTTAGTAGATTAAATCAAACATTTCTTTTATTCATGATTTGAGGCGTAAAGAACTTGAGAAGAGCTCAGCCAGTCACTTCGAGATTCTACAGGTGACATCAGCTAGGGTGGCAAAAGGATCCATTGCTAAGAGGCTTCATACCTCCATTCCTCACATGCCTGAGGCCTGAGTGTACATTGGTTTCTTCCTCTCTCTCTTCCTTCATCTCCCTCTTCTATCCTTTACTCCTTCCCTCCTCCCCCTCACTTTCCCTTCTCTCTCCTCTACATGGTGGCTACTTTCAAGGGAAAACATGCCCACAGTAAATCTTTAATGATACCGAGGTAGAAGCTGAAAGACGTCTTACTACCTATCCTTGGGAGTCACTGGTTACTGGCAATTCCTGAGATCAGTCCAGAATCAGTGAAAGGGGTGACTACTGGGAGGTAGTGAGTCCTTGGGAAGACAACTTTGGGAACAGTTACAGCAGTATATTATCATTTAGTCAAAATCTTAAAAATATATAGGAAAGAATTCATGTGTGTGTTTATTCAAAACTCAGTTACTAAATTCCTGATAAGTATACTAGATGAATAAATATGGTTGAAAAGATATAACTACATGCTTATAAATATACGGTAAGATATAATAGTTCAGTGGACCCCGGTGGCCTAGTGTCTTAAATTCACTGTGGCAGAGTCCACACAAATCCCAAGATCCCTGGTTCAAGACCTAGGGCTTCGAAAACAACCAAATGAACAACTAAATAAAGTGCTTCTTCCTCCTCTCTTTTCCTGCCTGTCTCACCTTCATCCCTGACTACACCTTTTCTTTAAAATAAATAATAATACTTAGACCCGGTTTTTCTGCCACACAACCTATTCATAATACTATCCATCCAACACGCTGCTCAATTCTATTGCTCTCGTTTTCTTATATATTCAGTTTATTAAGAGACTACTATGTACTTGCAAATGTAAGAGGAAAAAGAGATATATACTAACATGTACTTGATTCACTTTAAATAGAGTAGTTCACTCAGTCACTCTCCAAATTCATAGTATTAGGAATTAATATAGGAAATAAACATTCGAAAAAAAGATACAGCTCCTACTTTCTCCTGGGGAAAAATACAATGATTAGACACAGAGAGAACAGTACAGGCAGTGAGCAGATAACATCAACTTGATCATTGGTTCACTTAGTCAAAATAATTCAAAAGACCAAGAGGCCTCAACTAGAGAAAGCCAGGAATTTGGATTCGTTTTAAAAGTCCATAATTCACCATTGCACACTTTCAAGAAAGGGAAGGACAAAGTAAAGGTTAGAAAATCTAATCTCAAGCAGTGCAGGAAGGATTGAATAAGCATATGACAGAAACCAATTCAGAGACCTCCAAAAAGAGATGCAAAAACTTATCCAAACGGCAGGAGAAACACATAGTAGAGATGGAATCCGGAGCTAGTTCTGTGATGGAACAGTCAGGATGCAACAGAGACTGGATGTGAAGACAAAAGCTGTCCCTTTGTATATCTATTTTACAACTCATTCAGTATATAATATTTTTTCTCCTTGCAAAAGGAATATAGGAAAATTGAAAGTAACCTGAGCAATGCAATATTTTTAAAACATCATCATCATATTATCTCTAGGTTAGAAGAACTATAACTCTTCACTGAAGCAAAAGTTAAGCAACTTCTTCTTAGCATTATTATTGTACACCAATTCTAAACAAATTCTGAAAAATCTGCATGGCAAATAGTAGGAAAATTTTCTCACCCTCTTACTTGGACAACCTTACTATTTTCAACTACCAAAAAAAATTTACAAAAGTCAACTTCCTTGTCAACTTCATCCTTTTGTCATTCCTTATATGGGAAAATTAACTCCAAAACATAGTAAAATGGAATATTTCTAGGTAGGATATTAACTAACGGATTCCATGCCATATTATAAAATAACTATAAAATATAAATTTATACATTTATACAAAGCAAAATGATATATGTATTAAAATTATTTTTAGAACATGACAAAAATGCTCACATTCTAACACTTTCAAAATCAGACTTTTGAGAATGCTTTAATAACATGTTCCTTTTTTGACTTTTTCAATCTAGCAATCACATTATTTCTTCTTAACCAAAATAATGGCAAAATTATACTTCGTTAGCTCAAGTCCAGAGTGCTAGCACAAAGGCAGCACCAAGAGGCCCTTCCAAACTAGACTAGCTTCCTCTAGCCTAAATTATTTCAAGAAAGATGTTTATCAGACCACAGCAAGGCAATTTTCAGTAATAGTTCGCCCTTTCTCCAATTTTCAATTTATTCTAAATGAAGAAAGGGAGATTAAGAACAATTTTACAATTTCAAGAACATTTTCTTGATTACTTACAGCACCTAGTCTAATCGACCAGCAAGAGACTTACCGCCTATTATGTTGACACACATATGTTAAGTTCTACGGAAAAAAATTTTTAAATGAATTAAGTTTTACAATAAGTGAAAAAACCTTGAAAGTCAGAACAACTGAAAAACCATTACACTTGGCATTAATACTTAAATTGCGCATCTAGTTCACATTTAACTCTTAACTCTTTGTTCTGAAGCTCTTGCTAACACTACAGTTCCGAACTGCAAAATGCCTGACATGCGTTATTATCAGGCAGAAATATGATGATGCTTTGCAAACTGTGATGTCCATGCATATAAATGGTGGTGCAAAGCAAGTAATATTGAAGTGATAAAATCTGTTTTATGGACAGTATATAGGAAGTGATAAAGGTAAGATTGTTCTGGGACAGGAAGAGTTGTCATTACACAATAGTGATATTCTAATCAAGTCTTGAAAGGCAAGAGGGATGTGGATTTTCAAGAAAAGGGGGAAAGGTAATTTCAGTGAAAGAATAACAACAGCAGAGGTAGAAATGTAGGTCAGTTTAATTGGATTATTTGAAAACCAAACTACCCCTACAGAAGTGGGTCTTTAAAAGAAGCTAGTAAAATCTGGACAGATGGGGACCTTTTTATAAAGGCTATAAATGTCAAGTTGATACATGAGGATGAGTGAGAATCAAGGAGGTCGTCTGTGGCAAAATAAATTTACAAAGATAAAAGGACTAGATTAGGAAGATTAATCTGGGCAAGTTTGTTGGATGGTTATCCTGTCTTCTCTCTCATTGTGCCATCTTCCCTGAAGGAAGATTAATTCATAAAATAAGAATAGAGGCCTGAAGATATTTAGAAATGCCTTGAGACATTTAGAAAGGAGAATCACTAAGGGCACTGAGATTGGTTAGACAGGAGATGTAAGATAAAGAGACAAAAATAACATCAAGTCTTGCAGTCCAGGGAGACTCAAAAATGCCAATTAGAGAAAGAAGGAAGGGAGACAGGATAAGTGTCTTCTAAGGGAAAATGATGAGTTCACTTTTGCAGACGTTGCATTAAAGGTGAAAGTGAGACATACTGTGTAATATCCTGTACATAGAAGACATGACCTTGGGACTCAAGATCTTAACTGGAGTGATATATTTGAATTGAATTCATTTTATTTATGTAAAGATAATTGAAGAGGCCATGATGAGTTGATATACTTAATAAAACAATAAAGAAATAAAAGTGTATAAAAAAAGAGAATGAGAAGCTAAGAATTAGAGTTGAATACAAAAGAATATTTGCAGAGTTTCAATGAACCCAAGCCATGCTGCACAAGGAGGGAATTTCAAAAAAGTAACATTGATGAGCAATATCAAATGCCATAGAGGAGAAAAGGGGATCAAGATTGGGACAGAGTCAAGAGATGTGGTTAAAAGATGGTCAATAGAAAACTCAGGAATTTTTCTTCTAAAGAGAAGGCTCAGGAAGTCATTTTGGGAAGGTTCGGGGAGAGGAAGGAAGCAGTAAATGCAGCAGTGTACATAACAATGTGATCAAAGAATCTGAAAGCTTTGGGAGAGAATTCCCAAAGCAGCAAAATGAGGCAATGAGGCATGCCCTGGTGGAGTAGAGTTTAGGTCCAACACCTCAAAGGAGCACAGTCAAAGTACAACCCAAGGACCTGGGTTAGCATCCTGCATCTGGAAGGAACAAACTGTTTGAACAACTAAATAAAAATAAAATAAAATATTTCTTGCTCCTCTCTCTCTCTCTCTCTCTTCCTGCCTGTCTGCCTATTTGCCTCCAATCCTGCCTGTACCTTTCTTTGAAAAAGAAAAAAAAGAGGTATTGAGATTCAGAAGACATTTCATTTTTCAACATTTTTCAGAAGACTTGACTAAATCCAATGGCATAAAACAATCCCATAGAAAGAGAGAAATTAAAGTGACGTGTTTTTCCCCTTCTTCATACAAAGTGGTAATAGCCTAAATTCTGTGGAGATCACTGATGAGTTTTAAAACAGGAATTACTGCAACTGAAAATCAAGCTACTATTATAACAGACCAAAGCAAAGGTGAATCTCTCACACAGTGAACTTTAATTAGACCTATAGACATAAGGGATGAGTCAAAACAAAACAAAACCATTAAGAACTCCATGCCAAACAAAAGGCTTCATATAAAACAATTTCTTGCATTTCAAATCTCCCTTGGTATGCCCATTACTACTAAGAATATAATCTTCCATATCTCATGACAACAAAGGACTTTGGGAAATACATCAGTTTCCAATGGGATTCCTTTTAGGTCTTTAAAATATTAACTTGTGCAACATCTTCCTTTCACGAAGTAGCATACTTTCCCACATCAAGAGCATTTTCCACTATTGCTGTCTTCTTGCTTCACCCATGTGTTTGCTTTCATGTGTCTGGCATGCAAAATAATCCATTACTGTCTACATATGACAAAGATTTGACAGTATCTTTTCCACTACCATTATATCTCATAACTACTGAAAAGTTTTATTGGGTAACCACTGGAGAATATCTCTTTATAAACACAGTCTCCTCCTAACTAATTTCATTTATCTTTAGCTTCTCCAATGTTTATTTACTTTTTAGTTTCATGTTACTTTTATCAGTATATCCCTTCTCATCACTGAGTTTATTTTTGACATTATCTGCTTTGTTAAGCTCTTAACATTCATAGATCAGACTCACATTTGCAACCCTTTACTAAGTCATCAATATCTTTTAATACTTGTTTGTCTGTTTTCAGAAGAGTGTTTTAAAATGCTTCCAAACTTTAATATGATATTGAATAACACTCACAACAATTCATTCAAAAAATTATATGAACAGCTATGTGCTAGGCATTGTTATAGGGGTTAAGCAAAGAGCAATAAATGATCATAAATTCATTCTATTTCCTAAGGAGCTCACTTTCTAGTGAGAGAAGAAGACATCAATAAACAAAATAATTAATTAGTATGTCAGCAAGTGCTTTACAGAAATTAAAAAGCAGGAAAGGTGTTGGGTGGAAAGGGAGAGTTACAACTTGGAATATGGCGGTGAGCAAAGACGTCACTAAAACGTGACATCTGGGCAACAACATAAAGAGAGCAAAGGAGCTGACTGACCATGAATATCTGGAAGAACATTCGAGATAAGGGAACAAGAGTACAAAGGTCCTGAGATAGAAGCATGTTCAACATATTTATGGATCAGTAAAAAGGTAACTGATTAGAAGAGGATAAAGGGAAGGCTAGCAGAAAATTCCAGCAGAGAGGTAAAGGGGAGGGACACAGACAGAATGACCTCAAAGGCCATGAAAAGAACTTCAGCTTTTATTCTTAAAGAGATGTAAAGTATTTGGCAGGTTTAAAGAAAAGAAATGAAATGGCCTGACAGGTTCTTAAAGAATCACTCCAGCTACTGCATAAACTCCTGGGATACAAAGAAACCAAGTAAGAAGCTAATAATTAGGGTAGCAATAGTAAACAGAAGTGGTAAAAAATGGTTAAAGTCTAGATTTTCTTTTTTTTTTTTTTTTAAAGGAAAGATGTAGGCAGGAATGGAAACAAGCAAAGGCTGGCAGTCAGGAAGAGAAAGAAGAAGCACTTTATTGTATTTAGTCATTCATCTTGGTTTCTCCCCACCCCTACCACCCCCTTGAGATCCGTGGACTAGAACCATGATTCTTGGGATGTATGTGGACTGCTCTGGCCAAGGCAGCTGACCAAACCACTACTCCACCAGGGTGTACCAAGTCTAGATATTTTTTAAAGATAGAGCTAAAAGGATTTGCCAATATCAGACACAAGATGTAAGAAAAAAGTGAAGTTGTTTATTTGACCAAGTGTAAGATCTCAGGAAGATAAGGTTTAGCAGAAGATGAAGAGGAAAAATTACCAGGAGTTTGGTTTTGACCAAGTTAAGTTTGAGATGTCTACCAGATATCCAGAAGGAGAAGCAGATATTCAAGTCTGCAGATCACCATGAGAATAAATGCAGTTAGAGAAAATGAAGTGTCAGAACTATGAATTCCAAGGCTGCAGGAAAGATCACGTAACTCCAACAGCTACACGTGCTGTGAAAGAGCAATCAGCTAAGGACACTGAGATGATGGAGCAAAGAGGGGCAGGACAGAGAGGCAGGAGGAGAGGCAGGACAGTGTAGTGTTCTGGAAGGAAGTGTCTCAATAAGGAGAGGGTCAAACATGCGTTTAGTTCAAGTAAAACTAGGACTAACAAACTGACCACTGGATTTGTAGTCTCCGAAGCTGTATATCAATTATATTCCTACTAGTGTATGTACAGTGCAAGTATATTCGCTCATCTCTTACTCTAAAGAGTGAGAAAAGTAATGCAAAATGTACTTCTATTTTCCACCTAAATCTTTTCTCTGCTTGTGTTATGGTAATCAGCTCTGCTTTCTTCTACACACCTTTTCTGTTCTCACTCCTTTTAGTTAACTTTAAATGAGGCATCCATTTTGGCTATGACTAGAACAACTAACTACTAATGGCAGTGCTACGATTAATCTTTGCACTCTCCTTTATTACAAAGTTTGTCTCCACCGTTTTTTACCTCTGCTGAAGCAGCACAGGAGAGACCAAATAGCACAGACTTGGGCACAAGAGCAGATGTGTGCTCTCACAAGCTAGAGAACCTCATTGAGCCTCCTTTCATTTCCTATAAAATTGGAAGGCTAATCCCAACATCACAAGGCTGATAGGCAGTTAGTGAGAGTGACTATGAAGTCCCATGATACAGGAGTTACTTACCACACATCAGTTCCTTTCCCCTTTTCTTAGAAAGTCGAGGAAAGATCAGAAATCAGATCCCACTGCACCAAAGAGCCAAGTCAACTCTCCCACTGCATAATAATTAAAAAAAAAAAAAAAAAAAAAAAAACGCATTCCTTTTTTCTGAGCTATATGTATCTGGAGAACTAGAGTTAAGCATGGAAGGGGAAATCAGAAAATCCCTAATCACATTCAACCATGAAAAAAGCCTGTTCTGGTTTATGATTGTGGTCACTCTACACTAATTATGATTACTTTGGCCAATTCAATCAATCTTTCTAATGGCAGTTTTTAAACTACTCAGTAAAGGCACTCCAATTCTCAATCACTCTCTTTTCCACTTTGTCATCTCCCCTTTCAAGGAGGCAAGGGCACAACTTAAATCACACTGATGGAGTTTGTAGGGAAAAAACATTTGGAAAAGCCTTTTTATCAGTTCTTGATTGCTTAATTCCATTTTAAGCATTCACCTGTATTTCTTAATCTCATCCATTATAATCAACAAGGGAACTTTTTACAAACAGATTCCTGATTCTCCACCTTGTCTCCCCCTAGTCAAGGATTCTAATTATGTTAATCTGGAGAGGCCCAACATCATATTCCCAATGGATTTCGTCTTTCTGACATTTATTACTTAATGGATTGGTCTCTTCCAGTCTCATTGGTACCTAATAAAGCCATTCCTACAATCTACTGCTAAAAGCCTGTCAGATGTCTCTTCCTGAATCAAGGCTCATTTCGGTGACTCCCTTTCTCCCAAACCTCTCCTTGCTTGCCATTTTCTACCAAATTAGTTCTAAACACTTCTTCTGGCATTGATTCAAGGCCATCTACCACCCATTCCAGGCCACCTTGATCACCTACTCCTTCTAACATCAACCCTCCAGGTGGACTATGTTAATCGCTATTCTACAAAAGCAAAAGCATGGAGCAACACATCCTTTCCAGCAATTCCCTTCAAAAGTATAATTTACTCAAAAACCACAGGTCTTCATTCTTTGTCCTAGAGTAAACAGAGGTGAGCGAATCTACTTGCACTATACATATACTAACAGGAATATAACAAGCCTTGCTAGGTTAACAGGTGAAGGCAGGGAGCCCTGCACCCACCCCGGGTTCTATCCTGACTCTCCAAGCCCTGGGCTAGTAGCTTCTGAGTAGCCTTGCACATGACATCAGTTGCACCACAATCTCAAAAGAAGAAAATGACTTTTTTTCCTGATTCATTTCACATTTCTTATTCTGAAGTCAAAAGAGGAATACCTCTTGATTAAAAAAAAAAAAGTGATTTTTGTAGTTACTAGTGTGAGAACTCTTAAGTCCAAGTATTTTGGTGTATTTTCCCAAACTAGCAGCCCAGACTAAACTCTGTAGGGGGTTGGTGGGGCTGAAAAATGCATAGTAAAATGTCAGCCTTTATTTGTAAATTGATTCCATCACAGACAAAAAAAAGCATGCAAACAGATTAAGGGTATTGTCATATTTACTAGGATAATTAATCCCATGTTGTTGAAAGACTGATGATCATTACAACATGTCTTTATATGAATAGTAATAGCTCTTATTTGAGGTTTGGGGTTTGATATTTCTTTTATTCATTTTTCCTTTGGTGTGGGGTGGCAGTTTGAAGACGAAATTGAGTCTGAACCTAGACTGTTTTGTGTGATATGTAGAGACTGCTTCCAAAAAACAGATCTTCACCTCGCTCTGAACAACTATTGCTCACACATCCACCATCAAGTTAATGAACAAAACCACTGTGCTCTTTCGTTTCCCGAGAGAGAACGAATTTCTTTCATACTCTTTTTCTGTGTTTTCTGAATCATTAAACAAAGTGTAACAGGAAAAACAATCATTGTGAAGAAGTATTTAATGTGCTGGGAATTAGAACAAACAGTGATAGAAACCTGAATGATAGGATGCTTAGACTGAGGCAAGGTTCAGATAGTTGGCAAAAGATTCGGTTCCTTTTGTTTGGAGCAACCCACTTGACCTGCTGCAGCTGGGACCATAAGTCAGTTGAAGAAAGACCCTTCCAGTGTTTACACAGCAAAATGAACCTACTGAGCTAAATGAATAGCAGCCTTCAAACAGGCTGTCAGGAAGGTTTTCCAGCTTTTGCTACTGACTCAATCTCTACAGAAAGTAGACTTAATGTAGTCAGAAACATCCTGGTGGTTGATAAATATTCTTCTAAATTTGGTAATAATCATAAAACATTAATAAGTTTCCCTTGTTGGAAAAATAGATTAAGGATAGAACTATAAACCAACTGGCTTAAACAAGAATCCTAAGGATTATCTAAGGAAGTAAAAGTAAAAAAACAGTCAAAATAGCTCTCTCCTTGAGTTGCAAATAGTGGTCCTAATCTTTGTTATTATGGGATCATCCAGCCTCAGAAGTTCTTACAAGTCTGAAGTCCATACCTGAGAGACCAGATCAGTCCAGGAAAGTCTTCTCTGTCAGAAAATTCTGAAAGTGAAGATTGTGCAGGATGGCCAGACCAAATCACATCAGAGGTGGCTGAGCAGAAGGAACTGTATTTCTCAAATGTCAAAGGTGGCAGAGATCCTCCAAAGCTGCTTCCTTGGCCCTGTGTCACAGACAACAGAGACCTCAGTGGTATAACCCCTGACCCCAGGAGCCTCTGGTATGTCCTGATGTTATCTTAGACCAAATTCTAAATCCAATCTAGCTTCCCAGTAATCACCCCAACTGCATGCAACAAGCTCTTGAGGCATGCCCTGGTGGCCTAGCATTCTAAAACATCTGAATGCATTGCACATATATGACCCAAGTCCCGGGTTTCAAGACTAAATAAAAATAAAGTGCATCTTCCTCCTCTCTCTTCCTGCCGGCCTGCCTACTCACCTTCATTCCTGCCTGGACCTTTTCTTTAAAAAAAAGAAAATGCTCTTTAACAAAGAACACCAGTAGCACTCATGCCTTTGCCTGCAACTTTGGAACTGAAGACCCAGATGACAGCAAAGATACTGAGCAGAGTAAAAAGAAAATTTCAAAGCCTCCCAGTGCAAGTTATTGACAGGTTTGAAAATGTTGTTACAGAGTGAAAGGGATGTTCCATATCTAATTTCCCTCCTAGGAATTATATCTGGCATTATTTCGCTAAATAAATCTTGCCTTTAGAGCTCACTGCATATAATCTGTCCACCACCATTTGTGTAGTTAGTTTGGTACAATGGCTGGTAGTGTTAAGGTTGATTCTGTCCCAATTTTGTCATTCACACTACAGTCAAAACCAGAGCCATTGATAAACGACAGATAAGAACTCCGAGTTTTCCTTACTTTGAAAATAACAGGCAGACAAGTTACAAATAGCACAAAGGAGAATTAAATGGAAAAGATTTCAACTTTCTGTGGTAATTGTGTTTGCACTTCCTTTTACCCTTTATGATGTATTAGCCATAAAATAGTCTCTAAAGTGAAACGGAAGAGGAAAGCGCATAACCTTATCAAAAAATACAGCCAGCTAAGGCCCTTCCCTTCAGTTATGCTTTTTAAAAGTCTACTTTAAGTATAATTATTCACCAATTTCTATTCTGAAGTAGGTAATGACGACAGGAATACATCTATTTCCCTTCCTTTGTGCTACAAATTCAGTGAACTGAAAAATGAAGCTCTATAAAAGGCTGCTTAAAAACTATCATTTATAGGAACTAACCCCGAGAAGAAAAAAAAAATTCATCACCAGAATCTGAGCTCCCAGAGTCTATTAACAGCAAAGCAAAAAACGAAGTCCCAGAATGCTAAGGAGAAAGGGAATATTTTCCACAGTCCTGAAGTGACCTTTCCCCTCCCCCACCATCTCTGGAGTGAGTCCCAATGACATTTTACAGGCCACAAAGAAGCTACTTCCAGCTGTCCACACTTCTCCAGGGAGTCATGTCATTAAGGCCATCAGGGAGACAATACCACAGGAACACGGGCATAGGGGATAAGGGCTTGCAAAGTGCACAACTCCCCTCTCCCCTTCCTGTTCCTGCTCAGGGGAAGACCTAAGTAAAATTTAGGAGAACATTTCAAACCTTAACTTTAACTCACCTGGGATTACCTAAGGTAATGATAATAAAACTGTCATTAGGTTCTACACATCCTGCACATTCAAGATCTCTAACCCCTCGCTCAGTCCACGTAGGGCTTAAAGATACCTCATTTCCAGCAGAAGTATATCAGCAAGTGGTGATTACCTGGAGTGCTGGCTTCCCACCACGAAGAAGTCTAACTTTGGCTGCGGTTCCCGCTAAGACACAAAGCTGCTGTGACTTCCATATTGGCAGACAGTCTACAAATTAAACTCAATGGCTTAAACATGGCAGCATTGTTTTACTTTGCATCTATAAAAAATGTTTATTAAACAAAAGTCAGGGTGTGACCTTGCGCCACAGGCAGCTGAGACACTGGCATGTGGACCCGCTTACAATCCAAGGTCCCAGATTCGAGAACCAGGCAAAGTGAACAACTAAATAAATATATTTCTTCCTCCTCTTCCTTCCTAAATGCTTCTTCCTCTTCTCCTTTCCTTCCTTCTGCATATATAGATATAATATATACACACATATATATTAGACTTGTCTTAGTGGTCTAGTGGTTTAGATCACTGGGCACAGTCCACATACATCCCAAGGTCCCCAGATCAATACCCATGGCCCCAGGAAGCAATCAAGATGAACAACTAAATAAAATAAAGTGCTTCGTCCTCCTCTCTCCTCCTGCCTTCCTTCCTACTCATCTTCATTCCTGCCTGTACCTTTCCTTAATATACATACATATGTTTATATACATATATGTGTGTATACATATATACGCATGCAAATATACATATATTTGTACATATAAAATTAAAATAAAGTCAGTGTACTGAATGATGACAGCTAAAGAATTAGTGAAAACCTTGTCTTCACCAATCTGCTCTATTAATTTTATTAGCAATGTATATACAGGCTTAATGTCACCTCTAAATTATAATTATAGTGAAGTGCTAAACAAGAGACCTGATTAGCATTTCCTCTTGAATATTGCCTGTTAAAATTAAACACAAAAAATAAAGGTTATCTTCAAATATTTTTAGATATTTATAGAAAGATGTGTCATAGAAAGGAGTGAAATCCTGCCTTTTCAACCCATACAATGTCAAAATACAGTTTCATTTCATCATTCTGTTTCATTTCTTTTCCTTGTCACTAAGACTGGTATATCATATATTTTATTAATTTTCTTGCATCTCCTGGATTAGAGTGGGAACTCCATGAAAGCAGGGATTTTTCATTCTTGTAAATACCCCCTCAGCCCACAATAGTAAAATACACACAGTAAGTGTTCGATAAACCTGCCTTGGAACATTAAGAATCAAAATATCAAGACCTATGCTTTTGAAAACAACTATTGGAGAAGGTAATTCACAATACTTAGCATATTAGAGGTATTATTTAAGTTGGTCTGACACATAAATGGTACTATAATTAAAGTAAGATTTTTCACAAATATGTTGGTTTTGAAAATAAAAGTTACTCTGATTCTATTCTATGCTATTATTTTAAATATTTATTTAGTTGTCTTCATTTTTACTGCAAATTTCACTTAAAATGGTGAATACTAAAGGAAATTCAAGAATATCAGTGGAATTAGAACTTTGCATTCTAATAGACTGGAAGAATAATTTGTTGAAAGAATATATAACATATATATATATAGACACACATATACACACACATATATATATATATTAGTGGAGTAGCAGTTTGGTCAGCTGCCTTTGGCTGTTTTAGTTCACATACATCTCATATATATTTATATATATATGAGAAATAAAATATTATATACATATATACAACATAGTAAAGTTATATATTTTTCTTTTTAGAAAATTCATTCAAATACCTTGACTTGTTATCTAGATCTCCCACTAATGCTTACTTATATTTTCATAATGCCAATGAAGTTGAATCTGACCCAAATACTCAACTATAAAAATGTATATGTTTAAAATTAAGACTCTATTCATACTCAATTAATCTTAGTTAACTAAGAATCGACTAGATTAAAACTTCCCAACAACTGAATTTATCATGTTTCTTATAATAAATTCAACCATAACTATAAACTTAAAAAGAGACCTTAAAACCCAAAGAATATTTCCTAGCCTCAAAAATACCCTCTGTATTTCACCATACAGAAAAGGTAAAATTCATCAGTGAAAATTTTTAGCTCACAGAAAAAAATACAGGAGAAAGTCAGTTTCTGATTTTAATGGAAAGCCATATTCATCTATCCATAATAGGATTTCCTTTTGAATTCTTAAGCTTATGTATTTGTGATAATTTTCCCTCCTGGAAACTGAGGAAAATGCCTCTATACATATATATATATATATATATATATATATATATAATATATACACATATATACATATATAATATATATATATACACACACATATAACATGAAGTACTTATCAAACTTTTTACCATGAATACCAGAATGTCAGTTTGTGTCTCTCATCTCTCCCATCAAAGGAAGTAATTATGGTGAACAGAACACTCCTAGAAATTCACTTCATTTGTATTTAAATTGAATTAATGCTTTGTTACAAAGAAATCTATATAATATACATTGAAAGCAGAGCAATACAGAAATTTTGGAGAATTGGTTTATTTGTGTGACTAACCCTTACTTCAAAGATCTTGTGATTTAATCATATATAGTACAAACTAAGTCATGTTTAACATACAAAATGTAGAGTTCAAACCTATTATGAAGTACTAATAAGTAAACAGAGATTCAAAACGAAGTAAGAGGATCATTACATTAAACTAGGCAGACCCTAGCAGCTTAGTGGATAAGTCTGCAGTCTCCGGTTGGCATAGTCCACAGATATCCCAAGGGCCAGAGTTTGTGACCTGGGGCTGGCTGGCAGAACAACCAAGATGAAAAAATAAATTAAATGCTTCTTCGTCCTTTCTCTTCCTGCCTGCCTATTCTTCATTCCTGCCTGCACCTTTCCTTTAAAACAAAATAAACCAAAAAATGAAACTAGTCTAAGTAATGATATACATTAACAGGCAACCAACAGGAAAACTGAGGTTGCCTGTTTTTAAAAGGTTCATTGTATTTCCGCATTTCTGTGGTGGGAACTCCTGCCTTCTGGGTAATGTTTGGCTCCTGAGTGCTTGCTTGCCTGGCTCTGACCCCAGTCTTGAAATGACCATGAGCTTCTGTTGCTCTCTTGCTCTTGACAATTTGCCTGAAATGACCTACTGTTCCTTCCTGACATCGAGCTTCTGTGTACTTCCGGAGTCAACAGGTTCTGTGTCCCAACATCTGCCTCGCTTTTCCTAGTCCTGATTAATCACACTGCTCCCACAATCTAGAAAGGCCAGGGCCAGTAAATCACCAGCAGAACATCCTGGAAGAGCTGCACAGTGGATCTACTCAGAATCCTCACTCTCCCACTTCAGAACTAACCAAAATATCTGTTGGTATGAGGACTAAGCAATACCTGACACATTAAAAAAACACATGATAAATAGTGATTATATATTATTCTTGGATTTTTTGGAGTCTTCAGAAAAACTTTTTAAATTACACAAAATCTCCAAACCCCCAGAAATCTTCCTTTAATAAAAGCCAAAAGGAAAACAACAACAAAAAAATGAGGAGCTCTTACCAACATATGTAAAGAGACAGAATAAATATTAAACGGAACTCTCTATATGAGCAAGAATATATCATTTGAGGGGGAAATAATCCAAATTATATTTTAAGTATAACAGATTCTTACAGTAAAGGAATCCAAGAATTAATTTAAATGTTTTTTTTTCTGAGGATATAAGCATAAAATATCATCAGTGCCTAAAACGTAATAGAGATTACTCTTTGCCCCTCAGTATTTATTTTCTACTTTTTATTTCAGCATAGAACCCCCAAGTTTCAGAGGGGCACATAGCTACCTAACTAGACAGTACAATCCCAGACTCCTCTGTGGCTGGTAGGACCATGCTACAAAGTTCTGGTCAAAGGAATAAGAATGAAAGTGATGTGTGGCATTTGTCTCCCATTCTCTGTCCCTTTGGGACTAGAATGTGAAGAGTCCTAGTTAGATAAGAACAAAACCTTAGTGTATTGGTTCCCCAACATTTTCTGCACACTGGAATCACCTGGAGAAACTATTTAAAACACTGTTGCCTGGCTCTCTCTTTTACAGACTGTGATTTAATTAGTCCTAGGGGTGATAGA
Organism: Solenodon paradoxus; assembly: GCA_004363575.1. Taxonomy (NCBI): domain Eukaryota; kingdom Metazoa; phylum Chordata; class Mammalia; order Eulipotyphla; family Solenodontidae; genus Solenodon; species Solenodon paradoxus. The sequence goes on from RJWH01000085.1 coordinate 234,109, forward strand.
AGAGGAAGAAAGAAGGAAAGGGAGTCTCTGAATGGCCTGATGGAGCTAACTAAACTGCTTATTCTCCTGGAATAAGTGTTGGGCAATAGTATCAAAAATTAAGTAACCAGAGCTCCAAGAGAGGACACCAAAGTGACCATGTCAATCATATATGGCTTTCCTCTTCACAATCTTTCTGTGTTGCTTAAACTACTATTATAAAAGCAGCTAAACCAATATCCTTGTAAATATATATAAACACAAGAATTCAGGTCTTGAAAAGAAAAAAATAAATAAATACAGGTAAGAAAAAAATTATCCTTTTTCTAAAAAAATAGAATAAACTATACCAACACAAAAAAAAAGAGTGTGGTTTTAGTTTAATACAAATAAATCCTTGGTGAGTTACAGAAGATTCATGAAAGTAAACTAAAAATATTAAGATGATTCAGTTTGACAAGACAAAATCAGAAAAATATGTTAAAGTTTGACAGTTCAATAATACTTGTATAAATCAATGAGAATTTGAAAGCAAAATATAAAATCTCAAAAAAGATGATTTTAGGACAGAGTTAAATGAGTATTAATTTATCTTTTAGGTCCATTTTTGTAGGATACATGCTAGCTTTCTTTTTTTAAAAATGGACTCCTATTTGGTTGCTCTGTCATCCTCAACAGGTGACTTCTATTGCATAGTACAAAATGGTTGCCCCCACTACCTGCCATCACATCCTCATCCCTATCAGGGGAGGTGGGGGGAGGAAAGGAAAAAAAAAACATATCAAAAAAAGTTCACACTCATTTGTTATAATAGCAATGTCTTGAAGTCACCCCTATGACTTCTCATTACCCAGAACCTATTCATATACCCACACTTATTTGCAAGAGAGGCTGAGGAATGTAGTCTTAAACTTGGTCATGTACAAGATAAAATTTTTATCACAAAAAAAAGAATATTGAATTTATGGGGACAATGAGATGTCTCTGTTAGAAGGCTCTTTTTTGAGGTGCAATAAAAATTGAGATAAAGTTGTGTCTAGAACATTCAAACACATTACAAAAGGTAAAATATATAAATATAAAATATTTATGCATAAAATACAAAAATATTATAAGCTATACTAATTCAAGCATGATATAGTATAGAAAATAAAAACTCCCTCACTCTCAAACTTACCTGTGGGAAAATATGAATTATTAAAATAATCCTGGTATATATGGGTATTGGACTAGCATCTAGTGAATTAATAAAGTATAATAATATCTTACTATAGCTCTTCCCTTAGTGTTATTGTGAGAAATTAAACTTTGCACTGAGATATGTCATTTTTGAAATCCTTAGATTTCTTTCTTTGGGACAATAGTTTCAAATAAGACAAAAAAAAAAAAACCTTCATGAAAGCAAGACCAGGTTGAGACATTACAAAAGCATCAGAAAAAAGAATCAAACAAGTCTTGCACAACAAATGAAAACATGTTATCATTGTTAAGACTTTCCTACTGGTAAGAGGACAATTTCAAAAGATAACTAAAATAACGAAAGTGGCAAAGCACAGTCAAACATAGATATGAAGCCTTACCTGACTCTCAGAAAAACAGTTTTAAAATGAATAAAATGTTTACCCATTCATAGTCTATATTGCTATATTTTTGCTGTATGTCCAGAAAATATTTTTATGTCAGTACGCTAAATTTAAACAACTGAAGTCATTCCTTAAATATTATGCCATTTAACCTTTTCAAAAGAAGGGCTCGCCTTTTAGTGGAAAATATGCATTTTGCATTAGTGACAGAACAAAATGTCCTTGGCTTTTAGATATTCTCCCACAAAACAGGTCCTTTTTTGTACACTATGCTTAGCCATGTCAAGGTTAGAATACAACAATCCAAGTAATTAAAGTCTAAAGTCACCTATACTATCTAGAAGTGTTTAAAGATTATAACTTCAATTTAATGTATCAATTTTCTTAAAATTACAATCATTGAATTCCTGGACCCAATGCAATAGTTCATGAGAATGGAGAAATACTAGAAAATAATGTTTTTATTAGATATGTCAAGATTTGAATAATTACATTCAGTACCATAGGAAAAGTGTCCCAACCATACTTTTAAGAAATATTTACTGACATGCCCCAGTGGAGCAGCTGTTAGGTCAATCATCTCCAAAAGAGAAAAGGTCACATACCCTTGGGTTCAAGTGCCCAGTCAGGGGGAAACAACCAATGTGAACAACTAAATAAAAACAAAATAAAATAAAATAAAATGACTCTTCCTCCTCTCTCTTCCTGAATACCTGCCTACCTATCTTCATTCCTGCCTGTACCTCTCCTTTAAAAGAAAAAGGAAAAGAAATATTTACTTGGGGAATACTTTTCCTGAGTTTTTTATTATTTGAGGCGAATATGTCATAAATCAAAGAAATCTTGATTTTAATATCGCTAATACAATTTTAGTAAGTTGAGAATAATTTACGAAACATAAATAGCATACATAAGATTTTTGAGGAATGAATGTAAAAAAATAACTCTTAAATCAAACTAATTATACTCAAAACTCAAACAAAACCATTGCATTTGGCATTGAAACATAACAAAAGATTATGTAGTAAAAGAAGACAACACAACATTGTTGAAAGACAAGTATTAAGAAATAATGTAATAATACCAAACTGTCAGAAAAACAATGCTTCTTTAGAAAGCACGTGCAATGATTGCTGTGTGCATTAAATGCAACATAGAAGTCATATAATTCACTTCATGATTGAAAAAATTATTCTCTTATTATTTCCAAGACCTGAAACTAGTCATAATAGATGTAATAAATCAGGAGAGGTTACTTCTCTGCTTTGACTACTAAATTTATATGCTGCATTTAAGAAAGTCAAAGTAAAAAAAAAGGAATGGTTATACAAAGCTTGTCCAACATGCAGCCTCAGATATCTAAGTCAATTCTCTTTACTCTTCATGAGTGTATATTCCAAATCCTTAGTATACATTGCTCTCAGCAAACACAAACAACAAAACAACAGAGCACAAAGCAAATAAGAATTCAACTTCACAGAGAAATAATGGCCATCAGGTAGAAATGTCCAGCTTCCCTTTCCCCTAAAGTGACCTGTGACCCAACATCCTTTCTTCCACCCAATGTACAGCTGTCACTCTAGGCAACAAGAACACCCTTCCCCTGCATTCCTCAAGATCTCTCTGGTCTCCTTGAGCTTCCCTTTAAACTCTCCCATGTGCCTCGGATTTGGAAGAGAAAGGGGTCAGGAGCAGGCTAGGTGGCCTAAGCAAATGCTAAACTCATTCTGTGAAGTAGGAGAGACAGAAAAAAGGGACAAAATTGGAGTTCAGGAAGAGAAAAAGAGGAAATGCTTACTACCTACCACTTTACCTGCAGAAGCTAATTTGAATTTCAATCTTGTGAGACATGGAATGTGTTTTCCAAATATGACTGTACACACAGAGGCTCTATAATTTGCCCAAAGTTACATGGTTTATAAATTTCAATGCCAGGAAGTTAACATATACAGAGGTAGACTTACTATGATGAACACTTTAAACTCTTATAACGTTGTGATGCAATGTTCCTACAATAAAACTAATTTAAATTTAAAAATAAACTTAATAGGGGAAAAACAATAAGTGAACAGAATAGCATAGAACAGAATGGAATAGGATAGAATAGGATAGATATCAGTGCCAGGATTTCAATCCAGGTCATCAGATTCCCTAAGCCCATACTCTGCTCCTTGCATTTCACTCTATTGTCCAAATATGGGAGGCAGAGCTGCTGGTCGCATTCAATCATACCAATTCCACCAGCTCTAGAGTGGAAGCAGAGCTTTTTAAATATACAAGAGTTCATATGGTCATTCTGTCTTTAATATTTTTGTGAAATCTAACTCTTTTCAATAGGGGGTTATCAATTTACATTCCCACCAACATTTTTCTCCATGTCCTAGCCAATTGTTGCCAATCTTTTTGATATAGACCATAAACATGCATGTGAGGTTGTGGTTTTGATTTGCATTTCCCTAATAACTGGCGATGTTCAGCATTTTTATGAGCCTGCTGGCCATCTGTATGTCTTCTTTGGAGAACTATCTATTGTATTTATACAAACAATATAAAAATACTAAAAAATACTTGAAAAGATATATACACCTCTATGTCCATAGTAATACAATCACAACAGGCAGGACATGGAATCAACCTAAATGCTCACAGATAAATGACTGGGTAAAAAAGATACATACAAATATATGTATGTATATATGTGTGTGTGTGTGTGTGTGTGCGTGTGTGTATACACACTCAGTGGAATACTACTTAGCTATAAAAATGATCAAATATTTCCTTTTGCAACATGAATGGAACTTGAGGTGATTATGCTAAGCACAATAAGTCAGAAAGAGAAAGAAAAACATCAAATTATTTCACCCATATATAGAAACAAATTAAACTAACAAAACACAAACTCTGCAATCAAAACAGAGGTTACCAGAAAGGGGAAAGAGAGTAGGGGAGAGGAAACCACGGATAGAGGGGTCAAATTAATCCTGAATAACACTTAAATTCTGGTGGTGGATAAGGTGATAAGGTGTGCACACTGATCAAGATGTGAATCTATTCTCTTGAAACATATAGTATTATGCATTAATAAAATATATAATATAAAATAGACTATTATGTATGTATACATTGCATAAACACACACAAAAAAAACACTCATAGTCTACCATGATGTGGTATGCTTGAAGCACAGTGAAACTTTCCAGTACCAAAGAGTCTTTTACCATTGTTTTCTGTGTTCTGTGAGAGCTACTTCAGTTCCCTTTTTGTCACTTCCTTCCCCTTGGTTATACTCATCTCAAATATCCGTAGACAAAATCACCCTTTATGTTAATTACCTATTTCTTCCCTTGCATCTACCATCCAATTCCTTAAATATCTTCATTAGTCTTCAACTCAACTTCTCTTAATGTCTCAGCTCATTTTCAGGCTTCTATCACACACACTAGTAAAGATAAAACCCCAATGATATTCTGATTGCCAAATCCAGTGGCCTCTCTTCAGTCTTCACACTACCTACTTCTCTAAAGATCTGACACTTAAAGAAAACTTTCTCAAGGGAGCTAGATTCTTCCTAGACTTTCAACAGATCATTGTTTCATGCTTCTTTGTTTCAAACTTTAACGCCTCAGTACAAGTTACCAGTGCACTCCACTCTTCCTCTAACGTTTCAGTACTGGCTTTCCAACATCCTGTCCCAGGGTTGTAAGGATTCTTTCTCAGATTGCTTCCTTTGTGTCATTTCATTCATCTGACAGCTTCAACATATATGAATAGCTAATTTCTAGATCTCTAATTTCTGCTCCAAATTCTTTCTTAAATTCTACATTCCTGTCTTCAAAAATCATAGCACAATTTGGAGGGAAACCAAATTCACTTTCCTCTTCCTAAAAACCTTTCTCTCTGTAATAAGAAGTAAGCTTTGTCATGTTTAATGCTCCAAAAATCATAATTATCAAAGAACATTCGCTGCATGAGTCAAGACATCCTACGGTCAGCTTCCTGATGCCATCTTTATGTGTCTATATGAAGGCTGTTAAACTAAAAAACAAAGAATACAGGCAAACCAGCCCAGTACCACCCAGCCAGAAGGATCAAACAGGAGCTGTCTCAGGGTTGAGGATAAAAACAGGGCAGGTCTACAAGAGAGCAAGATCACTTTAGTAGAAATAAAAATCTGCATAATACAAGTAAAAATGCATGTATGCTCCGAGTAGTTTCTAGGATGACTGGCCTTAGTAAATAGAACTTTTGAAAGGTTGTAACCTGTTTCAGATTAAGAGGAGCAAGAAAAGGGATTCTCTGTATGTTGTGTGGGTCTCTGTGTAGATTACTACAGAAGCAGCATATGCTGAGGGACAGGGAGGTTAAATTAAGGAGTGAATGAGGAGCAGGAATCCCAATATGAGATTCAGAGACTCCGACTCAAGGAACCTTCGCCTAGAAATTTCTTCCCATGAGAGCCCCCTTCCCAGAATCAACTTGTGGAGGTGTCAAATTTGTTTTATTATTAATAAGAGAAAAAAATGTCCCCTCAAAATTGCTTTCCCATTACCTTTAGCTGAAATCGGAATACCTAAGAATGGTGTCTTTCTTGAACTAGGCTGCTTACCTCATCTCCTACCACTACTCAAACAGCACTCAGACTTTTTATCTCTATAAATGAGGACTGTTTCAGCACCCCTAGCATGCCATTCTGAGGTAACAGTAAACATGCTGCTCTTTCGGGCAGTATTATCACCTCTTCCCCAAAACATCCCTGACCCCAGCATGAGGGCGTCCCTGATGCCTCTATGCTGTTTTGCTTCTTTATCATTTTACCTCCCACATGGTATTGTGATCATTTGGATACTGAGGGCCAGGGTTTTAACACAGGAATGTTGAGGAGGTACAATTCTGTCTATAACATAAGCCTTAGCATAATGTGTTGACTCACCTAATCTTTACCTAGAAAAGCTATATCATGACTGAAAAAAGTTGTTTTCAGCAGATCCATTCAATCTCTTTCAGCTGCTTTATTAGCCTGCTTGTTTTCTTGAGCATCTGCTAGAAGCACTGTGTTTAGGTCAAGAAAATCATACATAGAAAGGAAATGTACTGTTTCCATTCTCTTGGAGTTTACCATCTTAAGTGGTTTGTCTCACTGCTTTTGCAGAGACACAAATTATAATATGGGACTGTGCTAGAAAAAGCCAGAGTGGAGATGATGAAGCTGTACAGTTCACTTCCCCCTGAAGCCAAGCACAGAACCTTGGAACTAACTCCACACCTTTGAAAGAGCTAAGAGACACACCAACATTAAGCCTAATCAGATATTGAACATGCAATTGCGTTGTGTAAATTGTAAAATCCTATACTAACTACGGTTGGTACATTAAAACAAAGTGCTCTCACTGAGCATTTACAAGAATACCATGGAAGGGCTGCACTGATAGAAGAGAAACACAAGATGAAGCAGAGACGCAAAAACATGTAAAATAATAGGTGAGACTATAATAGTAAAATAATTTTACATTAGGTGCGCCCTGGTGGAGTAGAGGTTGGGTCAACTGACTTCAGGTGAAAGTTCAGGCCACATATATGCCAAGGACCTGGGTTCGAGACCTAAGGTCAGGTGAAAACCAAGATGAACAACTAAGTAAAATAAAGAAGGTGCTTCTTCCTCCTCTCATTCCTGCCTGCCTCTCTGCTGGCCTCCATTCCTGCCTGCATCCCTAAAAAAAAAAAATGTTATATACTATTAACAATATGGCCTTGTATAACAGCTATAGCACCAGAGGCAATAACAGTAACTATTTCTAGGGCTCTCATGAGAGTCAAATACTGTGCCGAACCCAAACATCATCTCATTCCTCCAGCAACCTTGAGAAATGTTAGTATTTCTCCATTTTACAGATGAAGAAAATGCGGCTGGAACAGTTTAGGAATGTGTCAAAAGTTAAATAGCAAATTAGAGGCAGGGGTCAGATTTTAGGGGATTAGGTCAAAACCTAGACAGGTAAAAATCTTTTAAGATACATATCTCGAAGCCTTAGTCTTAATGTGCCTATAAGGTGAATAACCATCAACTGTTACTCGCCAGGAGTGATCCCAGTTTACACGTTTCCTAGTGTAATTATAAATAGCACTCCCTTTCACTCTGAGAAGTATCCCAGTTTTGACAAAAGAAGTAGATGATCATCCTGTCTCAGTGCTACTTGCCATAATCACATGTGTCTACATAGTTTTCCAGACCCAGAGCAAAATATGAATGTTAGGACTTTTGTTCACAGAACAGCAAAAAAAGGATGCTATTGAAAGTACTGAAATATAATGCTTTTCTCTTTCTTTCATTTATCTTCTCTGTTCATATTCCATTATCCCATGATACTTCACTTGCAAAACACAAGTTCAACGACCAAAGTTATCAAGAATGTCAAGACATGATAGCAGAGCATTAAACCAAGTTAGAGATCCTTCTAAGTACAAATATGGGTGTGATTAAACAGGATGCACACTCATGGAGCCTGCCCTGGTCTGCCCTTGTCCACTCACACGGAGCTGAGAAACCACTGTGATCTTGGCATGCCCTATGACCGCCTTGCAAACAGGAAACTGATTGCAATCTACTATTGTCCACATTGTAGATATTAAATACTGGGTATTAGGTTCATAAAATCAGTCTGGATAAGAAATGTTTTAGCATTTCTAATGAAGCACAAAATTTTATCTCCCAAGAAAAACACGAACATGAATTCAAACAAATTGGGTCACTCTCTACCATTTCATCTAAGACCTAAATATAATTAATCAACATGATGTAACCTATGAAAATTTAGAATACAATAAACTGAAGTAATAGTGTATTACAAAATCTTTAATAGCCGTGCCTGATGTAAATCATGTTTCTGTTGTAAATGTAGGTACTATGTGTTTAATTATAAACTTTTTGTTACATATATCCATATATGCCTGAGCAAAACTTAACTTCCACTATCTATATGAACCAAATAGAAGACAAACAAAATGAGAATTTTAAGAATGGTTGAGAAACTATCCTTAAAAACAGTGGAAGGTTAAAGGATGGGTCAATTTGTCAACTAATTCATTATTTATTCATTCAATAAGCATTTATTTAATGTCTATAGTGTCACAGGAACTGTAAAAAATTCTAGGAAAACACAGATGAGTAAACTGTGTTCTTGTCCTCAAAGAGCTTACAGTCCAGTAGAATAGGTAAAGATAAATAAATGCATAAGCTACATTTGGTAGTATGCAAGAAGGATCTAGTAGAAAGGAAAGAGTAGGGTGCAAAACTTTAAGCACTGAAAGGTTAGGGAATAAAGGTAAGTTCACAAAAATTCTCCTGAAAAAAATGAACTAAGACTTTAAAGTCCAGTAAAATCAACGAGTTTTGTTCAAACAGGAAGTGTGTGCCTGACTAGTAGCAACAAGTGAAAAGGTGCATGCAAACTGATTTTGTGTGTAGAGAAAAAAGGCAATGTTTGTGGATTATCTGGGATTGGAGGGAGAGAAAGGTGCTCTCTCTTTGGAAGGTCAAAAGGTTGGAAAAGAGTGAGAAGGGAATCCGAAGTATAAAAGATCTTCATAAGAAAAGCTTTCCCCTTAGATCATGTGATCCCTTAATCAAGGGAAATAACACCATTTTTTTGTTTATTTATGGACTTATTAGTTAAAGCATGTTCTTGGTAAAACTAAAAATATGTTTTCTAACTCTTCTTCCTTTTCTTAATAAAAATAAGCATTATCCATCATCCATGTTAATAGCTTGAAGCAATGACAGACACCTAAAACAATGACTAATCTAACAAACATTTAAATTTGATTTAGGAATGCACTACGAAATTCTTGCAACAAATTTACCACTCCATTTATTTAACACTAAGCCTACTTTTTAAAAATAACGTTTATTATTTGTCTCAACTTCTGGTCATTCCCTTAGGATGAACTTCTAGAAGAGGAATAACCAGGTCAAAGGGCTTATAGAGTTTTTTAAATGCTTGGTACATATTAAATTAGGCTAATATTAAAACTATATTGACTATATCAATGATGACCCAGTGAAATACCTGGGGACTAAATGTTTCTCTAAATAATACCTAAAAAAGAAAAATCAGCAAAGAATTATAAGTAAACCATAGGCTTTTAGTGGTTATAAAACTGAATGCAGATGTACACTGGTGGAGTGGCGGTTGGGTCCACTGTCTCCAGCTGAGCACAGTGCACATCCCATCCCAGGGACCCAGACTTGAGTTCCAGGGCCTTGGGAACAACCAAGATGAAAAACTGAAATAAAAATAAACAAATTGCTGCTTCTTCCGCTCTCTTCCTGCCTGCTTGCCTACTCACCTTCACTCCTGCCTGTACTTTTCTTTACAAAAAAACAGACTAAAAAGGCAGGAAAACTTTTGTTCAGGATGACATCAGGGCCAGTTAGTGCACCTGTGTGTGCTTCTATGTGTGTGTGAACATTAATGCACACAGTGGACAAAAAAATGAAGAGCTCATAATTTCTGAATAAGAATGAAATAAAATGATCTACCTGTAAAGAAGAGAATACATTTTATACTTCCCATAATTTCTTATCTAACTTTTTTAGCATTTTCAATTTTAAAATGTTTCAATTATTAGATATTAAGTTTAGATGAAAAATGGATATTTTAGATAAAGATCAACAAATTGGTTTTTAAGAATGATTAGGTTAGCTATTTCTCTAAATTAGCACTCTGCACGGGAGGAACTGATACAATTTAAGAAATAGCCAGTATTCAAAAAGTCAAGACTTTATTACCAACAAAGTTTTATAAAAACCAAATTGTAGCTATTAAAAGTTAAATCTCCTTAGAAATATAATTTTGACACTGCTACAAGTAGTATACAACAGTTCTGTTTATCACCAATTTCCAGTATATTTAAATATCCATATATTTCCAAATGAAGTAGCCCCTGGGGTTCAAATACATAGCTTTTAATTTCAGATCTTCAGTGTCTTACATCCCCTGAAACATTATTTCTTTTCTTTTTGTCATAGCCAAGAAGTGAACTTCTATAATTATAAACAGAAAGTTTACATCTTCCAGAACACTGATCAGTTATTTTCACCTTTGAAACATTTCCCTTCATTACAGGGAGGTATGGAACTGGGTCTGAACCAGGGGGCGTGGAAGAAAGCTGGAAGACTTGAGAGACTGCAAAGCTTAAGCTCCTCAGTCTTTGAATGATGCTCTCCAGGGCACCTGGGTGGAGAGGAGTCAGTTCTCAAATCTCTGTTTTCACAATCCTAAATAGATAAAAGTCGACTTTGGTGTGAAGTCTTACAAGTTTCTTTCTCTAAGTTTTGCCCCACCTGGTCCTAAAAAGAATGAAACATTTTCAAAGCTGACTTCAGTGAGTCAGGTAGAAACTCTGAAACAGTTCCAGCTAGTTCTAGGAAATCTTGAAGTTGTCTGACACGAGTTTTATTATAACACTCTCCCTGGGCTCAGTGTGAACAGGGGACTCAGTAGCTGAAAACAGATTTAAACCAGGGCGTAAAGGAAGAGACTTGGGGCTAGGACGGGGTGAGCACCACATGTGGTTTTAATATCTAACAGCTGCTGGAGATGATGACCCGGTGCTCCTTCTGTACCCCGCCACCAGAATCCTGTTTCAAAGATTATTATAACTAAAGGGACTTTGCTTCATTGCCATGTAATCTGAATAATGAACTCAAGATCCAGAAGAATCAAGGATATTTATAAACTAAATATACCTGAATGTAGTAGACTGATTTTAATCACCAAGCCAAAGACTCAAAACAAACTCTCCAGGGAAAAAGTGAAAGAAAAACGTACACAAAGCATTCCAGCCGGCCGGGAGGTGGGATTTAAAAAAAAAAAAAAAAAAAAAAAAAAAAAAGGTGAGGAAGATGAGGAAGCAGGGATTCCCTGGACAAGAGTCTACTCCCATTCGCGCTAACTTTGCAACCCCGCAGCTCTCCAGGGCCCTGGCAACTCAGTGCATTTCTGGTCATCGAAAAATTCCGGCGGAGGTTAATGCGCCAGCGAACGCAAGGTTTCGGCGCGCTGCTGTGGGTGCCCGCGATGCCCAGACCGGTCCCCTGTCCCCGCGCAGACAATGCAGCGCGCGCTTCCCGCGGCCTCTCGGGGACGGCGCCGCCCCGCCGCCTCCCTGCGGGGACACTCACCGACACCAGGAACTCCAGGGTGCCCACATAGTCCCGCTCGGTCTTCTGGAGCTCGCTAAGCACGCACACGCGCAAGCGAAGCTGTTTCTCTAGGTCCTTAGCGCTCTCGGGGCGGCCGTCCCCGCGGCTCTCGTCGCTCATGGTGGGCGGCGGGACTGGGGGCTGGCCGGAGGTGCTGCGCGCTGCCCCGGCGCTGGGCGGCAAGAACGGAAAGTTGCTGCCTCTGCAATCTGTGTAGGGACCAGCGACTTTACAAGCTGCGGAGAGGCTGGGGCGTGGTGAGTGGAGGGGGCTCCCTCTAGAACTCCAGCGCTGGAGGCGTCCGGCTCGGCAGAGGAAACTCCCGGGAGATGGGACTCCCGCCCGGGACCTGCGCGCCCGGCCGGCTCCTGCGGCCTCACAGGACCGGGACTGGAGGGGAGGCGGCTCCAGAAGCTACAGCGGTGACTTGGACATTAATCAAATGCTTTGTATCCAAGTGATCCCGACCCTTTACCCTTCGCCAAATCTCAGGAAAAAGGAAACACAGCCCTGGGGAAGTGTTTCGTGCCAGCCAACAAACACGCACACACACCCTCAAACACACACACACACGCTCACACACACACACACGCTCACACACACACACACATACACAGCGCTGGAGATGGAACTAATTGGAGATTCCCAAACCTAGGAGAACATACTCCAAGACACAGCTTGAGAGTTGCTCCTTTGACTCTTGCCTATTGTTTAGCTTTAATGTGTTTTGTACAAATCCTGAAAGCAAAGAAACAAGTCCCCACGGTTACATAACTGGATGAGAACAAAAACAACCATAGTATTGACCCTCCTGTCTTTGAAAAGAAACACATTGATTTCTGGTTTTATTCAGGCACAAAACAGGTTTGCTGTTAAAACCCCCCAACTGAGAATATTTCACAGGGCAGACACCCTCCTGCCTGCTCTTGGAAAGTCAATTAGCATAATAAATGAAGACGCTATGGGAAAGTGACAGGCCTGGCTCATACAATAAACTCCAGACACAATAAGCTTCACCACTGCAATGTGCTGTTTTGAAGGAAGGCCCTTTGCATATCTATAACTTTTTTTCAACATCAAAATAGTATGTAAATTCAACCAGTGGCAAGAATATTTGTGCCAGTTTAGTTTCTAAGGCTGCTATGATTTCAGATACTGTCATTAATTGAAAAGAAAAACGGTTATTCAGTGACAATCAAAAGACATATAGAAATATAGATACAGCTACATAGGTTTGAATATAGTCTTAGGATTGGAAAATGAAGAGAAACAGAGCATGTCCTGATTTTAATCTTTATATTGCCTTTTCTGACTTGAAACAAGAGTTGGAATCTAAGGAGCACTGAATATATTCAAATAATGTAACCAATAAGCAAAAACAATTTATTTTTTTCTTGATATTATCCACTTATATTTTCCAGTCATTTTTTCCTACACAGACAACTTTAAGCAGTCCACACTGATGGCATTTAAATAACTGAAAAGTAGATGGGTCTGATGCAAAAGAAATGGCATAATGATTTATTTCAATAGTCGAAAGCATTAACGAAACTCTAAAACATAAAGACGTTTTCCATTGTATTTACATTGAAATAATTACTGGTTTTCCAGATAATGTCTTTTTTCAGAGCATGATCTATGATGAATCGAAGGGACTGTACTTTTTTTTTTTTTTTTAAGGAATCATGTTGGCAGGAATGAAGGCTAGTAGGCAAGCAGGCAGGAAGAGAGGAGAAAGAAGCACTTTATTTTGTTTTTATTTAGTTGATCATCTTGGTTGTTCTCCCTGACCCCAGTACTCTTCTTCTTATGTTAAGGGCACAGTTTTTAAAAGATGTGTGAGAGCTGACAATCAAACACAATTTTTCTGGGTTTGTTTTTTGTTTTGGGTTTTTTGGGGTTTTTTTGCCCATGGCTATCTGTAGGTAGCCTTGAGCAGTGGACCAATATGTAAACGACTTCACACCCTGTGGGAGAACAAAGGACAGGCACTTTAAAGAGTAGACCTCAGAACACTAGTAAATAATAAACAAAAGAAACTGAAGACTTAGGAAACACATCCAGTAATGAATGGTAGGACCAAATAAGATTGAGTCTTTTCACTATGTACTGCAGGCAGCAAGAAAATGATTTCCTCCTTCCTAGCTTTGCACTCTCCTCCACTGTAAAAAGTAAATAAATCATACTTCCCATCAGATGTTCCAGATAAAATATTTCTCTCTTAACAGTTGTCTCCATCTGGAAAACTGCTTATACAATTTCCTTCTATCAAAAAAAAATTAGTCTATACACAACTCAAAAGAACTTCAGTCTCATTTCTGAGAGTAATATATTTAGCTTGACCCACTCGAAGCCTCCACCTCAATTGCAACAAACATATATGAAAGACCACAGAACCCATAACCTTTAGGCAAATATTTCTCAAGCCTGATCACAATGACATGATACTCCCCTGAGGTCTGGTTAAAATGGAGCAGTCCTAGGCCCACCCAACATTTATGAAATGGGTTTTAAGCCCTAAACTCTTGATAAGAGTCTCAAATTATTCTTAGGCAAATTAATGTCTGGGAACCACCATTCTACATTTACAATTGAGTTGAACAGTGTCACAAGCATAAGTAACTGTATTGAAAGTCAAAATGCAGTGACTACTTTGCACCAACACACACAGAGAAAGCTAAGGGAAAAATATTCATTTTAATTGTGCCTGAATCAGATTTCTCTGAGCAGTATCTTTGTAGAAATGATTATAATATTAATAGTTACTGCCCACTCTTCTGCTTCTCTGTCTACTCCTCAGCATCTTTTATAATTAACAAGCAACTTTAAGACACTTTGTACTGCCTTCTGCCAGCACCTCTCCGTGTCTTCTGCAGTCCTGGCTGGAGTTCTTAATTCCTCATCAAAGACATAAGAGCATAAGAAAACAGGGCTGAAGTATCTGGAAACCTTCACTTTGATGGTAAATAAGGTCTTTCATAAACTCTGAATGTGTTATTCCTCCCCACTTCCTCTATTGAAACTTTAGTCTGTCTGCCAGGGAAAGGAAAGAACAACCAAAATGATGGACAGGATCCAGTTTTCTCCTGAAATACTAATGAGGTTGAAACAGCCAATAAAAAGGAGATGAGAGAAAAGAAGATAGAAGGAAGAGACTGAGGAGTAAACTAGCTCAGCCATTAAATTCCTTTCACGTGAATGAATTTAGTGTGGTTAGATCCATTACCGTACAATTCAAAGTGCCAAGGCACAGTACAGAATAGGTTTCTTTTGATCAGGCCCAGAAAAGTATGACTTCTAGACCAAAAGAAAAATCTATGTCTGTCTCTTTGTAAGAAGCGAGTTCTTCTAGTCACATTTCAGAAAAGAGGTCATTTTCGCCTCCCTACCATTTTAAGGCTAGTATTTTGCCCAGGTAAAGTAACTGATCAAATTTGTTGCTAAAGTTCTTTAAAAGATAACAGAACTGAAAAGAATTGAAGTCTTGCTTAATAGCATGGCCATTTTTGTTAAAAAGAGAATTCTAAGTCATTTTGTTTTTTATTTACAAGTAAAATTGGTTCTGGCATTTCTTTTACTATACTGGCCTATGATAAATAACTCAAAATTATACTGGTATAAAAATATTACAAACATTATTGTTATTATTGAACTCTTTTCATACACAATTAAGAGTCTCGGGCAAGAAGTAATTCTAAAAGTATTTACTAATTTACTGTCTCCTCCTTTATGTTTAATTCCTCAGTTCCTTCCATTTAATTTGGTTGGCAAGTTGGTCATAGCAAACATAGGATATCTTGGGACATGCAATTAATTCTATCAGACCAATACAAGGATTTTAGAAAGTGTATTGCCTAAAAGGATAAAATATACTTTAATTTTTAGGTACAGTGTTTTTATCAAAACTAAATAAAAGTTTGGGTAGGATTGCTATAGCAAGACTGAAGTCTTTAAAATGTGGTCATTTCCACACTAGCTTAATTAATCCAAAATCATTCTCATAGACATAATCTAACATATAATGGATAATCATTTTCCCATAATGGAAACTTAACCTACAAAATCCCAGTGAAATAGAGTCAGTTTTATCTGTAATGCATCTCAGAAGAATGTTATCCTGTATTGTACCATCTCTATGCTTGCTTAGTTTTCCCTTCCTATCACTTCCTTCAGAAATCCTCTCCTGTCTCACAGATCTCAAACTACACCCTGCTTCTTTGATGACTGTAAAACTTTCTAGAGTTTTAATCATTACCTGAAGTGGGCAGAATAATAGTCCCATAAATATATCCATATTCTAATTCCCAGTACTGTGAAAATGTTATCTTACGTAGGAAAATGTAATCACATACAGATATGAGTAAAGAGCTTGAGATGGAGACATTTTTCTGGATTATTTAAACAGACTTAATATAAGCACCCCTTAAAAGCAGAGCACCTTGAAACTGTGATCACAAAGGGAGATGTGACTAAGGAAGAATGCTCTGGAAACTGCAATGCTGCAGACTTTGTGGATGGAGAAAGGGGGCCACTAGTAGCAGAAAAAATAAATAAATCAGATCTTCGCTAGAACTCTCTAGAAGGAACCCAGTCCTGCTGATATCTTGATATTAGTCATTTAGACTCCTATCACAATTCTAACAGCTATATTTTAACATTAAATTTATGACAATTTGTTACTACAGCAGTAAATCTTTTTAAATAATTTTTAAAAACTAATATATTTTCCTTGCTTCTTTATCTTACAGTCTTAACTCCTATAATACAGCTATTTTCCCACTGCTGCAATGACGCTGAGCTCATAAATGTCACCAATGTTTCTTATTTCTTGTTTCTTATTTCAGTGGATGATTTTCACTTCTTTTTTATTTGACATTTCCATAATACTTGACAGAGTTGACTATCTCTCATCCTATCAATGTTCTCATCCTTTGTCTTCTTTTATATCATTGTTCTCGTTTTCCTATGATTCCTCTTCACTTTCCTTACTGAATTTTCTTTGAGTCATTTCTAAAAGTTATTGTTCCTGACAGTTTCTACTCAACCTTTCTGGTTCATATCTTCAGAAGTCTATTTACACATTCATGACAGTCACATCTTTTTCTCCACCTCAATTCTCCTAGATTCCAGAAATAATTACCAACTACCAGCTGGTCATTTCCTCTTGATTATGCCAAAATAACCTAAAATATAACATGTGTAAATTGGACATTATTTTTCTCCCACTAAACCTGTTTTTTCTTCTCAATACCCTCACTTAATAAAAGTTCCCAGCCATTGCCTAGAATTCATTCTTGACTCCTCTGTCTTATCTCTTGCATCTTATTAGTTGATATTCTAGCTTTAAAACAGCTCTCATATCCATCTACTTCTCTTAAGCATTACTGTCACTACCTTAATTCAATTCACTCTCATCCATGCCACTACATCAGTCTTCTACATGGTTATCTTGCCTCCTATATTAACACCCTCTAATATGTTCTCCAGGGTTATCATTTTAATGTATAGAATGGTTGTCTTAGAAAGCAAAATATGAGCCAAAGCTAATGTGAATATAGTATATGTGGTGATAACACAGAGATCATAGGGAGCTAGAGTGAGGAAAAGGAAGACTGAAATTTATGTCACCTGTGAACAAGGTATATGTATTTCCTTTTCTTGTCATATCGCATTTGCTAGGAATTCCAGTACAATGTAGAATAGGTGTAGTATCAGTGTATATTTTTGCTTTATTCCTGATCTTAATGGAAAAGCATCTCATTGTTTGCCATTAAGTATAATATTAGTTGCAAATTTTTCACAGATGCTCTTTATCAAGTTGATTAAGGTTATATACATTGAGTTATTTTAATTCTTGTGTTGATAAACTTTGTACAAATAAATAAAGCATTTAAGTTACTCTTTGTTTTAGAAAATGTAGGAGGTATCTTTTGACAACCTACTATATTAAATGAGACTATCAGTTCTGCTTTTCTTTCTCGCTCTCATCACCTTCCATCTTTTACTGCTATATTGTCAGGGTTGATAATATTTATCTTATATTCTATTACTACAGTTAGATAACCCATTTTTTAATAAAAGGTTAAAGTTAATAAATGGTATATGTGCTATGCACACACCACACACACACACACATATAAACAAAGTAATAAAATTGTGTTTACTTTTCTCTGGATACTAAGTCATAACCCTCATGACACTCAAGGGAGCACTGCTAAGTTAAATAGTTTCCTTTTCATAATGCCATGGATTGCCTAGAGGCATCCATGGCATCTCTTGGTTTCCTTCATATTTGAACCATGACTTTATTTCAGTCTGTTCATTTTTTGGTATTTGTTTTCCATTTTTGGTTCAGATCCTATTTTTTCTTCAAAAAGTCACTAAAATTATCTAATCCCTTAGGCACTATCGTCTTATTTTGTTTCTACTCTGCTCTTCATTCTTCTTATAACACTCTGATTTCAGTTCCAAACTAGACTAATTTCTTAAGGATGTGATTAAAAAAAAAAGCTGTCATCCTAGGACTGTTTATCCAAGGCCTCCTGCTGAATTCTACCTTCTTTTCTATCAGAAATATTTTCTCTTATTATATCAATTTTCTAACCCTCTGTAATAAGTACAAATATTTCATAGTCTAAGTACTAGAAATCGAGTGTCAAGTTATCAGCAAGTTTAGTTCCTTTTGAGATTTGTGAGAGAATCTATTCATGCCTCCATTCCATCTTCTGGTATCCTCTGACAGTTCTTAATTTGTAAATGCTGTTCTCCCTGGGTTTTCATATCATTTTCCTTCTATTAATGTTTATCTCTGTGTCCAAATTTTTCCCTTTGGAAGCTGCACAGTCATGTTGAATTCTGGCCCACCTAAATGATCCCATCTTAACCTCATCATCTTCAAAGACATTGTTTCTAAATCAGGTCACATTCATAGGTACTTAGGCAAGCACCATAACATCTTGAGGAGGAGAGGGACACAATTCAATCAACATCTGATATCTATACTCATTTGTCCAGATTACATCTGTAATAATTTCTTTAGAAAGACTATATATGATACAAATTTCTGAGTGTTGGTCTACATAAAATATAATTATCTTCTCATCATGTTTGATTAAGAGTTTTTGTTATAATGCTAGCTTGCTAGTTTCACAATATTTCACCAACAGAATTTTTAATTTCTTCTTCATTTTTATCCTATCACTTCTGTTGGTAATCAGTTTCTGTGCTACACTGAGTATCGTTTGTAGAGAACGTATCTGAAAGTTTTAAGAAATCTCATTTGGGTTCTAACACAAGCTCTCAGGAGTATGTTTATATGTAGATCTTCTTCAACTATTACTTGATAGACTCAAACAGAAAAGTAGGGAAAGTTTTGGTGCTAATTCTTTACATTTCCTTCCTCTCTGTTATCATGTGCCTAGTTTTCTGGAACTCCAATTAGCTGAGTTGGATCTTCTAGAATTATCTACATATTTTATCTCAAGTGTTCAATATCCTTGTTGTTTTATTGTCTCTTCATTTTGTTAAGTCTCTGTTAATATTTTTCTTTATGTTGTGAGACTAGTCATTCATATTCTATTTTTTCTTTAAATTTTTCATTTCGTATGATTACTCATGTAATAAATGTTCTTATTTGTTCTTTATTGTTCTTTATGCATATTTTTGTACTCATACACTGGAGGAACTACCTTCTGAAATATTTTCCTGACGATTACTGTTTCTTCTAGAGACAATTTTCTGTTTGCTTTTTAAAATTGTCCTTTTATACTGTTCTTTCATGATTTTGATGGTCTTCTAATATCCATTTTATTTCAGAAAGAGGAAGGGGGTAATTTCTCTCTGTAGTAGGAGTGGGTTTCCTTTATTGTATGTGAGTCAGTTTTTCTGCTTGAGAGAGCTCATTAATAGCAACACTGCCTGGGAGTGTTATGTCTATATCCAGGCCTGGGCTAAATGAAGTGGGGTTTCTGAGGGATCAGACAGGTAGTAGGTCTTATGTGTAGTGGTTTCAATTGCCAAAACAGGAGAATTTTAATCTTGGGTGCTGGTACCAAAAATCTTAATTCTGATTATGCATAGATTTCTATCATATTAGAGATGAATCCTTAAATATATTTTAGTCTGGAATTGATGCTTGTGTCCTACATGAATCATCAGGAAATACAGATGGGAAACAAATAAATGAGCATAACAGGAAAAAAACACTAAGTTGCCCTGCAGTTATTTTTGTCAATTAAGCCTCTCTTCTTACTTCTGCCGCCTCTGTAGCCAACTCTCCTCTGCTTTAGTCTTTTCTTGTTACTCTACTGTACCATAATCTAACTTCCTCAGCAAAAAGCTTCCGTCACCTTTTTATCTTTCAGAAACCTGTTGAAATCTCTGTTACTCAGGTTTCTTTTTCATTTTCTTCTTGGAAATGGGTGTTTTCTTTATTATTCAATGATGTTCATTGGGGAAAGTGGGCATTGAAGAAGTTAAGGAAAACACACACCGTCAGTTCATTATCTTGAACCATCTTTACCTCAGTTTCAAATTGTATACAATACAACTACCAGTGGAATATTTCAATATCACACTTATAAATATTATAACTTACATGAATATAATAAACAAAAAGGATTTATTACATTCAAATAGAAAGAATCAGTGGTGTGTTCATATCCTGATTAGTTTCACGTGTACATACACTTAGTGTACACACAGAGAGATGTGGCAGAATACAAAGTGGTTTTGAAGGGAAAGGTATGAAAAATAGACTAGACCAGATGGAGTATTCTATGTAATTTTTAAAATACTGAACATGGCTTTATGCAATATATGCTACTTTGTTTTAAGCTACCCTCACTCAACCATCAAGAATAATAGCTCTTAATAAATCGCCACCCCTTCTTACACATCACTTAGCAGCTTGACAATTCTGCTCCCCTTAAGAGATACAGTCTACTTTTTTCCACAAATTTAGATCTGAGCCGGCCTCATGAATTACTCTTACTAACAGAATAGAATGGAAGTGATGGTGACTTTGTGAAAGTTCTAGAACCTGCAGGTTCTACTCTTCCCTCTGGGAAACCTGAAACCTCCATGCTATGCAAAAGCCCAGTGCAGTGTACTGTACGATAAGAAACCACATAAAGGACAGCTAAGGTACCCCCAAACAACCATCAACATCATTTGCTAGACACGGGAGTGATGCCATCAGGTAACCTTCCATCCTAAATGAATTGCTATATAACTGCAACCGCATGATGATCTCAGGCAAGGCCAGAAGGAACCCTCATGTGGCTAACTCACAAAATTTAGCGAAATAATAAATCACTGATATTTTAAGAAACTAAATTTGGGAGTGATTTTTTTTTTTATTGAATAAAGGATTACTGAAATAATATCTAGCAGAAGTTCTGAACTTTGTCTCTCACTGGACAGTGTTAATGGTATGTGCCCATTCCATCAACAATCTCTGTGACTAAAGGAGTTTTGTGCAACAATTGGCTTAGGATTGCTTTTTTGCTTAGTTGTTACAGTAAGAAAGTGTCATGATTTAAATTTGAGGGTAAATTAAATCACACTAACAACAATATGGAGGAAGTAAAATCAATGCTAAGGAGGCAATTATATTATCTGACAACTAGGGGAAAGGTAGCAACTGATTATGGAAAAGTCCCTGTTGGTGACGATGATTCACGGCCTGCTTCTCTTGAAAACAACATTGCCACCATAAAAACTGCTGCTACCATCAGAATTGCCACCTCTGAATTTGATGCAGTTGCTGCCTTTACTCCAAGTTCACTGCTGCCAACATTATGAATCTCTTCCATATTCTTGGGTGACCATTGCTTTCAAACTGAACTGCAGTGACCATCAAAGTGTTGGACTGCTTTCAACCTAAGCAGAGCAGACAACAGTGTGTAGAGCGGGTCTAATCCAAAAAAGTAAATTTGAAGAGACGAGATGAGGCAGTGTTAAGAGACAAAATTGGAGAGAAAAGGAGAATAGCCTTTCCCAGATTGGTTGCAAAAATCAGACTTATGGATGGGGGAAAGGCAAACTATTCTTTCCATTGGAACCACAAGAGCTTTGGGGGTAGCGAGAATTTCTCTGACTGCAGAATCAACTATACAGGAGATAAAAGTTGATGCATTTGAGGAGCCAGGGTTTTAAAGTATTCTGACTTCTAGGACACTCACTGGAGCTGCAGCCCAGAATGATCCATGGGCTTGTCTTCCCAGTCATACATCTGCGCCTCTGAAGAGTGACGCTGAGCCTCCAAGATTTCTTCTTTCCTGACAGTCATGCATTTCCTCAACAGTTGCCAGAGAAGGATTTTCTTACTGTTACAACTGCTGAACCCTAGGAGACTGTATAATCCAGTTTAGTAGGTTTGGCAACAACAAATTTACAATATTGCTCTGTTAGCTATAGCCAACTCAGAGGGTGACATAATGATATTAAAGAGTCTCAGGGATGGCATACTCTGGCGGGGTAGCAGTTAGAATAATCCCCTCCCAAGGACACAGGCCACATACCCCTGGGTTTCAGTTCAGGAACCCGGGGTTAACAAATCAGTGTGAATAACTAAATGCAAATTAATTAAATGAAGTCCTTCCCCCTCTCTTCTTGTCTGCCTTCATTTCTGCCTGCATCTTTCCTAAAAAACAAACAGTCTCAGGGATGAGGGGGGAACAAAATGAAAAAGGAAGAAAATGCTATCCACAAACAGTTGAAAAATATATGTATTCTGACAAGTTTTTTTCTCAACTCTTACATTCTCTGCTGACACATTTGTATGTGTTCAAATGATATTTTTTAAATTATGATGCAAGCTTAATGGATACTACTTGACAGTACTTTATTTTTTAGAATTTACAAATATATTCATAAGAGCAATAGATGAATAGCTTTCATTTTGTGCTCTTTTTGAGCAAGTTTTCTTATTAAAATTAAACTGGATTATTAATATAAATGAGGCAATATCTAGAAAAATCTGTGACATGAAAAATTTAAATAGCATCAAAATTATGTGTTTTTAAAGGTAAGTTAGAAGACAATTGTAAAGTTATTTACTATATCCTGGTACATATTAAATAGTGAAATTTAAACTAATTTTCAAACTCTTTATATCTTATAAAAATTTTGGTAATTTTTATTTTTCTCAGTTATCTTTTATTTCTTTCTAATTTTCCATTGCTTGTCAAGTATTCTCATTTTATTAAATTCTGAGTTACAATAAAATTCCCAACATCATTACATTTTTATGTTTTTCTTGTGTCCCTAACAGTTTGCACTATTCACTTTTTTTATTACTGACTTTAAAAGTAATTCTTGAAATCAACATATTTGTAGATGTTTTATAATCAAGTCTAGCATTACCTGACTTTTAAAAATAGAATTTTAAAACAGAAATTCCATTCATAGAGTGTCAAAATGATCAAGCAGGATTTATATCAGGAATGGAAGGGGACTTAATACTAAATATCCCAAACATAATTAACCAATTAACAAATTAACGAAGAAAATGTTTTGATAATTTCAAAAGGCAGTTGATAAAATACAGCAGTGATTATACTAAAAGCTCAAAGAAGGCATTGAAATAAATAGCTTAAATATGCCAAAGGTTGTATGCTCCAAACCACTAACAAATATTGAAATGGAAATACTGAAGACATTTTCGTCAAAATCAGGAACAAATAAAATTTGCTCTCTACTTTCATAATCAAACAACAATGTTTCCGCAGTTCTAGGGCATATATTAAGATAATAAAAATATCAGTCAATATTGAATGAAATTAAGTTATCTTCTTGCTAATATGATTTATGCTATAATTAATAAGGATATGTTATTACTTTTTAAAAGATAAATATACAAAAATTAGTAGCTTTATTCCATATGGGGGCATATGAGCATAAAACAGAAACAGTAAATACATTCCATTTATGTTTAAAGACCATAACATTTATTTCTAATGATAATGATAAAGTACCTAGTTAAATGTAATAAGCTGTTATTATTTTTCTTTTCTTTTTTTTTTTTCTTTTAGGGAAGGTGCAGACAGGAATGAAGTTGAGCAGGCAGACAGGAAGAGAGAAGAGGAAGAAGCATTTTTTATTTTATTTTTATTTAGTTGTTCATTTTGGTTGTTGCCCCTGGTTCTGGGTCTGGAACCCAGATCCTTGGGATGTAATGTGGACTATGCCTGACCAACTTATCCAGTAAGCCCCCAGGGTGTGCCTGATAAGCTGTTGTTTGAGATCATATAGCAAGATCTAAAAATATAGAGACTTTATTTATGTAAGAAAAATATCTGAGAGCAGCAAAAAAAATAATAATAATAATAATGTATGTGTGTGCTGGTGACTCAGATGTTAAGTCTATATCTGAGGCTGCACAATCCATGCAAAACCCAAGGACCAAAACGTAGGATGTGACCCCAGTTCATGACCCAGGTTGGGGAATAAATTTTAAAAAACAGGTAAAAAATACTTCTTCGTCCTCTCCCTCTGACAGCCTGCCTACTTGCCTTCATGATTGCCTGCTTCTTTCCTCTTTAAAATTAATTACAACAACATAAAGCCACATAGTCAAAAGAATATGTTATTAGCAAATGAACAAAAAACTATATTAGAGTAACTGAATCATCAATAGATACATGCAGAAATTCAGTTTCTAACAAAGGCAGTATTCAAATGCAACAGGAAAATTAAGACATGATTTCTGATGGATTTAGCCTCTCATCCTAAACAACACGAAAGTCAAGCCTTAAATGAAATAGGAGTTTTCAGATGTTGGACAGTAATTATTGAGAAACGGGAACAAGCAAAATGAGACCAATGAGTAACCTAGCTCACTGCCTCAAGAGCGTTTTTCAGACTGAGGTCAAGGAGGGGACACTCAAACAGTACAGCAACCTCACTGACTGAGGAGACAGAACTTAAGAGGCCATGGCAGTATAATTCTCAGGACAGCGTCCCAGGACAGAAGTGCATAGAGAGATTGGGAGACCTGCAGAGGGGCCCTCTGGGATCTTCTACTGAAAATTGAGCTGTGTATACAGGTGAGGAAACCACCCAGGACTGGTGAAGATCTCCAAACAGAAAGGGGGGAGCAATCATTAGATTTCATATAGAACCAGGAGTAACATATGTTCTCACCATAGTGAAAGGAGCTATAAATGAACCATTAAGTTGAGTTCATGGAAGGGTATTGCTTAGTAGTAAGTCAATTATCCTTAAGCTGAAGATTGTTCTAAACTCGCCATACTGAAGATTGAAAGTGAATCTCAAAAGTCAAACTGATTCTAAGTAGTTTGACTTTTTCTAGGACAAAGCCCAAAAACATTTAAAGATATACAATATAATCCAACACTCAGCAATGAATCATTCATAATATCTGGTATTCAATAATAACTTATTGACATGCCAAGAATCTGGAAAAAAATGACCCATAGTCTAGAGAAAAATCAATCAATATCAACAAACCCAGAGAAGAGATGCTGTGATTAGTAAGCAAGGAAGTTAAAACACCTGTTATAAAGAAATTCCTTATGTTCAGAAAGGTAGAGAAAAGCATGAGGGTAAGGAAAAATAAGGGGAAATAGGGGAAGAGACTTAAATCATCTAAATCCAACCCCTAGAGATGGTAAGTTACAATATCTGAAATACACTGGGTAGAATTAAAAACTGATTAAACACTACAGAAAGAAATACTAGTGAACTTGGAGATGTGGCAGTAAAAAATACACAAAATTATTATACACAAAGCATCAGTGAGCTGTGGGGGGCGGGGGAGAATGGCTTCAAATACATGTACAATTGGAACCCCAAGGGGGAAAGAAATCATTTTTGAAGAATATTTTTCAAATTTTGTGAAAATTAAAAGCCTACAGATCTAAGAATCTCACTGCTATGGACTAAAATGTGCCTTGCCTCCAAATTCATATTTTGAAGCCCTAACCCCCAGTGTGATGGTTTTTAGAGAGGAGTCCTTTGGGAGGCAATCATGAGGGTGGAGCCTTCATGATGGGATGATAAGAAACGAAGGATCACATTCAGGACTGAGAGGGAAGAAAATAATATTAATAAATATAAAAAAGTCCTGACGACAAGAAAATGTGTTGTATATTTAGACTAAAAGTAAAGTATGTTGTATATTAGGGTTGGGCATCTGAGGGAAGGGATCGAAGGTGAAGGAGAAGAGAAAAACTGATAGAAATCCTGAGAAGACAGGGAGTAGGAATCCAGAGTAGAGATGGGGAAATTAGCAGACCACAACCACCTGTTCTATTGTTAACAGGAGAAACAGGCACAGATGTGTGCAGGTGACTTTGGGCATGTTTGAGCAAGATGGAGTTTCCCTTGATGGTTACTTTATGTGTAAAGTAGAATGTGAGGCCATCTGTTAGGTTAAGGGTCGGAGGTTGAGGAAGGAGATAAGAGAGAATACCATGAGATTAGAAACCATGGCTTCCTAGAGACTCCAGCCTGGCTCCTATGTGATTTTTCTTCAGCAACATTTTGCTGCTACTTGGAGCAGGTGAACCATGCAAATGACAGCAAAACAGATTGAAAGTCCTGTTCTTCACCGTATTTCCCCACGGCACCTTTTCTCTCTGCAAGTGTCAAGAAACATTAATTGAACTTTTAAGTGTTCTTAGTACTATTAAAAGGAGAAAGATTCATAATTCCCAAGGTTCTCACCTAAAAAAAGGACTCCAGATCCATTTATTGCAGTAGGCAGGCTTAACTCAATGTGTCACTGTTCTCACATCCCTTTAACTTGTCTATCCCTCCTTAATTAAATGAACTGAAATTCATTTAGTTGAAGCTAAGATCATATTGTCATTGAATTAAGTACAATGTACCTGTCTTAGTTCATTTGGGCTGCTGTAACACTATCACAGACTGGTGGTTTACAAACAACGGGAATGTATTTTCCATGGTTCTGGAGACTGAAGGACAAGATCAGGGTGCCATCATGGTCAGGGCATGGCAAGGGTACTCTTTCAGGTTGTGTGTAGACTGCCTTTCCTATGTCCTCACATAGCAGAAGGAACAAGAGAGTTCTATGTTGTTTCTTTTATAAGAATCTAATCCCATTCACTCGGGATTTACTCTCATGACCTAATTACCTCCCACAAACTGGCCTCCAAATATCATATTGTGGGGTTATGACCACCATAAGAATTGGTGAGTTGCACATTCAGTCCATAATAGTACCCTCTCTCTTCTATGTATCCTCAAACCCATTTAAAACCTATTTTTATACCTTTTAGTATGTTCCTAGGTATAAATGTTAATGATGTGCCTGTAATTTCCAGAACTATCTCGTATGACTCAAAAATAATGTGCAAAATTTATTGAGCAGACTCTTGAATGTAGTGATTATGTTTACTTCACCAAAACTAGTATTAGAATTAGGCAGCAAGAAGGTTGCTAAGGAAAATCTGAAGGAAAAAAATCTGAGTTGGATGTAAACTTCTTCTGAGTATTTCACAGAATAAATGAAATCAGAGTAACAGATCATCTGGAAGGGTGGTCCGGGGGTGTTCCTGCAAGATCGGATGAGACTGCACTATCTGACTAGTGTGTCTGACTCCTAGGTTTTTGATTGATTGGGGTTCTGTAATCATTGCATCATTGTAATCAAGAGATACTCCCCGTCCTTGGTACCCCATCTCATGTCTAACTGACTCAGTGTTCAAGAAAGTCTTGGAGTCTGTAACATGTCTCTGTCCTTGAACAAGTTTAACTGACTCAGACTATTAGGGACTTCCATTTGATGTTTAGATCTAGCATCTAAATAAATAAATAGCATCCTTAACAAAACAGTCATTGTCCACTAGGGCTCCGCGCCCAGTGCTCATGGAGAGCTAGCTTCCTAACAATATGTGGACTAGAAAGAAACAAAGTATACAGACAAAACAAAACAAAAACTAACCCTCGGCTCTGACAAGAGAACTGAGATTTACCAGAGGGGAAATGGTGGGAAGCAAAGGGTAATGAGGGTCCAGTGAACAGTGGGGGAGGCCTATTAGAAATTTAGTGGTCCGGGTGGTGTGTTGTCATGTTTGATAAAGGGTGATCTGCACACCTAAAATTTATCTGATGTTGTAAAACAATGTTCCCTCAATAAAACTGTATTATATAAAAAAGTATCAGCAAACGATTTATTTAAACTCTCTAAAGTATTGATTCAATTCTGTATTCAAATTAGTTTTCAGGAATTGGTTTCCCAATTTAAAAGGATCCTGAAGAGAAAGGAAATATCACATCTTATTTGCATTCTGTGCATAAGAAATCTAATCATTTGCAATGTTATTTGCAAATCAATAATTCAAGAATCACTGGTTAACAGTCACTTTTATTCCTTAAAAGAATGAATATAACCTATAAGTAATTGTCTCTTGAGATGGTCTTTTATAGATAATGTCATTTCTTTAAAATTTAAAGGAGTTAATAATCTTACTGTGCTTAGAAATATGCCCAGTGCCTGGTAAAAATTTTAAAAGTACATAATGATTATAAAATAAAACAAATCTTCATCTTATCAAACCTAAGGACCCTTTGGTTTACCACTGTGTGTTCTCAACCATAGATTTATTTAAATAAGAGAACAGACCCCAAATGGAGTTAGTC